>CM039483.1:20499104-20745467 GCA_022433065.1 Begonia loranthoides
ACGCGTCGGGAGCGCGACTATTGGCGATGCAGAACTAGAGTCTAGTGTGCGAACCCAGGCGGCAAAGAGCTGGCGTCAGTGTATGGATCGTGAATCGAGGCTTGGGCTTTCACGGGTGGTGATTTCCAGTGGCATTTGGTGGTATGTTTGTCGGGTTTTCTTCTCCGTTGTGTTCTGATGGTCGGAGATTGGCAGGGAGCGTTTGGTTGGAGTGAATGGATGATTTGTGAGGCATGCAGGGGCTGGCATTTTCGGTTGTGGAGAGATGGTGTGGCTCATGGTTCGGGCAGGACCGGCCAGAGGCCAGTGGTCCAGCTTTCGGTTCGGGTGGATTTGTTGTCTACTATGTAGACCACACCACCATTCTCTCCAGAATTGTACACGGCGTGAGGGACAGCCTCTGAAGCTGGAGGAAGTGGGGGCTTTATCTTCTGGCGTGGACAAGATAAAAGGAGCAGAGCATAGAGTGAGAGGAGATGGCTGAGAGCTTCTCTTCTCTGGAAAATTGTTGAAGGCCGAGGCAGAAGCTTGGAACGGGAGCTCTTTGGAGTAAGCTGCTGATGCTTGGAGCTGTGGTGTGAGCTGAAGCAGCCGTTGTTGTTGCCGTGAGCGAAGGTGGACTGGAGTTCGCTATCCCTGTTGTGTCTACGACAATGGTAAGACTTGGGTGCGTCTTGGCCAGGTGGAGGCCCTACACTGTAAGTGTGTGCGTGAGTGTGTCCTTTGAGTTGATAGTGTAAAATGATAGAATTTTATGATGCTTTGTGATATCTCCTCTGTTGGTGCCTTTGCTGTTCCTTAGTTGATATGTCTGTTCGTTTTTACATTGAATATTCCTTTGTTAGTATACCTATGTGTTTTCTAAATTTGTTTGTTGTATGTTTTAAATGCTGTGTCCTTTAGTTTTATGTAAGCTGCCTCTGTTGTATTTGTAGTAGTATGATTATTTTGTATGCTCACGTAGGTTTCCTCTGGCTTAACTTCTCTATTAATATTTCTCTACTGGATGTCTTATTTTGGTGGTTGTTTCCTGCATATCTACCTTTAGTTCATTTCAATGTTGGATTTACTTTCATGGAGGATTTGTCTGCTTTATTGATATGTTGCTTTGCATAATTCCTATTGTGAATAAATCCCTTAAGCATGCTATCTAATTTGAGTGATTATAACTAGTGTAAATAACAAACTCTTGAGCATGTTAATTATCTAATCAAGCATATTTAATTTATAGGATCTTATTTTGGTGCATGTTTAATACGTTAACAAACTATTAGTCTTCAAGCACATTAATCCAAGTATGTTAGATAAATTAGAATCCCAAATATAAGCCTATAAGTGAATGTAGGTTGTAAACTTTCCAGGCATGTTATTGTTCTTTAATCTTGTCGTGCATTGTATGTCCATTATGGTTGCTATATGAATTCTCTTCTGTATGTTATAGGTACTTTTAGTCTTAGGTCTCATAACGCTAGAAACAATTAGGAGCAACACCATGGGGTGGCCACAAGCCTTGAGTGAAGAAAAGAATTAATCATTCCTTTGTCGGGATCACAAAAATAATTAACATAATTAATTAGAAATCATAGGATTCCCCAAACTCCATGCTCCATGTACAAGCTATTCCTAAAATACGTAACTATACCTAATATACATAATTAAAAGGTTGGTTTGGGGCGGACCCATTCCAAAGAATTAAAGAGAGGCATTTCATATGCATAAACCCATTTTCTTACTGGGTCTTTAGGCTCACGTCTTACTTGTGGTGTAGGTACACGTACGTGCAGAGTTCTCGAGCAAGTGAAGAAGCAGTTGATGAGAGATTTGCACGCGCAAGCTTGTGATTGGCCAGGCTGTGAGAAATGAGAGATGATCGGGTTGTAATTTAATTAAATTAAGTTTTCTAAAGTGTAATTAACTTGTATTTATTTGTATTTCAATTTCTTAGTTCTTTCTCAAACAATTTAATTAACGCTTCCGCAAATGTTTTTATTTCTGAAATGTTTTATTTCTGCAATGTTTTAAGTGTTCTTAACGGCCCGGCTTGCATTTTGATATGTTTGTCTCAAGATTTAACGTATTTTCAAATGTATGAAAATCCGGGTCGTTACATAACATGTCAAACACTTAAATACAAAATCGACTATATCCCTCTTCATACCAATCCACCAATATTGTCACTTTTAATCATGATACATCTTGGTGCTACAAGGATAAATAGCAACTATGGACTTTTGACTTTCTACAAGAACTGTCTGCCTTATATAAGAAATATCGAGTACCACAATATGGTTTCTAAAAAATAGAACACCCTCTGTACTGATCCTCCAACCTTCAAACTGCTCACCAACTTGAATATGATCAAACTTTTCCCTCAGCTTATCATCAAACTTCTACATATCTTTAACTCGATTCAGTAGTGTAGGAATCACTACTAAATTAAACACCTTAGCAATCTTATCATCCCTTTTAAAACTGAAGCTCAAAATCATCAATGGTTAAACATTTTTTCCAATCTTCTAATACAAGATAGGAGAGAGAACCCCGATGGTGTCAACTCAAGGCATCAGCCACAACATTGACCTTTCTGGGATGGTACTCTAAAGAGAAGCCATAATCCTGTTAGTTTTTAGGTTCCCTCGCACGGCTGAATTACCGATGTTCATAACAATGGTAACGTGCGTAACCTATATTTCATAAAAAACAATTTTAACATGAACATAAAATAGATCGTTAGTATAATATAATAATAATAATATATATTTAAAAATCTTTTTTTTTAATCTAATCTAAAGGATTAAGAAATATATTTTTGTAGCTTACTTCACACGAGTACAAAATTGGGAAGCTTTGATAATAATTTCCTCAACCTTTAAAACCTTCGATTTAAAGCCAACTCGGAAGACTCACAAATTTGCTCTCAAAATAGATTCTTCAATCTCAAAGATTTCAACCACACACGCTAATGAGGTTGAACCTCTATTTATAGTGGGATAACTCCATAATGGTAATTATGACATTTAGAGAAAATCACTACAAATATTAATCTACCATTTAAGTTAGAATTGGTTTCATACATTTATAACAAAAATGTTATGGAAATCAAAACATCTTGTCACCATAACTCAACATTTGACACAATGACATTAACTCAAATTTGACATAATCCATTTTAAAAACTAATTTCAAAAGTTACTTTATGTTTGTTAATTAATTAAATAATCAATAATTCAATTATTTTATTTAATGAAATATAAGAAACTTAATAAATTGAATAATAAATAATTCAATTATTTCATCTAATGGAAAATAATAAACTTATTAGTGAGTGTATTAAATAATTAATTATTTAATACTCTTTGTTCATTTTTCTATTATTCGAATAATGATAAAAAGTGACGAAGGGACCGATGGACATATAGTTTTAAGCTCCAATAATATTTTGTAAATTAATATAAACTATTTATATTAATTAACATAATTATTAACTCTAAAGTAATTCCACTAAATACTTAAAGTTTCACTCTAAAAAAATTATAGAATACATTTACTCAAAGTAATGTCCATTGATATAGTCATTACATATGTATTAACCCTCAATTTAGATTCATAATAAAGCTATGTTTACAATTCGTTAACTTCTCATATTACGTCTTTATCCTTGACTACCATTAGTTCTTTGTTGAATAATTAATTCATAATGATTATGAATTGCGCGCTAATTATTCGATCCCTGAACTAACAAACAAGGGAATCTGTAGAAATAGATTTCATTGTATCGATATTAACATTCTCAACTATTCAATTTAATTCACTCGCAATATACAAGGTATACAAATCATAGCTTGTACAAATATTTATCGACTAAATCAAAGAATAAATTAAAATGAAATAGGAGATTGTTAAATACAACAAATTAAGATCATAGATATATGACAACCATTATGATAAAATTAATTGTTCTATATTTAATGAAAATTATCCGAACAATGTAATTTTATCTGGCCCACTCCTATATAATCGTATTATATAAAACATATTTATCTTATGTTACCACATATATAGTCAAGATATGACTATACATTTTTAATGAGATAAACTATGTTTATTGTTATAAACTATTTGAAGTTTCCATATTTCAAATATAAGTCACGGACTTATTTTGGTTATTACTTTTTATATTTTATTCAACATATATACAATATATATGTTAATATAAAGTTAAAATAAATAACCAAAGAATTTTCTATGAATTTTATAAAACATAATCTAAAATGTTAACATAATATCAATCAATATAAATTTATTCACATATTACAAAATTGTTCTATTACATGTGCTTGTTGGGCACATTACTCCCAACAATCCCCACTTGCCCTAAAGCAAATGAAACATGTCTCTAATCCCTAAGCCCTCAAGATGTTCCTCAAAACCTTTTGTAGGTAACATCTTGGTGAAGGGATTAGCAAGATTCTCAGCTGATGGAACCTTTAGAACAATCACGTCTCCACGCTGCACTATATCTCTTATCACATGATATTTTCTCTCTATATGCTTTGTTCGTTTGTGTGTTCTAGGTTCTTTAGCATTTGCCACTACTTCACTATTGTTACAGTACCGAGATAATGACTTATCCATTGTAATATCCCAGATCTTCATAATGTTAAGCATATGACTTAAGTAATAATTCTGGGGATATTAGAAGTTGAAATGAACGATTAAGGTGTTGGTCAAAAGAAATGTATTTGGATAAAGTGAATTTTGATACCCTAAATTATACCCATATTAAGCTTTGGAGGATGATTAAGGAGGATTTATTGGAATTGAATTGAATAATTTAAGTACTAGTCAATGAAAATGTATTTAGAAAATAGTGAATTACAGTACCCGAGTTGTTGAGAATATTAGGGTTGTTAATATTCAAGGATATATTAGGTTTAGTAAAGAATAAAGTGAAGGAGAAAATGTGGATTATATATCAAAGTATGGGAGACTAAGTTGAGGTTTGGATAATTTGGAAAAATCGGTTATGTTTTATTAAGGATATATATATATATATATATTGATTTAGGAATATATTGGTTTGGAGAAGGAGAAATAATAGGGCGGTTGATCTTGAGGAATGATGGCGGTCGATTCTAAGGAGAAGGAGTTATCAATCGTTGTTCACGAATTTTTATGAAAAAATGCTTCTGGAAATTGGTGGTCGATCGTCAATATTGTAAAAACATTCTTTTGCAAAAGATTAGTTGTACCAGTCGATCATTGATCGACTAGTAATTCACTAAATAGTGAATATTACTGATTGGCGGTCGATCACTGATTGACCGGTACCATGCAGTATTGTGAATTACATATTAGCGGTCGATCACCTATCAACCGGTGTCAAAGGAAATAGTGATCCAGGAGTTTTAGCGGATGATCGTCCACTAAGGTGACGATCGACCAACGTAGAAGGAAGTTGTTATTCTTGAATGTTGGTGGTCGATCACTTGAAGTATGTTGATAGACCAGCGAAATGGAAAGTTGTCTGAAAACCGTCGCTTGGAAATGGAGGTGTTCGACGTTTGATGCATCAAGGATCATCAAATGTCTCTCCTTCGGCCTTTCACCTTTTGTTAGATGCTGAAGGGTCGAATCTTGTGGCCTATAAATAGAGAAGGGGGAACGAGAATGTTACAGTGAAAGAAAAATTGTGGGGAAGTTTTGGAGGTTTAGAGAAGGAGAGAGAGAACTGTGAAGTCCCGGAAGAAAAGAGAGATAGATTCTTGTGAGTTTCTATGTGAAACTTGGGTGAAGGTTTGAGAGAAAGTTCCTGTAACATCCCGTAACTTTTTCCGTATAAAATTTTCTTTCTTTTAAAACACTCGTGAGGGAAAACCAGAGTAAACATACAGTGGAAGTCTTAACCACATAAATGCCACAAACCAGTAGTTTGAAAGCTATTAAATAAACACAGATAAAATATTAACTTAAAATAGTTTGGAGTCATAAAATAGTTAAAAACTTTTTAAAACATTTAAATATGTTTATTCCATTTCCGTGAGCCATAACCCCCAAGGTCAATGTTGCCAACAGCACAAACGCCCAACCTAGCAACACACCATTAGCTACGTCCTTTATCAGCTTTATCCAATCATCGGCTCCTTACCTACATCATAGGGCCTAACTATGAGTCTAAAGCTCAGTAACCAGTATAGACGTAAAACATGAAATACACATACAACTCTTAAAGTCTGTACTAAGTTTTCTGTTTTGCTTATATGTTATCGTTCCTGTCTTTTACTGTTATTTATTCCATTTCTGCACCAGGTGTATCCAACTGCACCACAAAAACCACTATTTTTTGTATATTCTATTTAATTTTGTTACTATTCTGTTTTCATTTAGTTCAAGTTACCCATCCAAGTGTTGGAGATGTCAACATGACAAAGTAGAGCGGTTTATGCACAAGGCGGCCATCCTATGGCACACACCTAGGCGACCAACTCAAGAACCCACATCTCTAACCACCTATTTACGTTTATTTATTTATGTTTTCATTTAGTTTCAGTTACCTATCCAAGTGTTAGAGATGTCAACTTGACAAGGTAGAGTGGTTTATGCACAAGGCAGCCATTCTGTGACACACACCTATGCAACCAACTCAAGAACCCACATCCCTAACCACCTATTTATGTTTATTCACTTTCGTATACTTTAAGATTCCAAGTCTTAATGTTGTTGTGCTCATACAATCCTATCGAACGTGTTCCTTGATCGTATCCTCAAAACATGATCCATTCCTAACTAAGGAACTAAACCTAAATATAATAAACATACAAATCATAATAAGCAATCAAACAAATAATAAACAGTCCCTAATTCCTGTGATGTAGGCCCTTTCATACAAAACACATGCAGTACCACTTATAAGGAGTCCTTAGCTTTATAGAGCTAACACGTTCCAGAGTTAACACGTTCTCGAATGAGTACAGAAACAAAGACGGGAGTAGAAACTGGAACAGTAACGGAAACAGAAACAAAGACGAAAACGGAGATGAAAACAGAGACGAGATGCAAACAAAAACAGAAACAAAGTTTCCAGAGTGATTTCTGGGAATGGATATAGGAACAAAAACAGGAACGGAAACAAAAACGGGAACCAAAATGGGAACGGGAATGGAGACAGAAACGGGAACGGAAATGGGAATGGGAACAGATACAGAAACGGGAACGGACATGGAAACAGGAGTTGAACCCAGATTGGAAACAGGAGCTGAACCCAGATTAGAAATGAGTATAGATACAAAAAGAGAAGTAAGACGAATCACATCCAATTCAGTTAAATAGCAGTGTAGACCATAACTCAGGAAAGTTTGAATGCACGGATTTGATGGTGGAGAGTACATTCGAGTATGCCAAAGTCGTAGATGAGAGAGGAAAGGTATAAGTGCTAGGTCTTAAGTCACGGAGTGAGAAGGACCTGAAGGGTAAAATCGTATTGGAAATGCGAGTTTGATGTCAAATTTGGGGTTGAATTCACACGGAGATGGTGGAAATTTGATGTGGAACTCAAATTTAAGAGAAAGATGTTGTAGATTCAAGGGCTGAGTAGCAACTACAAAGTATTTATTGGATTAAAGCAATGATTGGTCATAAGTGAGTTGTTATTTCGACTCTTGATGTTTAAGAGTGACTATGATTAAGGCACTTCTTTCCTTGGAATTGATGTAATCAGAGTGGCGCAGTGGAAGTGTGGAGAGTGAGTATGAGGGTTTGATCGACTTTTGATGTGAAGAGACGCGTTGGATGCGGTTAAGCTGTTCGAGTAGCAGTCGTTAGACAAGCTGTCAGAAAAAGGAGATAGCCAAAGAAGAGATTTGACTTGCAATTTAGCATTGGTTAGGTAATAAACATTGCAGGTGTAAGGGTAAGGAGATAAGGAAGTGATAAAACCAATGGAGGATAGGGGACAACTAAGGACTTTGTTCGATTGTTAAGTCGATGGAATATTACACTAGGCAAATTTTGAGGACGAAATTTATACAAGGACGAAGGAATGTAATATCCCGACTTTTCATATCATAATTTAATAAAGATAATAGGAAGCTAATTGGAGGTATTGGATTAATTGGGTAATTATCGGGGTATTACCAAGGACGTAATCATTATATTATAATTTATGGAAATTAATGTAATTAAAATAAATATTAATTCAATTGATTAAATTATAATATATGTGATTAATTAAATTAAATTATAATATATGTGAATCACTGGGATTAATATTTATAAATGGAGATGTATTTTCGATTAATTGATTGAATAGGTTCTATTAAGGGACCGGTTCAGCATTTCTCATTTTGTTTGGCCTTCGGCCATTTGACGAAATAAGAAAGGAGAATATTAAGACTTTAATTGGATTATTGGGGATTTAAAATGGAATTAGTAAAAGAGGATTAATTAAATTGAATAAAAGAATTAGGGGAGAGTAAACCGATTCACGCTGTGAATCGGTTCACGGGGGATTTTAATTGGCCCATAGGCCATTATGCACTGAAGACCAAAGAATGGTCTTCAACCGTTCTTTCCGATGGAGAACCGAAAGAGAGAAGCTTGAGAGAGACGAGAGGCGATCGAGAGGTGGTGGGGGATCGAAGACGAGGAAGTAGGAGGGAGAGCGCGAATGAGGGGACGACGGGTCCGGCGAGCTCGGGACACATTCGGTGCAGCTCCTTCATGGCGAACATCGCAGGTCACGACTTCAAGCTTTGGCGGTGGGCGTTTTGGTTTGTAGCTACGGGTTTGGTCTGGGAAACATCGGGCGTCGTGGCTCGACTGCTTGTGGGCGTCCGGTGATTGCCGTTTGATAATGACGGAGTAGCAACGGTGAAGGAAAGGCGATGGCAGAGGGATGGCCTCTGTTGGTCAAAGGAGGCTCTGGCGGTTCAAGCTGGACCGGCCGAAGGCCATGGTCCAGCTTGTGGTTTGGACCGAACAGGTACTTTCTTCCTCTGATTTTGTTTTGATGAAGTGGACAGTAAGTCCAGCATGGGGAGCACACTCAAAAAAGCTGCAGGGGCTAGTCGAGCGTGCCAAGGTTGTCACTCTCTGCCTTCCAAGAATTTACAGAGGGTGTCCCCTTTCCTGGTGTTGTTATACGGTGATGGATAGAGAGAAGATAGATGAGGGAAAGTGAAGTCCAGAGAGGATTGTGATTATGCCTTGATAAGATTGGGAAATATTGATATTGGTATTAATTGTGAAAGTATTTATGAAGGTGTTAAAAAGAGGAAGAAGAATAACAGCGGAATGCTAATTCGTGTTAAACCTTGAGGGAAGGATTTGGGTGTGTCTTGGCCATTTGGAGGCCCTACACCGCAAGTAGAGTGCGTGGGTTAATCGTTTAATTTCCTATAAGTTCCTTATGCTATATTCTGATTGCTAGTAGATAAGTTGATAAAAGTGACATTTGTCGTTAGTGGCTATTAGTTTCTTGAATGGTTTACTGTCGTTATTTCCTTGTTGACTTCCTCACTGTTATTTCCCTGTTGGTAGTGTAGATTGCTTGATACCCTGCAGATATTACTTCTGTGATAGCTTGTTTTTGTTGTCAGTCTTGTTTAGTTCTGTTATACATGTTTCACTTTGATAGACTCATGATGAATGATTAAAGGAGTTAATGACCTGAAAAGTATGAACGAATGATGTTGAGAACTAGACCTTCGAGTATGATCTTATTTTTCATGGTTCACAGTTTCATTTATTATAATATCCTGCAGAAATTATTTTAACCCTCTGTTTATAGTTTCTCCTTTCACGCATGAATATTATTCTGTTATGTATGTCTTTGTTTGTTTAATTGTGATTAACCCCTGAGCATGTTAACCAAGGCATTTAATCAAAGCATGTAAACTACCTAATCTGTATTTGTAATCTTTTGGACATGTAAATCAATAAGTTGTTGACTTCTCCAATTCCAACATGTTTAATTGTTAATTAGTATTATATGAGCATGTTAATTAGCTTAACTAAATTAGACAACTTGAGCATGATAACCTGATCATAGTAAGTAACTGAATTAGAATTAGAAATCGATCATGAAATCGGCTAAACATGTAAATCGACTAATAATTATTAGATTAACAAGTTGTAATCTTCCTTCAAGCATGTTAATCATTACTTAAATAAATCAATTAGCTAACTATGATTAATTAATTAGCACGATAACTTAGCTAGATCTAGCATGTGGTAATTAATATTGTTGCATGAGGATGTCAATATATTTAAGTATGTTCAAACATGTTAATCAATCTGAGTAGACAAATAGACTTGAACATGTGAAGTGACTAAAGAAGTGTTATAACTTGAGTAGGTAAATTGCTAATCAATTTAGTTAATTGAATCAAATGAGCATATCGACTAATTAGCTAATCTAAGCATGTAAATAAGCATGACGATTAACTAGCCGTTTAAACCTTGAGCATGATAACGACTTAGTCGACCATATAATTAAATTTGATTAATATTTGCACGTCAATTAATTAATATGTGCCATGTGATAAGCTTGATCAATTAGTATGTTTTATTAATTAACTAGAAAAAAAGCATGTTTAGATCACCTAGAATAATAATTGTAGGAAGCATGTAAATGGACTAGGAAGTTATCTAGATAATTGGCATGTAAATTCCTGTATTCAATATTATAAATGTTCTCTGTGTTATTGGTTGTCTTCATGGCTATGCGTTTTCAATTCTTATTATTATTTTATATGCGCTTTTAAATTCAGTTACTTTCGTTTATGCGCACTTTAATTCCTACGAATGTTATATTGTGAAGCATAATGCACCACGCTAGGTTGAGAATGTATGAGCATGCATCATGCTAATAGAAATCTATATGGAGTGCCACTTTGGGGTGGTACTCAAACATGCATGTGTGAGGAAAAATTTTAAGGAAAAAGGAAATAGAAAACATTTAGAATGGGCGGGATACGTCTATTACTGGAATAAAGCCCGGAGAGTGGGATACGCCTGAAGGGAAAGAACGTTCAGGATGGGCGGGATACGTCTATCACTGAGAAAACAGCCTCGAGGGCGGAATACGCCTGAAAGGAAAAGAAAACGAAAGGGAGTGGGGTGGGGGGGGGGGGGGGGGCAGATGGGTAGCAGAACTAGTCTGTGGCTAGGCGAAGCCCCATACCTTGATGGGAATGGGGACTTAGTCTCAAGTAAAGGGTTAGGTCCGATCAACTATTCCATCCCCTAAGACCCCTCCAATCTCTAGCTCAAAGTACGAGTAACGAACGAACAAACGAATGAACGTAATGAAAGGATTGGTTTGGGTGGCCCCCATCACAAATGAACTAAAGAGAGTCATACACATAATTGCATTAAACACTTTTCCTTACTGAGCCATTAGGCTCACGTATTACTTACGGTGTAGGTACAAACGACGAACAGATAATAATAGGCTCATTTACGAGAACAATGAACAAAGATAAAATAAAGCAGAGGTGAATGATTTGAAATTTCTTTCTTTTTAAAACAAAACGTATCAGAGTGCGTCTAACCAGATCACTACTGACTCTTTTTTTAAACTTGTTATGATCAACAATTGATAAAATGTGCGGAATCGTTATAAAATAAATCATTGTAAAACATGGCGGAAGTGTTATAAAACCTTTTATCTAAAACGTAGCAGGTTTATCAAACTTTGCGGAAGCGTAAATAATCTAAGTAAAAGAAATAGCTAAACATTCAATCACTTTTTGGAAAACATGATTTAATACAACTATTTCATTTTTACCCTCTTTATGCCTGGCCAGCCAGGGACTCCCTCGCGCGTGCAATTCCTTCACCTCTGCTTTATTATTTGTTCGTCGTTCTTGTATATATATAAGCCTATCAGTATCTGTTCGTTGTTTGTACCTACACCACAAGTAAGGACATGAGCTTATGCCCAGTAAGAAAAAGGGGAAAAATAATTATACATGTCTCTCTTTAGTTCCTCTTGGAATGGTGCCACCCAATCCAATTCTTTCATTACGTTCATTGGTCCTTTACTCGTACCTCGAGCTGGAGATTGGAGGTTGTCCTTTGAGATGACCTAGTTTGATCAGATTCTAACCTCCTGTGTGCATACTAGTCCTTTTACCGAATAGGTGGGGGTGTATCCTAGCTGTCAGGCTAGATCCGAACTACCCATCTACCCCAACTCCCTATTCGTTCCCTTTTCTGATGTATCCCGCCTTCTAGATTCTTCCTCTTTCTGGCGTATCCCGCCTTTAGAGTTTCTTCCTTTCCGGTGTATCCCGCCGGAGGGTTTCTACCAGTGATAGGCGTATCTCGCCCATGCTGAAACATTCTTTTTCCCTTCGGGCGTATCCTGCCCTCGAGGCATTATTCCAGTATAGATGTATCCCGCCCATCCTGAATGCTTTCCATTTCCTTATTCCTTAACTTTTTTCCTCACTCATGCATGTGTGAGTACCACCCCAAAGTGGCACTCCCTACGGGTTTCAATTAACATGATGCATACTGCATTATAACATACATTAATGGAAATTGAAATGCACATTGAAGTAAAAGTACTATAATTGAATTCGCGCATATAATTAATAACAATAATTGAAAGCATACATAAATACAAGGAACAATTATGATATCGAATTAAAGCAACGAGTGAACAAGATGAGATAATAAAGTAACATACGACAAATTACAATTAACTAAACATGCTCATTGAACTAAGCTAGGCTAAACATGGAAACATGCTGTAGACAACGAATAACGGAAACATGCTTGTAAATTGAAAATTCTTATTCTAACTGGTTAAATATGCTATACTTTAATAGTCTAGTTTAGTTAATTAACTGATTAATTAATTAAGCATGCTCAGATAAGTTGGTTAAACATACAAGATTGAACATACGAGCATAATTATAAATCATTATCCTAGTTAATTACATGCTCAGGTTCAGTTAATTACTCTAGTGAATTAACATGCTCAAGGAATAATTAACAACTAGTTAAACATGCTCGTATTACTTAATAAGAGTAAACTAACATATTCAGGTAGAATTACAATTATTATGATAAGTAGTTATCCTAATCAATTTACATGCTCAAGATTGTGATTGGTTATTCTACTCAATTTACATGCTTGGATTACATACTCCTATTCTAATAATTCAAGCATACTTAATTATCATTGTTAACTAGTTATCGTGGATTGATTAATTAACACAGTAAACATGCTCGGACTAATTATTAATGGAACACTCATTAAGTTAATTAACATACTTGAGGCTTAACTTACACAACTAGTTAAGGATGCACGAATTTGCTATTGCACGGCTATTAAGTTAGTTAATAAAGTAAACACGCTCAATCAAATAAACATGACATAACTTAGATCTATCATTATTATCTTAGTTAGTTAACGTGATCAATGATGTGATTAACAATTGAATTAGACAACTGGTTACTTAAACATGCTCAAATAGAATTACCATTATTATTCTTGTTAATTATCCTAATTAAATTGCATGTTCATTATCACAAGTACTAATACTAGATTATGAAAGTAAAACAAAGAAATGGTAGCATAACAATGATGAAATATATAGCAGCTTGAAATTAATAACTAAACATAAGTTAAACTATAAAGAACAACTCATAATAATATCTTCGCACTTAACTCATCTATCTCGTTCATTATCTAAGCATTTCTCGTTCATCAATTATCTATCACTCGTTCATTATCTAAGCATTTCTCGTTCATCAATTATCTATCACTCGTTCATCAATTATTTAAGCCTTTATGACAGAACTAACAATATCACTTAACAGTAAAGAATACCAACAATGAATAATAGCAATTATATTAACCAAGCAAAATCACAAAGCTAACAATAATCTGCCCTATCAATCCAAGGAAATAACAACAAAATATCATTCAAGGAACACAACACTACTTATGCACACTACTTGTGGTGTAGAGCCTCCAACTGGCAAAGACACACTCAAGTTCCTTACCTTGAAGTTTTAATGCATGCCAGCACTTATTCGTCATTCTTCTTCATCTTTTTCGATACCTTCACAAATTAATAACACTTGTCATAAATCTAGTAAATTAATCAACTTATGAAACTTCATCGTCGCTTAATAGAGTTTCCTAAACGAAACCACTTCCTTAATTACAACTCCGCTTAATAAATTAATCTCAATTGATAATGTCTAGAATTGAGTTTAATACGTAGCGAAAACCAACGTGATTTCACCCATGACTTATAGACCTCTATATCAAAATCCAATAACGATATCTGGATCAAGTCATAAACTATATCATCCAATTTCCATACTATTCATTAATATGATTAATGATTTGAATCTGCCCCCATAGATCGTATCATTCAAACACACATAACGCCTTTACTTTACCAAACTAAATCAACAATTCTATGTATGCAAATCAAGCCCAACAAGTTATTATTCTAACAAATTATCCTTCATATCATAAAAAGGGCATACATAACATCTCCTGAATACCACACGACTCCCCCCTTATTGACCACAAAACAATTAACCCTAACAGTTGAGTATCACAATTAATATTCAGACTCCAAACTGCAACTTAACAATAATTATCTAGGGTGTATATCCAGCAAACCAATCCAACAAGGCATAAACTTCTCACATAAATCCAAACAACAGTAGAGCCCAACCATCGACAGATACAAATCCACATTAACCATCACACAAATCCAACAAATTAACTCATTCATAAATCCTTTAACCAAAATAGCCGAGAATAGATAATTACCAGCAGACCAGGAGACTCTCAGCCATTCCATTCCTCCAGCAATCCACTTCTCTTTCTCTGCCTCTTCCCATATGTATAACGACCTAGTGAGGAAACACTCTCTGCCGAGGCAGAGAGCAACATTCTTAGGCGTTCCCGACCACCCACTGCCAAGCTTTAGAGTGTATTCCACACGCGGATTCCACGCTGGAAAGAGCACCAGTTTGGGCCAAGCTGCAACCCGGGCCCAGCAGCTCCACCCAGCCCATTCAATCTGGCCCATCGAACCGAGGCCACTTCCCCTCTGTCGAGGACTTTGTCGGCCGTTCCGACGACGGTACCGCACCCTAAGCTGCACCGCGTCACTCCTGCGATGCCTGTCGTCATCAATCCGACACAGCATACTGGAGCCTCGCCCATGTCGCTGCCTCTCGTCACTCGTCGCTCATCGCTTGTCGTCTCCCGTCTCACCCGATCGCTCTCTCCCTTGCCCTGCTCGCCCTCTTTCTTCTCGTTTTTCTTTTCACAGAATCTCCTTTGGCCATTCTGTTTTTCCTCTTAACTTGTTCGCACAGCGAACCAGTTTAAGGACATGAACCCCAATAAATGGGTGTGAACCGGTTCGCAATTCCCATCACCTCCTTTAATCCTTTTTAATCCAACTAATCCAAATTCATTAAATCCCCCCTACATTATTAATCCCCATTAATCTTATTTATCCCATAAATCCCATCCCTCCCCTCTCATTTCATCTGGCCGAAGGCCATTTGACGAAATGGACGAAATTAGAGCAAAGCTAAACCGGTTCAGTTATTTAACAATAAATCTCCATTTTCCTTTAATTCTTTAATTAATATTAAATTTATATGTTTAAGTGTTAAATATTTGTACCACATATTAATCGACCCATAATTGTAACTCTCGACTTATTCCAAATGTCGTTAAAAGATTATTAGAGGTTCAATTTAAATTTCTTAATTCCATTTCCTAAATTGATTTCCATCAATTAACCTCCATTAATTTTCTTAAATTATAACCTAACGGTTATGTACTCATTAATACCCCTATAATTATTTGATAATTCTAAATTCCCTTAATTAATTCCCAATTATTCTTAATTAATTCCGATATAGAAATTCGGGGTATTACAAAAATGAGAAATGGTTGTAATCACATAAGTTTTATTATGTTGTATTCCATTGTTTAGTTTATTCTTTAAATGATTTATTTACGCTTCCGCCATATTTTTACAAGGATTTATTTTAAAATGCTTCTGCACATTTTATCAATTGGTATTCATAACGAGTTTAAAAAAAGAGTCAATAGCAATCCGGTTAGACGCACTCTGATATGTTTTGCTTTTAAAAAGAAAATTTCAAATTTTTACGAATTTTAACGATTTACGAAAATTCGGGTCGTTACAATAATCAACAGCACTTAAACCTCAACCAATAATCCTATTATTTTGCCCAAAATAGTCTACCAATAACATGCTAACATCATAATCAAATACAACTTAACAACAACGAATGACAACAACCATCTCATATAGTAAATCCTTTAACAAAACATGAGTGAAGGTCAAATTACCTAAATAACTTGAAACCTAAAAACCTAAACTCTCCCAAACCAACAGCAGTAGCCCTCTTGGCTCACAGTCTGCACTGCTCAATCTCTCTCTAATTTCCATGAAAATCATAGTAGCTCTCACAGTTTTTCAGAAAACTCCAGAGACTTCCCTCTTAACTTTCACTAGATCCTATTCACAAAACTCTTAGAACCCTCACAAGCCATCTCTCGTCTCCTTGGTTTCACCTCTCTGTAAACCTCTCACTCAACCTTCTCTATCTCCAAAACCTTAGTTAACCATTCACAGACCTTCTCTTCCTCACAAAATTGCAGAATCTCCTCCCTCAGACTCACACAAAAAATTTAGTAGAGTCCCCATAGTTTCTTCTCTGTGATAATTCTGCACTTCACATCTCCATTTATAGGCATTCATCCAATGACTCCTTAGCCTCCTACTGAAGATGGAAGGCCAAAGGAGAGACTCCTCATCATCTAGATGCGTCCAACGGAAAATCTAGAAGTTTCCAAGCGACAACGTTTCCATTTCTTGCGACTTTCCAAATCGCCGGTCGATCATTTTATCTTTGGCCAATCGACTGCTAGTCCATCAATCAACCACTGATTTCTTTGTTCTAGATTACCGGTTGATCATGCCAGTTGATTGCGCCGGTTGATCAATTCCTTTGGACGATCGACCGGAAATCATCTAAAAATGTTTTTGCTTCAAAACGCCGATTGCATGATTCTTTCAGTGGGTGATCAACTGCCATTTCCTTCCAATCGACCGCCAATTCATATTCTCCCACTTATTGAATTACAAGTTGATCAAAAATCCTTTGGGTGATCAACCTCCACACCAAATCAATCATCCGCCGCAATATTTCTTCACCAAACAAATTACAAGTTGATCAAAAATCCTTTGGATGATCAACCTCCACTTCAACCTATCATCCACCATATTTTTCTTCTCCAAATATATATATATATCTCCTTAATAAATCACTTTTCCAAACTATTTTAACATAAATTTCCATATTATTCAAACCTCAATTTATCCTCCCATAATCAAGGTATAGTCCATAATTCCTCATCCACCTTATTCTTCACTAAATTCAATATACTCCAAAATATTATAGATCTTATACTTTCAACCTTATATATCCAAGTACATTTCTCTTACCAATTTCACTGACTATAAATCACTAATTCAGTTCTATTACCATCTTATCTAACTCCATTATCATCAAGCAATTTCCCAATTAACCTCAATCCTTCCCTTAAACTAATTATGAACAAAATGGGGTACCATAATTCACTTTTTCCAAATACGTTTCACTTAACTAATATTTTAAATTACCCAAGTTAATTCCAATAAATTCTAAGTCATCCTCCTAAGCTTAGTATGAGCATAATTCTGGGTTTCATAATTCACTTCTTCCAAATATGTTTCTCTTGGTCAATATCTTAATCGTCCATTTTAGCTCCAAAAACCCAAAATTATCACTTAAATCGTATGCTTAGCATAACAAAATTTTGGCATATTACAATTTGAGAGAGTTTGAAAGTGAGAGAGGGAAACTATGAGAAATTGTGAAAGACTTATTGAGAAGCTATGAATTACTGGAGTTTTTCAGAAAATGACCGAGAGTGAGAATTGTTGGCTAAGATTTCAGAGAGAAAAAACTATGAAGGAGGATCCTAGAACAGACAAGGGAAATACATAAGCTTCACTTTAGGTTTTCACATATAACAATTTTCTCCCTATTTAGTTCTCCGTTGGGTGATTGTTTATAATGGGTATGTCATTAAAGGGGTTCTTCCATGTTTTATAGATTCTGCCTTGATGAGAATATGCCGATAAGAGATTTTATTAGTTAAGTTATTCTCTGTGAAATTTAACAAATGGAGTTTGTTGGTAGTTGGGTTCTAATGTTGGTTTAAATTTACTACCCAAGGCTAGTAAAAATATGTTGGTTAATACTTCTGATTTTTGTTATGATCATGAAGTTGGAAATCTGTGTAAACTACTGCTTATTGTTACTGTGATAGGATTTGTATGTATTGAAGGTTGATGAAGTGTAGAATAAGTTACTGCTCTATGCATGGTTTTATGTTTTGTCAATATACTTATGCTTGTTGACTAACAAATTTGGTAATTGCTAGGTTGGTGTAGGGTTCATGTTTAAAGAGATTCTAGCATATGTTAAGTCTACTATACATATATGTTGCTTTAAGTGAATGTTGGAAATGGTGAAGTGGTTAAATTGTTGGGTAAGGTTGGAAATAATTTAGGAAATATCGGTTAAAGATTATGACCGTTAAGATTGGTTGTAGGATGGTATTAGTTAAGGGTTTGCTTATAGTTAGAAGTTGTGACTTTGTTTACTGGAAAACTACTATTGATGATTATAAGTTACTAACGAATAGGTATTGAGGAGAAGAAACTTTAAGTGCTAACTCTTTAAAGCTAAGGACTCCAAGTAAGTGATACTGCATCTGTTTTGTTCGAAAAACTTACATCATGGAAATTAGGGTTGTTTGATGCTTGCATTTACTAGATATATAGGTTGTGATAAATATTGATCAGGGATGTATTGTTGATTGCTTGGTGTTAATTGTGTGTTTATTAGATTTAAGTTCAGTTCCTTAGTTAAGAATCGATCAAGTTTTGAGGATACGGTAGATGGACATGTAGATAGAATTGTGTGCTTGCAGTCATGCATCATTGTTTTCCTAAAGTATATGAAAATGGTTTTTTGCATCGTTTTGAAATGTAACTGAACAAAGTGAATAAACATAAATAGGTGTATAGAGATGTGAGTTCTTGTGTTGGTCGCTTAGGTGTGTGCCACGGGATGGCTGCCTTGTACATAAGCCGCTCTACCTTATCAAGTTGACATCTCTAACATTGGGATTGGTAACTAGAACTAAATGAAAACGGAACACACGTGAATAAACATAAGTGATGTTGTGAGATGTGGGTTTTACCTTGTCAAGTTGACATCTCCAACATCAGTAAACGAAATGGTAAAAGAAATGGTAATAATGAACATTGAAAACTGTAAGTGTTTTAAAACAACAGTACATGAGCATTTTTATATTTATATCACTTACTCAGCTTTATACTCCTAGTTAAGTCCTATAATGTAGGTAAAGAGCTTATGATTGAATAAAGCTTGTTGAGGATGCAGCTGATGAGGTGTTGCCATGTTGAGGTGTTAGTGTGTTGGCGATGTTGACCTTGGTGGGTTATGGCTCATGGTGTTTTTAATGTGTTAAGTACTTCAAATATTTAAGAAAAGTTTTATTTTGATAAATGTTTTAAATGGTCATTAAGCATTATTGTCGGTTTATTTTAAATGGCTTTTCCTTAAAGTGGTGATTTATGTGGTTTTATTAAATAAAGACTTCCTCATTTCGTTACTTTGAGTTTTATAAGGTTAAGAATTCCACTATTTGTCTACTCCGGTTTTTCCTCGCAATTGTTTTAAAAGATAAAAAAATTTTACACCATAAAAAGGATACAGGATGTTACATCCATATTTAGAACTACTTCCAAATCACTAAAAAATTTTCTAAGCCACACAATTTTTTTTATTGCTTCACAAGAAGCAATGTATTCTTCTATAGAGGAGTCTGAAACATCATCTTGTTTTACATTTCTCTAAAATATGGCTCCACTTCCAATGGTGAAGATTGATCTATATATCGATTTTTGATCATCAATATCAGTTTAAAAATCAGAATCTGCGTATCTAGTTAGAATCAAATCCTTACAGAACATACTAGCATATTGTTTCTCATTCTTCTTAAATACTTGAGAATATGTTTGACTGCTATCCAATGATCTAACCCTGGGTTTAATTGGAATCGGCTAACTATCCCTCATAACATATGTCAGGCATTGCACACAACATAGAATACATCAAGCTACCAACTGCTGATGCATAGGGGTAACATCTTATATCTTCTTTCTTTTGAGGTGTGTCAAGACACTACTTTTTAGAAAGAATAATTCCATGTCTAGAAGGTAAAAAACCTTTCTTGGAGTTGTGCATCGAATATTTGACAACCATTTTGTCAATATACAATATTTGAAACAAGGCTAACATTCTATTTTTGAGATTTATTATTAGAAAAATCCCAAGAATGTAGTTTGCATTTTCAAAATCTTTCATTTGGAATTGCTTAGCTAGCCATGCTTCTATATCTGATAATAATTCTACATTATTTCCAATAAGTAGAATATCATCAACATACAGAACTAAGAAGACCACACGCTTGTCATTGATGAGCTTGTATACACAAGACTCATCAAGGCATTGTGTGAACCTAAAAGATTTGGTTGCTTCATCAAATATCATATACCATGACCTAGATGCTTGCTTAAGCCCATAAATAGACCTATTTAACTTACAAAACTTTTGTTGTGTATTTTTATCTATAAAACCCTCTGGTTGCTCCATATAAATGGTTTCTTTACGATGACCATTTAGAAAAGTCATCTTGGCATCCATCTGCAAAATCTCATAATCATAATGGGCAGCAATAGAGAGTAATATACGAATGGACTTAAACATAGTTATAGGAGAGAAAATCTCTTCATAATCAACCCCTTCCCTTTGGGTATAACTCTTAGCTACAAGTCTATCTTTGAATGTCTCTACATTCCCATCCACTCTGCTTTTTCTCTTATATATCCATTTACACCCTATAGGTTTCACCCCTTCAAGTAGAACTACAAGATCCCAGACAGAGGTAGAATACATAGATTCCATCTCAAATTTCATAGCTACAAGCCATGCTTCTTTGCCAGTATCTTTCATTGCACATCTAAATGACAATGTATTGTATTTTCCATCATAAGTGATAGTAACTTGTGTTTCACCTACATGTTTGTATCAAGCTGGTGGTTGTACTACCCTCTTGCTATGTCTAGATGGCATGATGATCTAACTAGAAGTAGTCATCTTCTGAGTACCATGTGGAATAACAAATTTTGTTGTTTTTGATCTGATCTCATCAGCATGAATCTCCTCCAAGAAAGCTTGGCTTTGCAGTTTGAAGTTTGCAATATAGTCATATTCAATAAATGTGACATTTTTTGATACAAATTGTAACGATCGAAATTTCTTTTGGACGAATTTTAAAAATATTAAGGACATTGTTAAGAATATTTAATAATTAATGGATTGATCTATTAGCAAGATATATTATTTTATGATAATGAGATTTAATAGGAATTTACGAGATTTGATGCTAGGAGTATTATTAGCAAATATATATATTTTGTGGGATTATAACAATTAAAATTGGAAGTGGTTGAATTTTATTTGGTGAAAACAAAAAGGGAAACAAAATGAAAGGAGAAACTTTAATAGAACTCTTTATATTAAAATACATAAGATTCTGATGAAGGGATGTGATTTTCAGCTGTTAGTGAGACTATAGTTTTTTGGGTGAAGATTAAATAAGGGATTATGGGTATGTGGTGATTCAACAAAAAACAATAATAATAAATAAATAAAAACAAAGGACTAAAGGGGAAAATTGAAAGAGGACGTGGGTGATTAGGCTAATGGCTGGAAAATGGACGAAAAGGAAAGGCAGAGGGCAACTCCTTTAGAGAAGAGGGACCGAAGGAGAAGAGGGACCGAGGGAGAAACGACCTGTGGCGAGGAACCCTCCTCGCGATGGAGGGTGAGGCCGGCGAGCGTCTGAATGGCGCCATTGGACACGGATAAATGGGAAAGTCACCAACCTGCTGAACCGCGGGGTAAATGGAGGAGCGCGACCCGCGGGAACCAGCAAACCCGCGTACCCCGAGCTGGGGTTTTCGCAGCGCTAAACCGAGGGACGAAGAGGCGCAATTTTGGCAAAGCTAGAAGGGGGATTCTAAACGATAGCTGTGGTGAACCGTCGGCAAGATAAGGGAGCGATGATTGAGCACTTCTCTCCCGCGACCTTTAAATGTAAGTAGTGCTTGTATGTGTTTTAGCCTTTTCGGCCCTACAACGCAAGGTGCTAGGTGTGTTCTTTTTTCATTCCAATGATTCATTGAATGCTCCTATTGACTCTCTGTTATCAGCATTTGATAATACTCTATTTTATTGATTGAGTATGTCTCTTGTTTTGGTTATGTCGTTAGCCGGTGTTGGCAAGAATACTTTGATAAAAATGATTTTTGAGAAGTTAATACTCTGTAGATTTGGTTAATGCTTGCTAGCCGTGGATGAATAATTAAGCCTTGGTAACTTTTAAGTTTTTCTCTGATGGTTGGTTACAGCTTCCTGGATATTGTTAAATGTCTAAACTTGGGTGTGTAGTCTTTTGGTTACTGTCTGATAATTACTGTGGGATGGGTAAAGTTTGATATGAAAGGACTGTTACTGTTTGATAGCTATAATAGAGAATTCATATCCAGGAATAGGTACTATGTTTCTTGGATTTTATTATTATATTTTATTTATGTCTTTGACGCACGTTGTTAGGAATAATATTTTTTTGATTGGATTTCTATTCTCTTTTCATTACTGCTTAGAATAGTGCTTTGAAGATTTAGGTGTATTATTCTCTATTTTGCTTTCAGTTGTGATAGATAAATGTTGAGGATTTATGCTCCATAGATTTAATCTTGTTCTTGATCCCTTCTACTACATTAAGAACAACTGTTGTGGATAGTAAACTATTGGTTGGGTTATTATTGCTTATTTCATTTATGGCTTTGAAGAACATTGTCAAGGATGATAATTTATTGATTTGGGTTTCTTTGTTAAATATAACGATAGAGACTAATTTTGTGGGCTATATTTATGTGGTTCTGCCCTTGGGGATTTACTATGGCTATTTTTTTTTAATTGTTGAGCACATAGGACATTGGTTGTTAGTATGCTTCATAGTTTCATATTGTGTAGAAATGTTCATGTTGCATTATGATATATGTTCATGCATGAGTCAGCATATAAGAAAGATAGGATAAATGCATGACATATGACTAGGTGCCCATCCATACCATGTGGATGCGTTTTTGGGCTGGTGGTATCGGACGCTAGCCTAAGTTCGTGCAGGCTGATCACCTAAACGGTTTACCAACTTGAGCTAAATGGTTACCCACTTAATATCAAAGTGAAAGAAATGTACGTAAATAGACGTTTGGAGGTGTGAACTCTTGAGTCGGTCGCCTGGGTGGGTGCTATGCAATGGCCGCTTGAGGTGTGTGCTATGAGATGACCGCATCTGGTGTGTTCTATGATTGGGTGAACTCTTGAGTCGGTCGCCTGGATGGGTGCTATGGGATGGCCGCTTGAGGTGTGTGCTACGAGATGACCGCATCTAGTGTGTTCTATGAGGCACCCTCGTCAAGTTTTGACATCTCCAATGCTTGTAAGAGAAAAGTAAAAGAAAGGTGAAGAACAAGAAAGAAGAAAGAAAGAAAGTATGTGAATGGGTATTGAGGACAGGTTGGTTTGAAGGGAAGCTAAAGGGTGAATGATTCCCATAGTTTGTCTCCATTTGATGACATGGCAGATCAGTAAATGCTGGTCATTGTGCATAGATGTGCGCACAGCTGATGGAGGACTCAATAAATGCCGTGTCTATCCCCACCCCACCCCACCCCACCCCACCCCACCCCAAGTTATGACGATGTTTTGCACCTATTAGTTTGCTTCCGTTTGATGACAAGGTAGATACGGTAGATGTTGGTCACTGTGCATAGATGTGTGCAATATCTAATAGAGGGCTCGATGGATGTCGTGTCTATGGTTTCGAAAAGTCTAGCCTACTCGTATCCGAAAAGTGATAGACAAATGAAAGAAAAGAAAAGATGAAAAGTGAAAGACAAATGAAAGAAAAGAAATGATGAAAAGTGAAAGACAAAGGAAAGAAAAGAAAAGATGAAAAGTGAAAGACAAATGAATAACAAGAAAAGATAAAAGGTGAAAGACAAATGAATGAAAAGAAAAGATGAAAAGTGAAAGACAAATGAAGCAAAAGAAAAGATGAAAAGTGAAAGACAAACGAAAGAAAAGAAAAGATGAAAAGTGAAAGACAAGAAAAGATGAAAAAGTGTCACGTCATGTCATGTTCATGGTCACATACATTACTTGCTAAGTCTTAGACTTATAGATGAACCTTGCATTGTAGGTACAAGTATTATAGAGGAAATGGCAAATGTGAGGACACGTTGAGGGAGCTTGCTCATGATGAAGACTTGGCGGTTGTTGGGTAATTCAATGGTTTATTTTACTATTTTATAAAGTGACTATCTTATACGAAATTTATAAAGGATTGTTATTAATTGTGTTTTGGGAAGAAATGTATGTAGTCGATAAAGTCTTACACTGCAAATATTTTATGAATGCATGGTTTAGTAATTGGTTTTAAAGTACAGTTTTATCACAAAAGAATTTAAGTAGCATCTTTTTAATATGACGGTTTTAAAGAAAAAAATATATCACAAGAATCTACTACAAAATAATATTTTCTAAAATGGGGCATTACAACTTGGTATCAAAGCCCTAAGTTTTTAAAATCGATTCTATAGACTGTCTAACAACTCATGTCTCAGCATGGAGAAGTCTTCTCAACTGTAAGTATTATCTGACATTGTGTATTATAGCTTAGTTGTTTATTCTTTGTTATATGATGCTTGAGGATCTACTGTTTGTCTATTTTGTTTTGTTTTTAAGACTAGAGTAATTGTTTAATCCCATAGAAATAGAGAATAAATCTAGAAAGTATAGAATATAAGTTAGACTCTTTTTTGGGAGTTAAAGCCTTTATATGGTTACAGGTAGCTGAGTGGTCGGAATGAAAAGGTTTTGGTTGGGTAGGTGTCGTATGTCATGATCATTGTAAACTAGGAATTTTATTAGTAAACCTAAGGAGATATTTTGGAAACAAGACGACTTAAGTACCAAAGTAGCTGAGTTGATTATGAATGTGACCATGTCATTCAAAGGCTAATGTGGGACTTTTAGCCATAATTTTAGTTATGGAAAGTCATCTACTAAAAGATAGAGATTCAAATTGGGAGAGGTTGTCACATGATGCAACCACTGTGGAATTGGAACTATCTCGATAAACCCCAAGGAGACATTTCTTGAATAGAAGACTTAATTACAAAATAGCTAAGGATGAATATTGACAAGACAGTTATGGAAAAAATAAATAAATAATGACCCTTGGACTTCAAGGTATCATCGGGGATCGTTCAGCAAAATATGTCAAGGGTGTTCCTTAAATTTTTGTTAAGTCCCGCAAATCAAAGGTAGATGACTTAGTGAGTAAAAAAAATCTTAAAAAACAATTAAAATTTTTATTACAACAATAACAAAGTGTGGATTCGGACTTGAACTTAATGGAGTAATAGTGACCCTTAACTTCAAAAGTTATAAAAAGTGAAAATTTTACGGATGTAGGTCGAGAGAATTTAGGATTTATTAGACCTTCGTAGAAGTAAGTAAAGAGCATTATAGAACTATTAGAAGAGCTATTGTGATGCAAGGAATTTTTAAGACATTGAAGAAGATAACACATTTGGTAATATCAACGTTCGGGTATCGAAGTCGGGATTTGTTGAACGTATAAAGTTTGGCAAGGGAGCTATGTTGTATAAGATGTTGGGGTATCTCTAGACAGGATTGACTGCTGTTGCTCTCTTACGCAACAGGTTGCGATTGTTGGATAAGTTACCCCTCCAAGTATGAAAGATTAATGAGGCAATGCTAGTCATGAATTACCGTGGGATATAGCAAGGAGCAATAGGGGAGAACTTAAAAAGGTGAAGACTAGTATCGTGGATGGAAGGTATAAACCTAGAGTGTTGAGAATTGATAATGAGTGTTTGAAAACTTGTAAGTGTTAGCTTTTTTGTTAGGCTTAGTTTTATTTTGATGATGACTACATGGTTTAATTTGATGAAAATAATAAGTTGGTTAGTTGTATCTTTATTGATAATGTATTTAATGTTTTATCATTATATTTATATTCATATTTATTGGAAATACCCTAAAAACAGATATTATTAATGTGCTAACATGTCTATCTAAGTCCATGTAGTGAAGACATATCATTTCGGGACTTAACAAATCGAGAATGACAAAACTGGAGAAAGGGTCAACCAAGTGAAGCTGTCCAGTTAGAAAGGGTCGACCAAGCAGCAAAAAAATAGCTTACTAAAAATTTCTGCAATGAAGAAAAGGGTCGACCGGTTTGCCGAAAAGGTCGACCACTTCAACTGAAAACTCCTCCTTCCCAATGGTCTTCAAAATTCAACGGAGGGTTCTGGAGCGCTTGATCGCAAAAGGGACAAATTCCTCAGGAGGTCAACCGCACGATCAACCACACAATGGCAGATTTCCATAACGATCAAATCTCAATTGGCAGAACTCCAAGGGCTAGTAAAAGGGTTGACCATTTAAGAAATAAGGTCAACTGCTTGAGCAGTGTCTATATATTGAAGGCACTCCAAGCTGAAAATAACGAACAAAGAATAGAGGCGAAGCCCTGCCAAATTCAAGATTCGATTCATACACACTGTGAGCTGTTGTAAATCCAATTCTCCCCACCTATAAACTTGTGAGTTAATATTGGGAGAATTCGGATTAGTGTTTAGAGCTTTATTTTCCCAATTCTATAATTGTGCTAACTTATAAAGGGTGATTCCCTAATAATTCATCACACAAGGGTGACGTCCTGCAACAGTCATGGCTCGATTGAACGCCTGAAAGTTCAATCAACGGGTGACTCCCCGCAATAGTCAAATTTAGGGTGACACCCTGTAATAGTCATAGGGTGACGCCCCGTAATAGTCAAAAGGTGACGCCCCGTAATAGTCAAAAGGTGACGCCCTTAGAATTAGTCTTTATAAACGGTTTAATTGACACTCGTAAGTCAATTAGTTAGTGGATCTCCAAGTGAAATCTTGGAGAGTGAACGTAGGTGGATTTGCCAAACCGTGTAAACAAATCTTGTGCACTCTCTAACCCTTAACTCTTTATAGTTATGCATTATCTATTTAATTGTATTCGATAAATCGCTTAGGGTTTTATAGAATTTATATATTGCATGAAAAAGTTAGAAACGCTATATTCACCCCCCTCCCCCCCTCCCCCTCTCTATAGGTGTATATCGATCCTTCAATTGGTATCAGAGTGGGGTATTTAAATTTTTATTCGATTTTGTGCATATTGTATAACTCTGTTTGTTTGTGAAAATTTCTCGTTAGAAATTATTTGTTGAATTTGCTTGAAATTATGGAATTGAATTATTCATCAACTTTCTTGATATATACTATATATATGCACATTATAAATTCCAATATGTTTGTTGAAGGTTAATGCACATCTACATCTCCATTATTTGATGGTAGTAATTATTTATATTGGAAGTGTAGGATGAAAATTTTTATCCAATCCATTGATTATACGTTATGGAAAATCATTGAAAATGGGATTAATGTTCCCAGACCATCATGTGAATTCAATGATTTAGATGAACATAATTGGAATTTAAATGCTAAAGCAATGAATATTTTATATAGTGCCTTAAGTGAAAATGAATTTGATAGAATACAAACATGTGTTAGTGCTTATGATACATGGAAATCTCTTGAGCTAGTACATGTAGGCCCAACTCAATTGGATGAAAGAAAAGAAAGTTCAACCTCCGAAGAAGAGGAAGTGGCCAATGTATGTCTCATGGCCAATGAAATTGAGGTAAACGACTCTTCTAGCAATTCGGATTCTAATGATGATGATGATGGTGATCTAATACATGAATTGATAGAAAGTCTTAACGAGCTTAAAGATAAATATAAGCTATTGAAGAAGAAGCATAACAATTTGATCAAAAATCATGCTAATTTAGATAAATCTTTTGAGGATCAAATTGTTGAATTAAATAACATGGTTAATGATTCTAATGCTTCCTTTAAATCTCTTGAGCATGATAGTAGTAATTTAAAATTGTTGAATGATGGATTGAATTCTACTATCAAATCACATGAAAATGAAATTAGTTCATTAAATAATAAAAATTGTGATTTGATTACTACTATTAAATGTCATGAGCATATTTGAAAATTAGGAATGATGAATTGAATATTTCTATCAAATCACGTGATGATGATATTAGTGAATTGAAAGTTAAAAATGATGATTTAATTCGATTGTGCTTAAATTCACTAATGGGAGCAAAAATTTAAATATGCTCTTGAATTTGCAAAGGGTTACATTCGTTAAAGCCAGAATTGGCTATAAACCGTTGGCAAATAAAAAGAATTACACTAATTTGTTTGTTAGTCCATCTATTTGTAATTCTTGCAATTGTGTGGGACTTAAATCATTTTGTTGTCCATTAAAATTGAATGCTAATTTGAAATCAAATATTGATTCTAAGTTTTCTTATCCTTTAAGTTTAAATTTTAAATTTAAATTAAATTCAAATGTGAATTCTAAGTCTAATTTGAATGTTAAACTTGTGTGGGTTCTTAAAGGAACCAAACATCTAACAATTGGACCCAAAATGGTTTGGGTATCAAAAAAAACCAATTGATTTTTGTTGTAGGTTGGAGTTTCTTCCAAAGAGCTTAAAAAGGAGAATGGATACTTTAATATCCAACTCAAGGGAGAAACTTCAAAGATTGCCTCCAATGCATTTAAAATGGAATTAAAACTCATGGAGATACTCATTTTTGTTAATTGGACTTGTTTGTTATCTTTGATTGGATGAAATTGGTTGGTATCTTACTTAAATTGATTTAATTTGACTTTTGTTCTTGTTTTGGATTGACTTTGATTAGTTGAATATTTTTCTTGATAATTATTAGTTTCAATTTTTTTTTTGTTTGGTATTATAGGTTAGAATTGTGATGAATTGAATTTCTTTCTTGAATTTAAATTGATTAATGCTACGGGGGGGGAAAATTGAATTGATTGGAGATTATTGATTTGCTTAGACAATTGTTTTCTTTTGAAATTTTAGAAATCTCCCTTGAATTACTTTTAGCTATGGATATAGGGGGAGAATATAAATTTGTATAGAGTTTATTGATTTGCTCTTAAAAATTGTTCAAATTTTTAAGTTTTTGATAAATTTGCTACCACTAGTGCTTAAACTTTGAAATTTCCCCATTGATTTTATCTTAATCATTGATTTAGGGGGGAGAAATAAATTTTTTTTTTATTTAACTTGTTATTCCCCAACTATTTGATTTTGTGCAAAATGATAGGGGGAGAAAATTTGTTTTCAAAATTTGAATTCATCCATGGATTGTTTTTTCAATTGGTATATATTTTGTTTAAACTTGGATGTTTCATAATTTTTTGGTTGTATTCCCTCTTATATGACTGTGGTTGCATAAATTTGATATTTTATCTTTCACCACAAATTGGATTCTAATGCTTGATACCCCTCCATTGTTTGTTTTTTGGATAGATTCTTTGAAAATGGGGGAGAAATTTTTTTAAGAAACACTAACTTGTTTTTTGAATGATTACTATTTTTTTTAGATGGTTTTTCACTCCCCTCTCCTAGCATTTCTTATTGATTATGATAAAAAAAGAGAGAGATATATAAGTTGTTTATATACAATGTTTGTGAATGGGAAAAAAAAAACTTATATATGTTATTAAAAGGGGATATTGATATTTGAATTAGGCTAGCATGTTGGCATGAATTAAATGTTAAATATATTGCATAATTTCAAAGGGATAGATCAAATATGCAATACTAAATGCACATGCTTAGTTTTTAGTATAACCAACTTATAGGATTTTTTTATTATCAAAAAAGGGGAGATTGTGAGCCTTTTTGTTAGGCTTAGTTTTATTTTGATGATGACCAAATGGTTCATTTGATGAAAATAATAAGTTGGTTAATTGTGTTTTTATTGATAATGTATTTAATGTTTTATCATTATATTTATATTCATATTTATTAGAAATACCCTCAAAATGGGTATTATTAATGTGCTAACATGTCTATCTAAGTCTATGTAGTGAAGACATATCATTTTGGGACTTAGGAAAATCAAGAATGACAAAACTGGACAAAGGGTCGACCAAGTGAAGCTGTCTAGTTAGAAAGGGTTGACCTTACCAGCAAAAAATTATCTTGTTGAAAATTTCTGCAATGAAGAAAATGGTCGACCAGTTTGCTGAAAAGGTTGACCGCTTCAACTGAAAACTCCTCCTTTCCAACGGTCTTCAAAATTCAACGGAGGGTTCTACAACAAAGGAAAAGGTCGACTGCACGATCGACTATGAAATGGATAGATTGCTCAGGGGGTTAACCACACGGTATGGCAGATTTCTATAACGGTCAAATCCCAATGGACAGAACTCCATTGGCTAGTAAAAGGTTCGACCGTTTAGGGAATAAGGTCAACTGCTTGAGCAGTCTCTATATATTGAAGACACTCCAAGCTCAAAATAACAAACGAAGAATCAAGGAGAAGCCCTGCCAAATTCAAGACTCAATTCATACACACTGTGAGCTATTATAAATCCAATTCTCCCCACCCATAAACTTGCTAGTTAATATTGGAAGAATTTGGATTAGTGTTTTGTGACTACCTGATTTTTCTTAAGCTTTTAAACATGTGTAAAATTTAAAACTTTTGTAAGACAATTAAAATCTTTCATAATCAAAGTGTTAAAACCGAGTGTCAAAATCCATTCATTACATTTGCTATGAAAATCATTTATCAAAATATAGCGGAAGCAATAATAATTTATTTAAAACATAGCGGAAGCGAAAATATACTAATTAAAACATGTTAAGTAAGTCGTTACGTTTTACAAATTACTTTACTCGTCTTTAGCCTGACCAGCCATAAGCTCTACTCATGTAAACCTTTCATCAACTGTTTTGTATTTTGTTCATCGTTCTTCTCATCATACACGTATACCTACACCACAAGTAAACTGTAAGCCCAAAAGACTTAGTAAGGAAAGGGAATATGCAATATAATCATGCCTCTCTTTAGTTCACTTGGAATGGTCTGTCCCAAACCAATCTTTTCATTACGTTTCATTCATTCGTTTATTACTTGTACATCGAGTTGGAAGTTGAAGGAACACGTACTAGATGGAATAGTTTGATCGGCTTCTAACCTTATGTGGACTAAATCTCAACTACCCATCCGCCCTTTAACCCCCCATTGCATTGTTCATCATCGTTCATTGCATTCGTTCGTTTCCTTTTCTTCACTCATGCATGTGAGTACCATCCCGAATGACACTCCCTACTTGTTTCTATTACCATGATGCAAGAGACATAATATAGAAAGACCAATAATTAAGCAATGAATAGCAAGAATAACACGAATAGTAAACAACGCATGGCAAGAATAACTTTAATTGAAAACATACATAGAAGCGAATTGAAAGCGATATAGGACATAGCAAGATGAATATAATATTAACTACTAAGTATCTAAGCGAATTTAACATGCTTAACAATGATACGAGACTGAGAACTAACAAAAACATGCTCAGAAATTACCTATGGAAACGTGCTTAATAAACAACTAATGGAAACATGCTTGATTATAATTATAGGATAGTAAACTAAACTAATTACATATGCTCATTTACACTAACCGAACATAAACATGCTCATCAAACAATAGAAAATGGTAAAGTACTTAATAATCGAACACATTTGAAACGTGCTATTAAATTAAAATGAATTAATAACTAAATCACTCTTTCTAACAATTTATGGAAACATGCTTAACAAACAATTCAAGGAAACAAGCTAAACAATTGGCTAACGAAAACGTGTTTAATAATTAACCAATAGAAACATACTTGAAAGATCGTATATTGAAGTCTATTTAATGAATAACAGTTATAAACATGCTTGATAATTTAATATGACAAGAAACGCGCTAAACGATTTGATACTAATTAAAACAAAGGTACTTATATTTCCTAACCAGAACCAAGAAGATAAATAATATGAGAGACAATATGCAGAGTAAATATTCCAAAATAAAATGTATAAAATAGAATCATCGTGAATCACATTCATAACTCCTTCATACTTTTCTCATCATCCTATAACTTTCTATTCATCATTCATTTTCTTCTCTAAATCCTTTCATTTCAACAATTTCAATAGAGTAATTTATAGAAAATAAACACACAGCAAGTCGAATTCAATGGACAATATAAGCAAGCAATGAACATCAAGGGAGAGCAATACAATTCACACAATACTTGTGGGTAGGGCCTCCACATGGCCATGACTCACTCAATCCTTACCTCAAATCTTTATCACGTTAGGCACTTAATCGCTATTCTTCTCTTTCCTTTTTCCAATACCTTCATAATTAAAACATTTATCATTAACAATTATGACCTATAACTTTAATATTCTAACTTATACAATAATCCTAAGAACCCCTTTAACGCTTAAACGAAACCTAACCTATCATGACTCAACCATCAATGGTTATGCATTCCAAGGAAATAGAAAGCATTTTTCCAATATATATCTTCAACCATTTAATAGTTCTAATAGATCATGTAGAGAACATTACACATGTATACTTAACAGAGTACAACACCTTCAATGTGATTATCCTTATTCAACAACAGAGGCATTAACACATCATCACACATCAAGGCAAGAATCCAACATTCCATGCTTCAATCACTCAATAGGATCTCATACATAAGACCACATCGAAATAATAGAACTAAATCCAACATCAACAGGGCATAATTCATACATTCAACCTCCGAAAATTCCATCCAAAACACCCATCACAGCGTAACAGCAGAATAACAACAGTTAGAGGGGAAATTTTGTTACCTATAACACTTCCGAGAGCTACATCAACTATACATGAAGCCTCACTATCAGAATTGTAGTAGTTGGAAGTCGAGAGCTGCATTCCATTAACCCCTCCACTTCAGCACCACTTTTAATCCAACAACACTGCACCTCATTGATCGGTAGTGAACAAAAGGTTGGACGAGCAGCAACTTGGAGATTCCTCTCGACAGGCAACGGTTCTACTCAAATTAGGTTAAACCAGGTCGGAGCACCCGAGTTGCGGTCACCAGCTACAGCCCGACCTGAACTCACTGCCCATAGCGAGTTCACCACTGCTGACCGCGAATTGCCAAATCATCCCTGCAATCACACCTCCAGCTAATGCCTGATCATCAGAAGATAAAAGATGAGGAAGAATAATCTAACTTACCTTGAACTGACGCCAGAGATCGCCATGGCATAACCTTCAATCCTGAACCTTAACCGTGACCCGCATCATCGCCAGTGTCTCGTCCTCACGCCGTAAAGGACCATCCCGAGCGCTGAGCTTTGCTGTCCGTCGAGTGCACTTGCCCAATCTCCCGATCGCCCTCTCCCTATCTGTCTCCATCGCTCTCCTTGTCTTCACCCTCTCTCTTCTCTCATTTGAGTTCTTGAAATCGTGAAATGGTCGGAGGCCATGCGATATCCCATCCCCCTTAATTGCTTCTTGAATCAGACCAACACACAAACACTAAACTGGTTCTGCTGATGAACCAGTTCTCACCTCCAAATTCCAATTAATTTTTCTTTAAGCCAAATCTTTTATTTATTCATTTAATCCCACTTAATTAATTAGCCTTACATTTTTATTTTATTTAATCCCTCATAATAATTTATTTTATTTAATTAATATTTATTCTAATTACCTTAATTTTTCATAATTTATAATCTTTCGAATACATCCTTGGTAATACCCCGATAATTGTTCAACTTAAAAAGTTGGAGTGTTACATGTTTAGAGCTTTATTTTTCCAATTCTATAATTGTGCTAAATTGTAAACGGTGATTCCCTAAGAATTCATCATACAATGGTGACGTCCCGCAACAGTCATAGGCTCGATTGAATGCCTGAAAGTTCAATCAACGAGTGACTCTCCGCAATAGTCAAATTTTGGGTGACGCCCCGTAATAGTCAAATTTAGGGTGACGCCCCATAATAGTCAAATGGTGAAGCCCTTAGAATTAGTCTTTATAAATGGTTTAATTGACACCCGTAAGTCAATTAATTAGTGGATCTCCAAGTGAAATCTTGGAGCGCGGACGTAAGCGGATTTGTCAAACCGCGCAAACAAATCTTGTGCACTCTCTAACCCTTAACTCTTTATATTTATGCATTGTCTATTTGATTGTATTCGATAAATCCCTTAGGGTATTATAGAATTTATATATCGCACGAAAAAGTTAGAAATGCTATATTCACACCCCCCCCCCCCCCTCCTCTATAGGCGTATATCAATCCTTCAATAAGTGTTCTCACTTGGATTTTAGCATGATATTGGGAGTTCGTAAATAAGAAGCATGAGTAAATAATTAAACCACAACAATTTGGATGAAACTTTCTTTGCGTTAAGGGATGACCACAAATTTACTCGATGAGCTTGAAGCGAAAGTATAATACAAGCATAAAAGGACAATGAGTACTTCACTTGCATTTAGTCAACCCTTCGAGGAAATGAATGTTGGACTAAAGTAACCCTTCTTCAGATGAGAAGTTATATAGACATAAGGAAATAGCAATTTTTGTTGAGTAAAACGGAAGTTAGAATTTGTAAATTCAAGCATAAGGACTATAGTTGTCTTCCGGTGTTAGACTAGAAGGCATATACAAAGGATCTAGAACAAGGAGATGATAAAACCTACCCGATTCATCGTAATGCAATGAGTTTATCTAGTGTATGAGATATTTGGCGGCGCATTCACCTGGACTCTAGAATGTGAAGTGCTATAACACCTGTTCAGTGCAAGCGAATGAGGATTTGGTTGAGTGGATCTGCCAGGTTTAAGTGGGATGTCACAATCTTGGCTGACATTAATAAACAGTGAAGATGCCTTCCATGTGGTGGAGAAACGACAAGTAAGGATAAGACATGATTTTAGAAGGTCAACTAAACATGGGGCACTATTGGTTGTTTGGTGCTACATGTTCAAAAGAAAATCTGTCTGGTGGATTTGGAATCAAAAAGTGCCTGAGAATCATAAGAGTGGATTTTAGTATCATAACCTAAGACTAAGCAACTTGCCCTAAAGACGGAGAATTCGTGTCAAGAGTTTTGCTTTGATTAGAATTAATTGGAAAACAACATACTGAGGTGTTAAGTATGATTATTTTGATAGCATGATCAAATATGCCCGCCAAACAGAGTAGTTAGGCATATTCATTGGCAACTCCAATGTTTTGGTACCGGAGAGATCAGTCTGCCTAAGGTCTTAAAGTGAGAAAACAGGAAAAACTAGGAATTATAAACTCAAGAAACTTGATTGAGTCTGTGACGTCAAGGACTTAAGCAAGTATGAAAGGAGAGTTGACCCTCATACAACGAAAAGAAAGGATTAAAAACATTTTGGAGATTGTTGTGGGCCAATCTTATGTGGCTCACAGACAAATAAGCATTGAAAACACAAAAGAATTAATCTATGAAGGATTTTAGTGCGAGATTTTCCTAGACCACAAAAGCCTACATTACATTTTCACGCGAGAGGATTTGAACTTATGATAGCGGTGTTGGCTAGAGTTTGTAAGGCCTATGAATGTGAAAATATCACCCTGGAGAAGCTAAGTTATTTGGTCCAGAGATTCTTTCAAAATCTGCAGAGGCGATGTTAGTGATAAAATAGGGAATGCTATCGACTCAAGGTCAACAAATGAGACTAAGCCGACTAAAGGCGCAGAGAGCTGAAATTTAATGTGGGTGATCAAATCCTTTGAAGGTCTCTCCATTTAAAGAAGTATGAGGTTCTAGGTAGGAGAGAGAAGTTGTTCGTTAGACCACATAGGGAAAACGTATTGCAAATACTTTGAGAATCTTTAGGAGTCATATTGTGATGTTTATGGACAAATAGCATTTGAGAATTTTACATAATGAAGAATTTTACTCAGGTAGTAGCGCAAGAGTAGAGGATCCTTGATCATCATTGAGTAAGAAAGGAAGCCATGTAAGATTTCTAACCTTCTGGGATAAAGAAATTACAACAAGGAGGTACAAGAAGTTAACTAGGATGATCAAATTTTGAGGACAAAATTTTAAATAACGGGAGAATGGTTGTAACGACCGAAATTCCTTTTGGACGAATTTTAAAATGATTAAGGATATTGTTCAGAATATTTAATAATTAATGGATCGATCTATTAGAAAGATAAATTATTTTATGATTATTAGACTTAATAGGAATTTACGGGATTTGATGCTATATATATATATATTGTGGTATTATAACCATTAAAATTGGAAGTGATTGAATTTTATTTGGTGTAAACAAAAACAAAAATAAAATGAAAGGAGAAACTTTAATATAACTCTTTATATTAAAATACATAAGGTTCTGATGAAGGGATGTGATTTTTAGCTGTTAGTAAGACTACAGTGTTTTTGGTGAAGATTAAATAAGGGATTACGGGTACGTGGTGATTCAACAAAAAAGAATAATAATAAATAAATAAAAACAAAGGACTAAAGGGGGAAATTGAAAGAGGACGTGGGTGATTAATCTAAGGGCTGGAAAATGGACGAAAAGGAAAGATAGAGGGTGGGACCAAGGTAGAAATGGCCCACGGCGAGGAACCCTCCTCGTGATGGAGGGCAAGACCGGCGAGCTTCTGGATGGCGCCATTGGATGCGGACGAGTGGGAGTGTCGCCGACCTACTAAACTGTGTGGCAAATGGAGGAGCATTGACCCGCAGGAACAAGTGAACCCGCATATCGCGAGCAGGGGTTTTCGCAGCGCCAAACCAAGGGAAAAAGAGGCGCGGAAGGGGGGTTCTGAACGGCAGCTGTGGTGAACCGTCGGCGAGACAGGGGAGCGGTGATTGAGCACTTCTCTCATGTGACCTTGAAATGTAAGTAGTGCTTGTATGTGTTTTAGTCTTTTCGGCCCTGCAATGCAAGGTGCTAAGTGTGTTCTTTTTTCCATTCCACTGATTCGCTGAATGCACCTAATGACTCTTTGTTATCTGCATTTGATAATAGTCTATTTTATTGATTGAGTTCGTCTCTTGTTTTGGTTCTGCCATTAGCCGGTGTGGGGAAGAATACTCTGCTAAAAATGATTTTGTTTCCTTAGTTTGGTTCAGCTGGGGGATGTGTTTTGAGAAGTTAATACTCTGTAGATTTGGTCACTGCCTGCTGGCAGTGGATGAATAATTAAGCCTTGGTAACTTTAAAGTTTTGCTCTGATGGTTGGTTACGGCTTCCTGGACACTGTTAAATGTCTAAACAGTCTTTTGGTTACTCTGTGATAATTACTGTTGGATGGGCAAAGTATGATATGAAAGGACTGTTACTATTTGATCGCTATAATAGAGAATTCATATCCTGGAATAGGTACTCTGTTTCTTGAAGTTTATTATTATATTTTAATAATGTCTTTGATGCACGTTGTTAGGAATAATATTTTGTTGATTGGACTTCTGTTCTCTTTTCCTTGCTGCTTTGAAGATTTAGGTGTATTATTCTCTATTTTTGCTTTCAGTTGTGATAGATAAATGCTGAGGATTTACGCTCCATAGATTTAATCTTGTTCTTGATCCCTTCTACTACATTGATAATGTAATATCCTAAATTTTTATTGAGCTGAAGGCTTAGCTTAAATGATAATTTTAGGAATGATAGGAGCTAAGTTGGACAAGTAAGGATATTGGTCAAGGGAAACGTATTTGGAAAAAGTGAACCTTGATACCCCGAATTATGTTCATATTAAGCTTAGAAGGATGATTTAGAATTTATTGGAATTAACTTGGATAATTTAAGACATTAGTCAAGTAAAACATAATTGAAAATCTAAGTTTGAATAGTTTGGAAGAGTGATTTATTAAGGATATAGATATTTATATATATATATTTGAGAAGAAGTGATATATATATATATATTTGGAGAAAAATTATGGATGGTGGATGACAAATTGAATATGGGAATTGAATTTGAGGTTGATCATGATCATCCTAGGTGATCAACCTCTAGCTAAAAATGGGTATCGAATATGGGTATTGAATTTGAGGTTGATCATAATCATCCTGGGTGATCAACCTCTAGGCAAATATGGGTATTGAATATGGGTATTAAAATGTGCGGTTGATTGTGATCAAATCAACTTGTAATTTTAAAAGAAGAAATATATATTTGATGATTGATGGGTTAGAGTGATAGTGAAACCATAGAGGAGAGAAACTATAATATATATTCATGCATGTCACGTTAAGGAATAACGTGAATTAAAACATAATTCTGAAGATGGAATGATCTGCGGTCGATCATTGTGATCGGATGGCGTGGACCCAATCGTCCGCCGTGATCATCCGCCAATCTGGAAACAACAAATTCTGCGGTCGATTGACTGATTGGCAATCGATCGGCCATTGAAGAAAATCAATCAACTGCCAATTTATGAAAGGTAATCTGAAGAGTTTTAACCGACGAGAAGATGAAAGGAAACGTCTTTTGGAACGTCTAAACATTGAAGGAGTTGTTGGACATTGATGGATTGTGTCCCATGACCTTCTATCTTCAGTGAGTTAATGATGGGGCAATGGAAAGTGTCTATAAATAGAGAGGATGGGACAAGTGTTTGAGGGGAGTTGGAAAACATGGGGAAACTCTGCAGAATTTTCGTGGGAAAGAAACTATGAGGGTCTGATGATGTGTGAGGTCTAAGTGTTGTGAGAAAGTTTGAGAGTCATTATAGAGAGAGTTCTGTGTTTTGGAAAAAAAGTGAGAAATTGTGGTGGTTGAGACTGTATGTCGTGAATGAGTCTGTTGGCTTTGAAGGAAAACACCAGAGGGTATGAAACAGTGAGCTGGTGAAGGTTGAGGCTCTCTGTTTCTCGGGTTGATTCTGTGATTGGAGTTTTGAAACTGTGAAGTGAAGTCCTTGGTGTTTAGGTATTGGTTTCCTCTGTTTGTCCTCTGTTTAATAGTTATGATGTAAGTGATATGCTGTCTGTTGGATCGAATTTAGTTTACTAAGTGGATGGGTATATTTGCCACAAGTGATAGTTACTGCTTTGATAAACATGCCAAAAGTTTTGTTGGGATAATTGTGATATAAGTAATATTTTGTTAGTTGTTATGTGCGAAATATAGGTTTTATTATGTGGAATTATTGGAGAAGGTAGTTATTGGATTGAGGGTTGTTGTTGTTGGAAATTAAGTGATAATAAGCATGAATAAAATTATGCTACTGTTTTGAAGTGGGTTTGATGGTTTAATTCTTTGCTATAATGGATACTAAATTGGAAAATAATATTATGGTTGGAAATTGGATAGACTTATTAGCAAAAGGTGAAGTGATAAGTTGTTCGATAAGGTCAGGAATAATTGAAGGAATATTGATTGAAGACTATAATTGTTAAGAGGATACAACGATTTGTTTATAGTTAGGGTTAACCATTGAGGAATTATTATTGATAAATTATGTTGTTAATAACTAGGTTTTTGTGAAGAATATTAAAGTGATAAACCATTAAAGCTAAGGATTATAAGTACGTGGTACTGCTATTGGCGACATTGACCTTGTGGTTATGGCTCACGGAAATAGAATAAATATGTTTAAATTATTTTAAGTGTTTTAAGTGCTATTAGCTTTAAATGGAATTTAAATAAATGTTTTAACAATAATTGTTGAAATAGTTTTTAAAACTGGTTGTTTATGGTATTAAATTGTAAAAGACTTCTGCTGTATGTTTACTATATGTTTTATACGATGAGACTTCCGCTGTATTTTACTCTAGTTTTTCCATCACGCGATGGTTTTAAAGAAAAGAAAATTTTTATACGGAAAAAGTTATTGGATGTTATAGATAACCACTGTTGAGGATAGTAAACTGTTGGTTGGGTTATTATTGCTTATTTCATTTATGGCTTTGAAGAACATTGTCGAGGATGATAATTTATTGATTTGGGTTTCTTTGTTAAATATGACGATAGAGACTAATTTTGTGGGCTATATTGATGTAGTTCTGCCCTTGGGGATTTACTATTGCTATTTTTTTTAATTGTTGAGCACGTAGGGGATTGGTTGTTGCTATACTTGATAGTTGCATATTATGTAGAAATGTTCATATTGCATTATGATGTATGTCCATGCATAATCAGCATATAAGAAAGATAAAACGAGGATAAATGCATGATATATGACTAGGTGTCCATCCATACCAAGTGGATGCATTTTTGGGTTGGTGGTATGGAACGCTAGCCCAAGAACAAGTTTGTGCAGGCTGATCACCCAAACGCTCTACCTATTTGGACTGAATGGTTACCCACTTAATATCAAAGTGAAAGAAATGAACGTAAATAGACGTTTAGAGGTGTGAACTCTTGAGTCGGTTGCCTGGGTGGGTACTATGGGATGGCTGCTTGAGGTGTGTGCTACGAGATGGCCGCCTCTGGTGTGTGCTATAATTGGGCGCCTTGTGCACCCTCGTCAAGTTTTGACATCTCCAACACTTGTAAGAGAAAAGTAAAAGAAAGATGAAGAGCAAGAAAGAAGAAAGAAAGAAAGTATGTGAATGGGTATTGAGGACAGGCTGTTCTGAAGGGAAGGTAAGGGGTGAATGATTCCTATAGTTTTTCTCTGTTTGAGGGCTATAAAACAAATCTCCTCTCGTGCCTTTTGTAAACCCAACAAACATGCAAACCTCAGATCGAGGTTCTAATTTTCCAGTCTTTCCTACTAGCACATCTGCTAGACAGGCCCATATACGAAAGTGTATCAAACTAGGTTTGTGACTACTCCACAACTCTAAAGGTGTCTTAGGAATAGAGTTAGATGGGACCACATTCAAAATATAAGTTGCTATCTATATGGCGTATCCCCAAAATGATTTTGGAAGTGCAGAGTAACTCATCATGGATAGAACCTTGTTAAGTAAAGTTCTATTTCTCCTCTCAACAACACCATTTTGCTGAAGAGTGCTAGAAGTTATTAGTTGAGATATAATCTAATGTTCTACCAAGTAATCCTTGAATTCATTATCAAGGTATTCACTTCCTTGATCTGATTGAAGGCACTTGATTGACTTACCTAATTGTTTTTTAGCTTCAGCTTTAAGCTCTTTAAACTTTCTAAAAGTTTTTTATTTAAACTAAATTAGATAAGTATAACCATTTCTTGAGTAATCATCAACAAAAGTGATGAAATACTCATAACCACCTCTAGCCTGAGTAGTCATTGGGCCACATACATTTGAATGTATAAGCTCAAGTGGCTCTTGAGCCCTTCAACCCTTTGTAGAAAAATGTCTCTTGGTCATTTTTCCCTCTTGACAAGATTCACATATTGGTAAAGATCCAGCATTTAGATCTTTTAAAGAACCATCCTTTACCAGTTTATTAATTCTATCTAGATTAATAGTATCTAGATGAAGGTACCAAAGATATGTGTTATCATTATGAGAAATTTTAAGTTTCTTGGACTTAGGCAATTCTACGCTAAAAATTTCAATAATCAACAGTGATTTATTAATGGGTCTTATCACATAAAGTCCACTTTCCATAAAACCATAACAAATATTTAATCTATTTCTAGAAATAATAACAATATTATTATTAAAAGAAATTGAATAACATTGTTCGAATAAGTAAAAAACAAAAATGAAATTTTTAGTAAACCACAGTACAAAATAAACATTATTCAACAATAAAAATTTATTTTGAAAGTATAACTTTGTTTATCCCACTACTGAAGCTAAAACTAGTGCCCCATTGCCCACTCTCATAGTGAACTCCCCATCTGCTAGCTTCCGGTAGGAACTAAGCATCTGTAAAGAACAACAAAAATGATTAGTCGCACCTGAATCAATTATCTAGGGTGATAAATCACTCTCAACTAAACAAGATTCAATAATAAGTAAATCAAATTTACTTGTCTTCTTTTGCTTTAGCTCCTCGAGATACTTTTTATAGTTTCTCTTCCAATGACCATCAACTTCACAATGAAAACATTTTTCTTTAGAATTTTTCTAGCTCGAGCTATTCTTGTTTCCCTTGTTAGTCTTATTCCTTTTATTGGGGTTGTTCTTCTTACCCCTTGCTAGATTTGCTCCTAGACCTTTGCCATTTTTCTTAAATTTCTTCCGCTTCTTAAGGGAAGAGTGAGAAGAGGAGGGCTCAACAACATTTGTTTCTCCCTTCTTCTCAACAGAAGAAATAGACTCATAAATCATAAGCTCGTTGAGCAACTAAGTCATATCGTAACTCAGTTTGTTCATGAAGTGTTGCTCTTGAATTGTAAGAACTGTGGGCTCAAGCTTTCTAAAATCATGCCCACTTAGGTAGCCACATCAATATGGGCCCTATTAATCTCAGCCTCATAAATCGTGCTAATCATCATTAACACATGCTCTCGAATGGAGGTACTGGCCCGCATCTTTCTATTCATGACTTTCTTGATAGCTTCATGACAGGCTTAGTCAGATGATTTACTAAACATGTTTTGAAAAAACTCCATTATCTCATAAACAATCTCAGTGTTCTCAAATTTTGTGTTGAGAGCATCTGTCATGGAAGTCGTAATACCCCGATACTATTTTTCCTATATACGTGATGTAATTAAATGTTTGGGATAGTTAAAATATTACATTTTGTATCTATATGTGTCAAAATGTGACGTATAATTATGGGGGAAATAATAGGGATGAAAGTTAAGCTAGAAAATTAAAGAGGAAAGCTAGATTATGGTGATTCGGATGACTGCGGACAATGTGAGGACGCATTAATTTATCTGCAAGTGCATTGCATGGCGCCCATGCACTTTGGGACGCATCAGGACGAGAAAATTCATCCTCAAAGTCGACTTTCGGATGAATGTGGATGAGAGGTGTCGTTCGCAAACAAATTTCACGTCACCCTAAACCTTGGGACGACTCAGGACACAATTTCGCATCCTAACCTATTCGTACTGTGAAGGTCCGGACGAGTATGGATGAGTGCAGACGCATAGGGCATGCATCCAATTTGAATCTGTCCAATTTTTGGACAAATTCGGACGTATGTGGACGATTCATTCGGATGTCGTTTGCATCCGAATGTTACTTTCGACAGACAAGGCGAGGATGCTAACTCTCGTCCATGAAGGCAATTCAACCTTTGAAATTTTACACATGCGGACGAATGCAGACGAGACTATCACGTTCACACTCGTTTGAAAGTGCCCAGATCTGCGTAAATTGAGGGATTTAAAATCAAACAACTCTTCGTTTAGCAAGTAATACCCTATCTTTTGGCGAGAAAAAGTCGCCCCTCCACGCAGGAAGCCACCTCTTACCTCCCCTATACACACGCTTGTTCCCTTAGGTATCCAAATTGTCCCCTCTAGATATGAACGGTGAATTTAAATCACCTCCTCACCATTTCTTTCCTCCCCTGCGTGAGTTTTTCTCTCGAAAGATAGAGTTATTCCTGTGTGAGCTCCCTGCGAAAATGGAGAGCTCCTCCTACGGGTGTGTGTGTTCCTCCAGCGAGACTAAGAGGGTCAATAATGTTGTTTGAGTACGTAAGTGACGTTGAGTGTTGCAAGCAGAGCTTCGTGAGCTGTTGTGAGCTGAAGAGTGAGTTAAGGAGTTGCCAATTGCTGTGGAAAATTGATGTTCGTGAGTGTAGTTCTTCACTTTGGATAAGGAATTGGGTGTGTAACGACCCGGATTTTCGTAAATTCTGAAAATGCGTAGAAATTTAAAATTTTCTTTTTAAAACAAATTAGAGTCCATAAATCCGAATCGCTACTAACTCTTTCTTAAAACTCATCATGAAAATCAACTTATTAATTACACGGAAGCGTTAAAAATCATCTATTTAAATTCTTACGACAACGTTATAAAATATCACTTGCGAAAACGTTATAAAATGTCCCTTTTTGTAATCATAGTGGAAACGTGAGAATTCTTTCAAACATTTCGTCATCAATAAAAACTTAACAAATAAACTTAAATTCATAACCTTTGTTTTCTTTAATTTCTTTGATTTATAACTTTTTACTTTCTTTTGTCTTTGCCTTGCCAACCCGAATCTCCTATGTGCAAAATCATCCATCCCTGCTTCATTTGGTGATCATCATCTTTCTCTTATCTGTTCGTCGTTTCCTACACCACAAGTAAGGACGTGAGCTTACGCCCAGTAAGGAGATGGGGAATAACAATTTATGCATTCTCTCTTTACTCTTTGTTGGATGGAGGGCCACTCAATCCAACTCTTTCATTACGTTCTTTTTCTTTATTCGTTTCTTACTCGTACATCGAGCTTGGAGATTGGAGGTTTTCCTTTGAGAGGGCCTAGCTGTTCGGGCTACCCATCTACTCTAACTCCCTATTTCTGGCATATACCCACCTTTAGGGTTCTTTTCTTTCTGTCCCGGCATTTACCCGCCTTTAGGGTTCTTTCATTCTATCCCGGCATATACCCGCCTTTAGGGTTCTTTCATTCTATTTCCGGCATATACCCGCCTTTAGGGTTCTTTCATTCTATCTCGGCATATACCCGCCTTTAGGGTTCTTTCATTCTATTTCCAGCATATACCCGCCTTTAGGGTTCTTTCATTCTATCCCGGCATATACCCACCTTTAGGGTTCTTTCATTCTATTTCCGGCATATGCCCGCCTTTAGGGTTCTTTCGTTTTCGTTTCGTTCTTCCTCACTCATGCATGTTGGCACCATTCCGATGGTTACCCCCTACTTGGTTTCTATTATCATGAAATACACTGCATAACAATAACTTAAAGATATAATGATAAGTAAACGCGCATAGAAAGAATAATTGAAATGACATGAATATAAAGTAACGTGCAACACTTATTATTGAAAGCTAACATGTTCCTCGAAAACAGTCTAATCATAGAAACATGCTTGAGCGTCAATAATTGAATATATATATATATAACCTAGAACCAGAAGGTTCCTATCCAGAACCAAGAATAACATGTACAAAATCCATAGAAACAGTAAAATCTAAAACGACTTACACAATGCTATTAAAACTCTTATCCTTTCGTTCTTTCGTTCATTCATTCTCATCATACGTTTTCTTTTCATTTCATCATTCATCATTCTCATCATACTTTTCTTTTCATTTCATCATTCATCATTCTCGTCATACTTTTCTTTTCATTTCATCATTTATCATTCTCATCATACGTTTTCTTTTCATTTCTTTCATTATTCATATAGTTCATTCGTACTTTTTCTAACTTAATTCATTTTCATTTCCTAGTATCATCCTAGTAAAACAATAAGAATAATCGACTTCAACACGAAGCAACTCACACACACTTTACTTGGGTGTAGGGCACAAGGCCAAGACAACCCCTTCCTTACCTCGAAGCTTTAACGTGTATTAGCGTTTAGCCGTTATCCTTCTTCTCTTCTTCTTTGTACCTTCACAATTTAATAACTTTCAATTATTAATTAAATCAATTATTCATTCGTCGTCTTTTTCTATCTTTAATTCATATACGTCGCTTACTAGAGTTTTCTAAACAAAATCGTTGTGTTAATTATAATGGGCTTAATTAATTAATCTCAATCAATAACGTCTAGAAACTAAACTTAATGTATATCGAAAATCAACAACATGCTATCCATAATTTATTGGCCCGTAAACCAAAGCCCATAACGATATCTGAATCATCAACTATTTTACCCAATTCCCATGATATCTTTATTCCAATTAGTGAACCGAAACCAAAACTAACATGCATGAATTAATCCAACATTAATTTACACTTCCTATTTCCCCAATTAATTCATGCTTTTACTAAATTAACCACCATAACCAGCATTCAAAAGATCCATACTCACAAAGAAATATATCCAAACAATAACCAACCAATTATCCTTTCCAGAATTACAAATCTAAACATCCAATGACAACAGATTCATGAACTCATTATTCAGCATCAAAGCCCAACTCATTAAACCAACTTAACAACTTATTTTCAATCATCCCAGCACAAATCTATCATAAAGATGTTTCCAGAAGTAACTAACAAGGTGTACTAATATTCATGAATTAACATCACAGAGTATATGTGTATCTCTTCCAGGCAATAACCAGCTTATCATCCAACAACAGAGAATATGTCCAGACCCAATAATCAATCATTACAGACAACAACTAAACAGAGTTTATCATTCTCAACAGGGTTAAAAGACTTGTAACCAATAGCAACCCAGCATATTTCTCAAACCCAATGCTTTCCTCTTACAAAATTCCATTTACATAGTCAAATAACAAACTAAACAACGTTCACATCTACTTCACAGATTGATAATAGAGAAGAGAGCTTACCAGCCACCAGTGGAGCTCTCGGCCAACACTCCAGCTCCAGAGAAGTCCACCACCCACACTCGGCTTTTCCCATTTATCGATAGAACACAGATTAATAATTCCAAACAGATCCAACAACATCTCTGCAAGTCTCTCTGTCCAATTAATACTACCAAAGTACTTGTCCCACTTGCCGACAATCCTCTCCTCTCAGCTCAATTATTTCTCCCAACATCATCTCCCATTATCTTCAATTCGTCGGCAGTGGCAACCAGCTGGAAAGGAGGCCACCCTGGAAGATTCCAACTGGGTAGTCCGTGGTGCAACCCGAACCACCAGACCGAGTTCCAAACGGATTCAGGTAGGAGCATCAAATTCGCAGGTCGCCGGCAGCAGCCCAACCCACCGGAATCACCCCTGCCAGCAATGAACACCCGAACGTGAAGGGGAACGAGAAGTCGTTCATACTTACCTCCAATCGTTGACGGAAACCTAGCTCGCGGAAGGGTCCGATTCTGTCGCACCAAATCTGCCCTAGATTCGACGACTCGCGAACGATGCCAGCAACCACTCGCAGCTCACCTTGACCGGAGACCCACCTCGCCCTCGCCGTCGCACAACCAAGTCCGAGCCCGAGCGTCAATCGCCGTTCGCCCGCGTCGCCGATCTCCCCTTTCGGCCAGCTCTCCCCTGCTCGCTTTCCCCTTCCCTCTCTTGTCCCGCGAAGAAATGGCCTTCTGGCCATTTCTTTTCTTTTTTTTATTTTTATTTTTATTTTAACATCTTAAACCTTAATCTATTTTAATAGATATTAAGTATAACTATCTAATTAATCCATTATGTTAGTGCACTAATTTAAATCACTCTTACCCAAATAAAGTCCTCTAATAATTTAATTAAAATTTTCATTTAATTAAATTAATCTTTACTCAATTTAAATTTTCGATTTAGTCCAAGTATCACTTAATGATTATAATTGATGATTACATCCTTGGTAATACCCCGATAATTATCCAATTAATTCAAAATCTCCAACCTCGCTTCAATTGCCTTGATTAAATTTCATATAAAAGTTCGGGGTATTACAGGGTGTGTCTGGCCGTCAAAGCCCTACCGACAAATAGAGTGCGTGAGTGGTAGATTATTGATGTTTGATAGTATTACTATTATTTCCTTGGTTGTAGTTCATAGATTCCTCTGTTGGTTGATATTTCCGTTGTTGATAGCTTTGTCTCTGGCTGTTAGCTCTGCGATATTCCCTTTAGTGAATTGCTTTGTTTTGGAAAGAGTGATGAACGCTAATGCTTAACAGTAATGACTGTGCAAATGCATGAAATGATAAACCCTTGTTGCATAGTTACTTGCTGTTAGTTAGATATCTCTGTGTAGCTGTTATTCCTTCATTTTGTGCTGCTGCCAATGATTTATCTACAGGTATATCTGCTTGTGTAAACACTTGTAATAATGAACTAAGATAATAATTAATCGACTAATCAACTAGTTAGTTTAAACATATGTAATAAGATATTAATTCATTAACTAGTTGAGCATGTTTTAATTAACTCGATTATTTCTTAATGCATGTCAATTACTTAGAGCAATTAACTAATTAGATTAATTGACTAGACTCTAGCATGTAAATTAATTAGCTTATCTAGAGTAAATTGCTAGGCCTGAGCATGATTATTCTTTATTTATTTATGCCTTAATCTCTGTACAAGCATGTTCTTCATAATACCTCCACTGCCGGCATATTACTCTTTATTTCATTCACCGTTAATCTCTGTAATAAGCACATTCTGTTGATCGTTGCTACTGTTATATTTGTCGTCTTAAGGCACGTTCTGTTATTCGTTTAAAAGAATGTCTTGTGCTGTCTTAATTGCCGTCTAAAAGTTGGTTCTGCGATTTGTTTAAAGGCATGTTCCATTGTTCATTGCTGCTATTGTATTTCTTAGCTTGCTGTCAAATTTTATATAATGATTCATGATTTATTCGCTGTTAAAATTGCTGCTAAGATATCGTTAATTTCTATCAAATTCGAGCATGTTGATGTGTTTATTCCTTGTCAAATATTCGCTGTTATGTTGTCGTTATTTTCCCACAATTTCCAAAGCATCTTAGCACATTCTAAATTGCTGTCAAATTTGAGATAAAAAAAAGCACATTTAAATCACTAGGAACTCGTTTACAATCCGCTAATTTCATTCTGTAATTTCCTATTAAAATTCATAGTACATGCTCGTTTTTCTTTCACTCCTATGTTTCGTAATAGTTGTTAAATTATAAAGTACATATGCATGTTGCACTTCACAGTCATATTGGTGCACGCCGCCAAATTATAAAATATGGGTGAATGTTGATAACTTACTATCTTATGTTGTTAATTACTGTCAAATGGTTAAGCATGCCGCACGTTTCATTCATTATCACTCGCCATTATTTTCAGCTTTAAGTCGAGCATGTTAAACTATTATATGTCATTATAAACGCATTGTTACACGCTGTTATGTTACGTTGAATAGTTTAGCATGTTAGCACATTTTAGTTGCTGTATATTCTCTGTTGTTTCGCTGGTGTTCCATAATTAATTTCTGTCGATTTCAAAGTATGTTAACATGGTTTAAACGCTGTTAAAATCAATGTTATACTCGCTGTTATTTATCTTCCATATGTGCATTATGTAATTGTTACGTCATCATGCATCATGTTAATAGAAACAGTAGGGAGTGTAACTTTGGGGTGATACTCACATGAGTTGAGTGAGGAAAATGACAAGAAAATGAAAGAAATGAAAAGAAAAGAAAAGGGAGTTGGTGGGCAGATGAGTAGTGGCTCTAGTCTGCAGCTAGACGAAGCCCGTTACCTTGACGGGAACGGGGACTTAGTTGCAAGTAATATTTTGTAAGGGTTTAACGATGAACATGTTTTGTAAAACGTTAACTATTGCCCTTATTTTGAATATTTGTATGTCGTGCTTCGAACCCTAAACTTTGAATGTTTTAAGAAATATTTTCAGCTACGTTTCTGCTAATTTTATAACTTAAGTTTTCTATCATTTAATTGACTGTTCTACTGAGTTAGTGACGATTGGATTTTAAGGCACTCTGATTTTAAATTGGAAAGATTTCAATGAAGATTTTATTCATTTATCAAAATTTTAAATTTTCCACATTTTAAAGAAAATATGAAAATTTGGGTCGCCACATAAGCTAGTAAATAACGAGCTTTGTCATTTACTGTTTCCATGTCTCAAATGATTCTCTCTTCTCCTTCGTGGCATTTTCAACAGGGATCGGAAGATATTCCTCAGTGAGGACAAACTTCAAGTTTTTATGCACAAAAATCATATTTATGTTCTTTTCCAATTGACGAAATTATCGCCAGACAACTTTTCAATCGCGAGTAAATTAATCATGAAAGAAGACATTATGCTGTGATGAATAAATAAATAAATATTAATATTATGCTTAAAATTCATAAGAAATATGACAAGTAAAAAAATGCATGGGCATGCTAAATCACTAAATAAAATGCAAATGCTACTATTGCCTCGATACATAATATTTTTCCTTAGGGTAAAAATATTATCCATTAATAAATTTATTCAAAATATCTCATATGTTCAAAATTTATTGACTATCAATTAGTTTTGATCAAAATGTGATTAACACCTTATATCACATTTTCATGAGTGTATATCACAATTTCGATTTTATAAAATTTAACTTATAATTGTTGTCTTAAGGACAGTCAACCATAAAATATATTTTATAAAATCTATCTCTAAGAGACCAACCATGGTAATGATCTAAGTGAACACTCTCCTTAGAGAGCACAATAACAAAGTCGTCTCAGAGCCCAGTTTAAATCTCACGTTGTTGTATCAACGATGGAGACCATGGAAAGTTACGTCTAACTCTCTGCTCTCACTCATTATTTTGAATTATAGTGATTTTATAAAATATCACATATTCTATTAAATCTATATAAAAAATATTTAATCAAAATAAATTTATTTTATATAGATTATCAATTTTATAATCAAATTATAAAATTAATTATACTAAATAAACAATTGATTTAGTACTTACAAAATAATCTAAAAAACTTAACAATTAAAATTTTGCATTATTTTTTTCTTACATAATTCATAAATATGAATTAATAATTTTAATCTAATTAAAACCATTTAATTTTTAACAAACTAATTTATTAAAAATAAATCAATAAAATATATGCTAAGAATGCATGTCAATATGAGAAAATTAAATGTTAAGTAGACTCTATATGCAAGTACTATATGACATGTGAATGCATGACAATGATAAAACAACTTATATCAAGCATAAAAGTAAATGAAATAATAACCAGGTCGATTTGGATATTTCTAAAATTATATATAAACCCATAAAAAGAATAAAGTCTTGGTGGAGTAACCTCATCCAATGTGTATTTTAACATCCACATTTTTGTGTTATACGTAGCGGTGACAACAATTGTATATCATAGTCTCGATCCAAAATTTGTCTTATTGTTCTTCTTTATTTGATCTCTATCAATATTACATAAAGAGTATTTACCCAAGACAAATTGGGTTTACATTGTAACGACCCGGATTTTCGTCACTTGTTGAAAATGCTTTAAAATTTGAGAAAACGTGTCAGAGTGTGCCTAATCCAGACTACTACCAACCGTTCATTAAACTCATTATAAAAATCGTTTATTTAATAAAATGCGGAAGCGCTGAAAACAAATAGTTATTTAAAATGTTGCGAAAATAAACATTTGCGGAAGCGTAAATAATTTAAAGGAATAAAGTAAACACTTAATTACAATTTAGGAAAAGCATAATTTAAATAAATCACAATCCAATTATCTTTACTTCTCGTAGCCTGGCCAACCATAAGCTCGCTCATGCAAATCCCTCATCCATTGCTTCTTCATTGCTCGAGGAACTTTGTGTACGTGTACCTACACCGCAAGTAAGACTTGAGTCTAAAGGCCCAGTAAGAAAATGAGTTTATGCATATGAAATGCCGCTCTTTAATTCCTTGGAATGGGTCCGCCCCAAACCAATCCTTTAATTACGTATATTAGGAATGGTTACATGTTTTAGGAATAGCTCGTATATGGAACATGGAATTTGGGGAATTCTATACTTTCTAATTAATTACGTTAATTAATCTTATTATCCCGATAAGGGAATGATAATTCTTTTCCTCACTCAAGGCGAATGATCACCCCATGGTGATATTCCTAATTGTTTCTAGTGATATAAGACTATCCTAAAAGCACATACAATGAACTATCCTAACAGCATATTCAAGGAGTTAAGCAAAACCATAGCGAACATAAAATTGCACGACGCCAACAAGTATTTCAACAGTAATTTAAATAAACAATGTATTAAAGATAACAACATGTTTGAGAAGTTTATAACATACATTCACTTACATGCTTATATTAATTAAGGCATTTACATACTTGATTGATTAACATACTCGGGAGTTCGTGATTTACACTAGTTATGATCACTCAATTTAAATAGCATGGTCAAGCGGTTTACTCACAACAAGAATTATGCAAAGCAACATGTCAATAGAGAACATATAGAATATCATATAGGCTAACACTAACTAATAATAAAGAGACACTAAATTGATTACATGTTTGGAATGCTAGTTAATTACACTAAGGGATTGATTAACGGCTTTTAACAATTTAATCAATAACTAGTAAATTAGTTAAGCTATCAATTAACATGCTTATACAGATACTTGCTTTTTAATTAAGTTAATCTTAACATGCTAAATTAGTCAATTCATAGGCTGATCACCAACCAATTTATATCTACAAGGCAATCAAACTAATATTGCAAGCAGAGTAATCAATGAAGCAACTAACAACTAACAACAGAATTAACAGAGAGCTAACACAACTAATAACAAAGTAATAAAGCTAACAACGATGGACATATCTCAGAGTAACCCAGTCTACAGAACATTAAGGAGTCCATAAACCAATCCAGCATATTAACTAGTAAACTAACAGCGGCAATACATGTAAATAACCACATATATGCTTCTAAATCGACTATGATTAGCAGCGAATGTCATCAAAATAAAACAACAAAACCATGCCTTTAAACACTAAAACAGCAGCAAATTTCGTGCAGCAAAACATGTCTTAAATATCTACCAACAGCAGCAAAACAGTAGAGAAATATTGAAAATAGAACAGCGAAGACATGCTCTCGGATGACAAAAATTACAGCAACGCATCATCGATGTTAGGCAGCAAAACATGCTTCTTAATAACCCAAAAACAGCAGTGGAACAACAGGGATAATAGAAAAACAGAACAGCCAATATATGCGTTTTAACGATTAAATTTCAACAGTGAAAATAGGAAAACAGAACAACTAATACGTGCATTTTAACTACTAATTTACAGCAGCGAAAACATCGAAATAAAATGACGAGATCATGCTATTAACTAGATAACGAACAGTAGTGAGAATATTGACAAAAAATGACAAAATCATGCTTTTAACTAAGTAGTAAACAGCAGCCGGAATATCGAAATGAAACGACGAAACCATGCTTTTAACTAGATAATAAACAACAGTACTTGATAGAGAACTAATGGATAACGAAACTAACAGCATCACTTAATAGAGAACTACTAACCAGTACCTCACATAACCAACAATGCATTACTAACAAGCACTAAACTAATGATTATCACAGAGAGCTAACAGTACATTAATAACTAAGCAGTAAACTAACAATATCACATAGAACTAAACCAACAAATATCACAGGGCAATACAACAAACCAATAACAAAATGATAGAACTAGCAACAGGGGACCTATCAACTAGAAATCATTAGGACATTAGTTAAGTCTTACAATCACATAAGGGAATTACACAACAAGCAACCAACCATAAACTCACTCACTCACCCGTTACTTGGGGTGTAGGGCTTCCTCAAGCCAAGGACACACCCAACTACTTACCATTATCGATGATAACAACAGAGATACAGTCACTCCAGTTCACGTAGCACCTCAGCTCACAGCACTTTGCAGCTCCACCTTCAGCCATTCCCCGCTCTCTGTCTCGGCCTTCAACGATTCTCTAGAGAAAAGAGTTGTTCACTCTCTGTCTACTCCTTTTATCTAGCCCACACCAGGAGGCCAAGCACGCTGTAGTTTCTGTCTACATCAGAGGCTATTCCCCACGCCTTGTACGGATTTTGGAGAGAAGATGGTGTTGTCTACATAGTAGACAACAAATTCACCCGACCCCATCAAACCGGGTACCCATATGCAGCTAGGTCGAAGCACCCATCGTAGCCCAACCCGATCGTCCAACCTGCCTAGCGACCCGACTACCACACCAACGCTCCCCCTGCGAAGACACCAACCCGCAAGTCGCCAACTCCGATCATCTGTCATCACCAACCCATTGCCGTCCCTGCTCCTTCATCGCCGCCATTCGGCCATTCCCTGGTCTTCAGCGAAGAATGGCCTACTGGCCATTCTTTTAATGAACCGGACCAGTTCTGTATGAATCGGTTCAGTCAAATCTCCATTCACCTATTCCTATTTAATTAAATATTAAATTTAATTTATTAATCCAATTATCCAATTAACTTTAAAATACCCCATTATTAATTTAATTTATCCAATTAAATTAATATACCCCAATTTATTATTTCTAACCCTATCCTATTCATTAGCTTTAAAATAACCTTCAATTGATTTAATTTATCAAATTAAATCCAATTTATTCTTTATCGCTAAAATACCCGTAGGCCTAATGCTCCTAATACGCCCTGTAATATGCCGATAATGAAAAATATCGGGGTGTTACATACATCAAGATTAAAAATAAGAAATTTAAAAAAAAATATTCCTAACCCAAATCAACCATATGAAATTACGATCATTATTTCAATCATGCATATATCAATACATTCAATATTCAAAATATATTAATAGATTAAAAATACATAAGCCTACTCATTATCACATATCATGATTTTCATATATTCACATTATTAAATATATCATAACTACAATGAAATTCTGATACTAATTGTTGGTTTTTAGGTTCCCTCGCACGGCGGAATTACCGATGTTCATAACAACGGTAATGTGCATAACCTATTAATCATGAAAAACAATTTTAACATGAACATAAAACAAATCATTGTTATAATATATTAATAATAATATGTACTTAAAAATCTTTTTTTTATCTAATCTAAAGGATTAAGAAATATACCTTTGTAGTTTACTTCACACGAGTACAAAATTGGGAACCTTTGATAATAATTTCCTCAACCTTTGAAACCTTCGATCTAAAGCCAACACAGAAGACTCACAAACTTGCTCTCAAAATGGATTATTCAATCTCAAAGATTTCAACCACACATGCTAATGAGGTTGAACCTCTATTTATAGTGGAATAACTTCATAATGGTCATTTTGACATTTAGAGAAAACCAATATAAATATTAATCTCTCATTTAAGTTAGAATTAGTTTCATACATTTATAACAAAAATGTTATGGAAATCAAAACATCTTGTCACTATAGCTCAACACTTGGTACAATGATATTAACTCAAATTTGACGTAATCCATTTTAAAAACTATTTTCAAAAGTTACTTTATATTTGTTAATTAATTGAATAATCAATAATTCAATTATTTCATTTAATGGAATATAACAAATATATTAACTATAACAACTTTCGTCATTTTGTCATAACCAATTGAATAATCAATAATTCAATTATTCCATTTAATAGAAAATAATAAACTTATTATTGAGTGTATTAAATAATTAATTCATAATTAATTATTTAATCTTCTTTATTCATTTTTCTATAATTCGAATAATGATTGAAGGTGACGAAAGGATCGATAAACCTATAGGTTTAAGCTCCAGTAATATTTTGTTAATTAATATAAACTCTTTATATTAACTAACATAATTATTAACTTTAAAGTAATTCCACTAAATACTTAGAATTGTATTCTCAAAAACTATAAAGTATATTTACTCAAAGTAATATTTATTGATATAGTCATTACATATGTATTAATCCTCCATATTACGTTTTTATCCTTGAATACCATTGTTCTTTATTGAATAATTAATTCATAATGATTATGAATTGCACGCTAATTATTCGATCTCTAAACTAACAAACAAGGGAATTTATAGAAATAGATTTCATTGTATTGATATTAACATTCTCAGCTATTCATTTTAATTCACTCACAATATACAATGTATACAAATCGTAGCATATACAAAAATTTACTGAGTAAATCAAAGAATAAATTAAAACGAAATAGAAGTTTGTTAAATTCGACAAATTAAGATCATACATATATGACAACTATTATGATAAAATTAATTGTTCTATATTTAATGAAAATTATCCGAAAAATATAATTTTATCTGGCCCACTCCTATATAATCGTATTATAAAAAACATATTTATCTTATGTCACCACATATATGGTCGGGATATAACTATACATTCTTAATGAGATAAACTATGTTTTATGACTATAAACTATTTAAAGTTTTCATGCTTCAAATATAAGTCAAAGACTTATTTTGGTTATTACTCTTTATATTTTTCCCCACATATATACAATATAAATGTTAATATAAAGTTAGTATAAATAACCAAGGAAATTTCTATGAATTTTATAAAACATAATCTAAAATGTTAACATAATATCAATAAATATAAATTTATTCATATATATTACGAAATTATTCTATTATATTTGCTTGTTGGGCACATTACTCATAACAAATCTTCCACACACTCCATTCATTGTTGCTGTCAGAAATTTAAATCACGCTGTGTAAATAAGTACTTCAAACTCTTGTGGTCAGAGAATACCTCTAACTTCGTACCATATAAATAACTTCATAAAATCTTCAATGTGAATATAATAGATGCAAGTCCAAGTCATGGGTAGGATATTCTACTCATGCATTTTTAACTGTCTGGATGCATAAGCTATAACTCAAACACGTTGCTTCAGGATACAACCCAAACAAACTCTTGAAGCATCAATATATACCGCATATGGTAAATTCACATCGGTTGTAACACCCAAAATTTTATTTAAAATTATGCTATGAGAATGTTCAATGATTGAGTGCTAATATTTGGTTAAGTTGTAATAGTGAAAGTTGAGTATGGTTATGAAATATTTGATAATAAAGTAGGATTTGAGGTTTACTACATAAGGATTTATTGAAATTATCCTCGAGTTGAGTTACGGTCAACCAATGTTGAGATTTGTGGTAGGCCGGTTTAAGGACAGTGAGGAAAGTGTGGTCTCGGGTTGATTTGCGGTTGATCAAAATTGGATTTGTGGTCAACCAAATTCAAGACAGATTGAAATAATCGAGCCACTGATAGATATGCGATTGACCAGGAGCAAGGTTGCAGGCGACTGACATAGTATAAAATAAATTTCATGGAAGGCTAGGTTTTTATAGCAAATGGCTAGGTGTCCACAACAGAAGGATAAACTTCCATAGAAGTATATTTGGTATATAGTTCTGTGGAAATATACGGTAGCGGTTGACCATAAATGGAAATGAGGTCGGCTAGGAATATGAAAAATCGCCTGAAACATGATCCATGTCACATTTTAATTGGAGAGGAAGTGATGACTCAACATCTTAATGTCTGATATGTGCAACACCTCTAACTTTGAGGCAGTAACAAGGGAGCTTTTACTTAAAGAGAGCTCTAACACTTTCAAGGTAAGAAGGAAGTCAATTAGGACACAAAGCTTTCTAAGAAACTTACCACCTCTCGACTCTTTGAAGGTAATAAGAGTCCTTATGATTCTAAAGAATTTTATGAATTTAAGAAAGTTGGTAAGGTGAAAAGAATGAACAAGAGGAAATTACGTCAAAACCGAGTGGATGTGCTATTTGGAACTTATTGGTTGTCTTGATGAGATTGTAATGCAAAACAATTTTAGTTTGCTATTTTTGACATCTTAAGGAAGGTATGGGTTCTAGAATTAGTGAAATTGGTTAAGTCTGGCATAAGTTATGATTGTTTAAAGTTGGATGAAAACTGTGAAGATAAAATGGGAATTGATGCATAAAGGACGTAGTTTTTGAGATGTTTTCTCTTAAACATCCATGAAAAGTGATTCAAGATAAAAGGGTTAAGTTATTATATACTATGATGATTAAGTTTGGATTTGGAACTAAGGGTAGGTTAAATGTGTTGTGTTAAGGGTTATGCACAATTGATGGAACAAGTGTATAAAAAATTACTAACACGAAGTTTGTTATATTTAGATTCTTTAAGTCATGGAGATAATTGAGTTGTTGCAGGGCATCATGCTAAGGACTGAAGGTAAGAGATATTGTATGTCTTTGGCCCTTTATGGCCTACATCACAAGATATTAAGAATGTATTGTCGTTGATTGTGACATTGTTTGATGTATTATGGTATATATAAGGATATTATTATGTTATGATTTGATAAATTGTATGTTATCACCATAGTTATTATATTTTGAATTATATAGGGATGGAAAGAATCATTAAAAAGAATAAATTGTTGGTTGTGTAATACTGACATGCTAAGTTAAAGTAGAAATGTGATAGGATGAACATTTTGATTATAGTGTATAGTTATATGTTGGTGACATTGCCTTGAGGATGTGCTATATTGTTATTTAATGATAAGTTGAATGGTATGCATACACATTTCATGCATCATGGTTTTCACAAAAGGTTACAAAAATGCTTTCATCCATGTGACTTAATAGAGAAACTAAAAAGGGATTGAATAAATGTAAATAGACGTTGTGAGGTGAGGGGGTTAAGTGACTGTCTCGTATAAAGAGGACTAGATGATGTATCTTTTCCCATGAACTATAGGCCTCCAACATTTGGATTATTATATGACTAAAAAGAAAAAACTGAATGAAAATGCATATTTTTATAAAATTGCATATCATGAGCATCTTATTGTTACTAACCTATTTTATCTCTTACTAAACATTAATCTCATAGATAAATCTTATGATGTAGGTGAGGATCTTATCTAGAAATTTATAACAGAGATGATGCAGTTAAAGAAGTATCTTCGGGAAGACGACTTGAGTAGTTATTGCAAGACCAACCATACGGGTTAGAGTTTGTAAGGAAAATTGTGTATGAACTTGAAATGGGAATATTTTATGAATGGAATTTTAAAATACATGGTGTTTATTCTTTTACAAATTGTATTTGAAACACTAAAGTTTTTTGCTACGCGTTTTAATTAAAAATGCATTTTCAACTCCATGTTTTATGATAAGAAATCACGGGCGTTGCATTGGGTACTGCCAAATTCAGTGCAATAGTTAATCTCTATTTCAATTCATCAAAAGTTGTATGACACTTGCTGTCCCAAATAAATTTCACATCTTTTTTGGTTAACTACGTTAACGGCAATGCAATAGAAAAAAACCTTATCCACAAAGCTGCAATAATAACCAACCAAAACTAAGAAGCTACGCAACTTAGTAACGTTCTTGGGTGGCTTCCAATTCTAGTACTGCCTCAAATTTGGCTGGTTCTATAGAAATATCATTTTGAGAAATGACATGACCCAAAAACTTCACCTTAGTCATCTAGAAGTTGCATTTCACTCTTTTAGCATATAACTGATGGTCGCATAAGGTCTATAGAATAATCTTCAGATGATCCATGTGTTCCTCACAAGTTTTTGAATATATCAAAATATCATTGATAAAAACCACTACAAATTGATCGAGATAAGGTCAAAAGACTCTATTCATCAAATTCATAAAAGCAATTGGTGCATTAATCAAAACTATTAGCAGCACTAAAAATTTAAAATGCCTATATCGTGTCTGGAAAACAATCTTAAGACTATCTTCTTCATGAATTTTTAACTGATGATATCGAGATCTCGAATTTATCTTTGAGAACTACATCGAACTACCAAGCTAATTAAACAAGTCATCCACCCTCGATAATGGGTACAGATTCAGCTTGCGATAATCAATGTAAAGATGCAACCATCCATCTTGCTTCTTTGCAAATAAAGCTGGTGCACCCCAAGGGGATGTGCTATTACAAATGAACCCTTTTTTCAATAGATCATTAAACAAAGTTCTCAACTCATTCAGTTTAGTAAGAGTTGTAATACCCTTATTATTCATCGTGGAAATTAAGTTAAAGAATTTCATTGGGTGATTTATGGGGTAAAAGTGGCAAGAAAAAATGGAGTAGGAAATTGTTAAAAATAATGGAGGAAGGTGTTAAGTGAAAGGAAATGGCAGTGGCATAGAGTAAAGAAGGAAACGGTAGACCAAATGGTCGACCATGAAACTCACAATGGCGTTTTCGGTTGACCCCAAAAATGACAGAGTGCTCCCAGGTTTGGCGATCAAGGATACTCGACCGACAAATAAGGCAGTGTGAAAGGACGTGCAGATGATCTACCTTAAATGAAAGAAAATTGGTTTTTTTCATAGGAGAGGTCAAGCTTAATTCAACTACGTGGGAGTTGTCGATGCTTATATCGATCGGGAATTACCGGTAGATTAATGTATCAACTGGTCCCATGGTGTAATGAAAGAATTGGATTTTGTGTGTGCGAGCAGTCGAGCATATGCTCGACTGGGAATTTCAGCCATGTGGGAGTGGTCAATCAAATGATCGACCAGTCCCACTTAAATTTTAGAAAATGTTGTTTTAAGTGTTGATCCAACAATGCGTGGGAATCCCAAGGAGGCATTTTCTATGATTCTCCCACACGTCCCCCTTACAAATGGCAGTGTATAGGAGGTGTTAGGTGAGATTTAATGGGGATGAGTGATGCGTGTGGTGAAAGCTTTCGGTGGAAAAAGGACAGAGAGCCACTGGTGAATTAGAAATGTAGAGGAAGAGAAAGGTAGAGGGAAGAAAGCTCTCTGGTGAGCTGAGATGTGTGAGAAGAAGAAAGTGAAAGAGAGGAAAAGGAAAAGAGTTAAGAGCTTTTGAGAGAAAATCCGTGAAAGAAGAGAGAAAGAGAGGAAGGGTAAGATGCCTTCAAGAGAATGATGAAGGCCGAGAGTGTTCTGTGATGGTGAAAGAAGAAAAAGAAGAAGAAAGAAGAAGGAGAAGGCATGGAAACTCGTTGCTTCTCCTCGGTTCTTCTCGGATGCTTCAGGTACAGTGATTCCTCCCTCGTTGTTGGATTTTTAGGCAGAAGTCATGATAAAAATATAAGATAAAAAGAATGAAGAATGATGGTTATGTGCTCTCTGTGAATAGTTTGAAGTTGTAAATACATGATATTCACTGTACGTTGTTATGAGGAATCTGCATATGTTAAAGGTTATATTCTAGGAGGTTGGTTGCTGATGCTTGAGTTTTGTATTGTGTTTATTCTGTGGTAAATTGGAATACTCTTTAGGATGTTAATAATGCTCTCCGTTTATAATTATTGTGGAAGATAATATATATCGATTATGAATGCCCTATTCAATTATGGATTGTGAAATTGAAAGGATGTGTCCTCCGTCTGTTTACCATTTTGATATGCATACTCTATTGGTTGAAGACTTTGATAGGTGGGACAATGTGTGAAGTTGAGTTGGCCGCTCTTCTACGTCAAGTCTAGACATCTCTAACACCTCCAGATAAAGTAAAGTCAAGATCAAGATAACAGTAAAGGAAAACGGAAAACTAAAACAAAAACTACATTGTTTTTAAAGCTGCACAGCATATACATTTCATGTTTTATCTTATATCACTTACTGAGCCTGAGGCTCATTAGTTTAAGTCTTGTTGATATAGGTACATGCTAAAATATGTTAAGAAGCAGTTGATGAATGATTTGCATGGGCGGATCTATCTATGCTAAAGGATTTAAAGGAAAAGGTTTTGTAAAGAGTTTTGTAAAGTGTTCTAAATTGTAAATGCTTTTAAGATAAAGATTTTATTCATTGTTTTTATTTTTTTTTTATTAAAATGATAAGTCTTTTGCTGTGAAAAGAAATGTTTTAATTTTATTAGATTTTCAAAAGGAAAATATTTTCAAAGTAAGAAAAATTGGGTCGCTACAAGAGTTATGCGATACAGAGCTATGAAAACTGGAGCAGTACCAACTACTAAATCAATACCAAACTCAATCTCGCAGTTCGATGACAACCCTAACAAATCCTGATGTGCCACTAGCCCCACCCTAACTCGTCATTTTTATTTTTATTTTATTTCATTTTTTCTTTTAATTTTTATTTAGGACTTTGACTTATATGCAGTTTTGATTATTGAATTGAATATTATAGAAATCTCTCTTATGGATTCTTGAGAGTTGACTCTCAAATCATTTATCTTATCATTCAAGAATGATGAACTTAAGTGTAACGGTTTATTGGTATCTCCATCTAACTCTCTGAAGTTAGAAAGCAAGTGGATTCCCATAATTTCACCATTGTTTCCTAACTTCCCTTTTATCTTTGTTAATTCGTTGGTTCTTTAAATGGGATTCATGGAGTTAATCTTTTGGGGATTAAAAATAGTCTTAATTGTTGTGAAAAAGCCTCCCTAAGTTTTGAGAAAGAAGTTTTGTTTCGAGTGTCCCCCAATTCTCCCAAAAAGGTGTGAAACGCAAGCCCATGGTCGTAAGTTATCCACATCTTGTCAACCGTTCCTTAGACAAAGGTGATGTTTACGTTGTCCAATCATCCGCCACTTAATTTCTAATTCACCACATTTAAACTAGAAGCTACTTAACTGCAAGGGTATGTGTTTTTTGGTCGACCACAATTCCAGTACTGGTTATCTGCTCACTTCGAAAATCACTTGAATCGCATCATTTGGTATCAGAGCCTATTTCGATTCTACCAGCTCTTTACTTGTGAGTCCTTCCCTATTCTACTTGATGACTAGAAGCTATATTTATGCTGAAGATTACATTGTGGAAGAGGAAAGTTTAAACATTTCTATTTCATCTTTTAGAGGTGCAAATTGGGAGGATGATTATATAGAGTGAGAGATTTTTTTGAGTTGTTATTTTTCAGATAAGCTTCATTGTGGTGAAAAAGCTTGAATCTTAATAGAAGACAAGATGGAGATAAAGCTATAAACACTTAGGACATGATGAAAGATTCATGAGAATGAGGTATGCCCCAAAATATTTCAGGTTGCTTTTGTTTTTTCCACCATTGAAAAACTATGAAAAGAGATCATCCCAGTCTTTCAACAATTGTTTTTTCTCTAAGTGACCCAAGTTTCTTCGATCCTTAACCATGCAAACGAAGAATTGGAATGGATTACTCCTTCACATATTCGATGAGCCCTAGTCATGGACATAGAAGCCACTCTAAAAAATATATCTCATCAACTTAAAAGTATCACAGAGACACAAGGATTTGCATGCCCTCAACCTTTGTAGGCACAAGGTCTTGATGGAATGGTTGGAGAACCTTTGGAAGAAGAATGCTCAGAAGAAGAAATCTTTGAAGTTGCACTTATATATATATATATAGAGAGAGAGAGAGAGATAATGTACTTCTATGACACTAACTCTTTAGGAAGAAGAGTTAGTTGCTAAGATTGTTTTTCCACATGATGGTCCACTATTTGTAATGAGTTCAAAGTTATAAACAACCAATGAAAAAGAAGAAGAATGTGGAGTGTTGTTTTGCCCAATCTTAGAGTCAACTCATCTTCACAAATTCTTATGGAATTGGAGAATGCATCGTGTGATACTCCTCTAGTGATGGCAAGAAGAGAACCATTAGTTTTGTTAACATTTTGAAGAGAGATTGGAGAATAACTAAAGCATGGCAAGAATTCAACAAAACTTGTTAGTATGATTCCAATACGGTTTTCAAGTGGTTTGCCATTGTTGATTGAGTTTAGTGATGGATTCTTATAAGACCCTCATTGTATCATCCCAGGAAAATAAGAAATATTTTTAATAATATATAAGGAAAACAAGTGAGAAGTAAGGATGTCAATGATAACAACGTCGCTGAAGGATGGAAGCTGGGTGCAGATATTCGAAGTGCACAATATGTAGAAGTGTGAGTGCCTACAATGAACAGTAGAATTGCTGAAGAGAAAAAATTAAGTGAAGTAAATGTTGTCATTTCATTAAGTATTTGCGAAAGGAAAAGTTAGGATAAACGCCATAGATTGGTTGGGTAAAAGAATGGATGATTAGGGAGCTGTTGGATTGGGAGGATGTTCCGTGGAAAAATGCCATGCAAAAAAGATACTTTGCAGGAGAAAGGATAATTATTGGATTAAATAAAGAAGAGAATCGTAGTCGTTGGATTAAGAAAGTGGAAAAAGAAGATGCTCTACGAAAAGATGCTTTTGAGAAAGAAAGATGTCATGTAGAAGAAAGATGGGTCATTTGATCAAGTTATAAGATTAAAGAAGGGCAGTTAGATTAAAAAAAAGATGCTTCCGGGAAGGAGAAAGATTTCTTGCGGGAGGAAAGTTGCCATGTTTAATGACAAACGTTGCTGTTTTAGGTTATATAAAGGGTCTGTGGTAGCGAACGTGGCTGCGGCAACACTTTATTAAGAAGAAACATCGCATTTTTTATAAACAGTGCACGTTGAACAATGAACCCGTGGGAGCGTAGGTGTTCGCAGATAGAAAGGTATCAATAATAGGAAGTGAACGGCATCGTATTGGATAAGTAGCATGCATTAATCAGTGGACCTACAGGAGCGTTAAGGTCTGCTGATAGAAATATGTATGCGTTGAAAAGTGAAATAGTGGGGTGCAAGCAACTACGGAGTAATGTGGCAAATATTCATTTTATTGATGTTCTATAGGAGGGAATATATCCACAAGCGGACATTTTACCATCTGCAAATGATTAAAATTGGTAGGGAAGGTTTATAGAGAATCTGCCTTCGTGATTAATTAGGGATTAAGTTGATTACTGTAAAAATGATTACGCGTAGGATTCTAGCTTTGGTGGATGATTGTGGACGATGGTAGTTGGTTGAAGGGAGTGGTTCTTAAATATAGGACATCGTGGCCAATTAAGATTGAATGAGAGGATGATTCGTTGGGTTTTTCCACCACCTGGAAATCTTTATAAAATAAGGAGTTCAGCTCTTCAATAGGGAACAAGCGAGCCATGAGTTTGAAGGTCTCTCTTATCGGTGATTGTCTTCCTTGAAGGTCTCCAATTGATGATTTTATGAGAATTCTTCTATGAATGCTAGTAGGTTCTTTTAAAGTTTAAAATAAAGTGATATTTATATTGGATTATAGTTAGAAGGAAAATAGATTTGTTTGTATTTTGATAGCACCAACTTAACTTAATGACTATTGGTGAACTATTTTAGTATGTTAAAATAGACACTTGGATGGAAATATGGGCATTGGATTCAAGTCATGTGGACCTATATAATGAAAGTTATGAATTTTGGGAGTTGATAGAAAACTGTGGGACAAAAAAGGATTACTAGGCAAGAACAAGGTTATGTTATGGATGCTTTATTCCTGCAAACAAAAAAAATTGGATTTATAAACTAATTTTATATGTTAATAAGCATCTTCTAATTTTATATGTTAATAAGCATCTTCTAAGGGAGCTATGAGTTCAATAATCAATTGAATTGGAAAAGTATACAAGAAGTTATGAATATTAATGTAAATGTGTATAGTTGGATGCCAACAAATAATTGTAACATGTTTAGGTCTTCTAACTCAAGGAAATTGGATAATTGCTAAGACTCCATCGTAAGTAATGATCACTTGTGCTTGGTCTGACGACCTACATCACAAGATGCTAGGGTTTATGTTACATGATGTTGTGATTATGATAATATGTTGATTAAAAATGTGAAGATTTATTACAATTATGCATGCAACATGATTTAAAGAAAAAGAATCATATATAAAAGAAAGAAAATTAAAGAATATGCTTGAGTCCACTAGTGAGTCTTCAAATTGATATTAAGATGGATAATCACTAGTAGTAAGTCTTCAATTGATATTAGGATGAATAATCACTCGTAGTGAGTCTTCAAATTCATATTGGGATGTATAATCACTAGTGATAAGTTTTCGATTGATGTCGGGATGGATTATCATTAGCAGTGAGTCTTCAAATTGATATTGAGATGGATAGTCACTAGTAGTGAGTCTTCAAATTGATATTGGGACGGATAATCACTAGTAGTGAGTTTTCGATTGATATCAGAACTAATAATCACCAACAGTGAGTCTTCAATTAATGTCAAAGCTGAATTTATGGAAAGAACAATAAGAAAGCAAAGAAAGAAAATTGAAATGCAAATGTTTTTATCATGTTAATATTTCTCATTATTTACTGAGTGTTAGGCTCATAGATGAATCTTGTGATGTAGGTAAAATTTGATAAAGAGACTAACAGTGGAGGATTACACAGTTGATGAAACATACTTGTGAAGAGTGCCAGGAGTTATTACAGTAATTTTATTTATGAAATGAGACACTCTTTGTAATGATATGTAATACTTGATAAATATTTTCATTTGATTATTGATTTGATTTCGGTTACAAAGTTTAAAAAGAGAAGTCTTCCGCTACGCTAAAGGAAAAAGAAATAACGGTTTAAAATGAAATAATAATAATAATAATAAATAAAAGGACTAAAAACAAAAGAAAGAATTTAGGGTACTACACTCGTACTGAGTCACAAACAATTTTTGTGGGAGTCGAACTCTCTTGGCAAAACAAAGGAAAGAAATTCCAGTTTACAAATCGAGTTTTTTGCTTTGAAGATCTCACTATTATGAGACATTCTTTCGAATAACAATCAGGGAAGTTCTAGAGAAAATTACTGTAAAATCCAAGAAAAATAAGTATTGTTAGTTGGAAAAGTAGGGATATTAAAGGATAAATAAAATAAAATTTATAAAGATTTAAAAAGTTAGAAAAGTACCCACGGTCGTTAACCAATAGATATAATGTTGTAATAGGAAAAGAAATCATTTTTGGAAGAAAATGATGTTCGAAGGAAGGTTGTTTGGACGAAAGAAATGTTTAGGAAAAGAAAGAAACGTCAACCATTGGATAAAATAAAAAATGGTTAAGATTAAAGATGATTTGAGGCGCTGCAGGTTGAATTAAAAAGAATGTCGTGCAGGAGATCATTTGATTAAGTAACAAAAGATTTATAAATGTTGGATTAAGAAGGTAGAATAAGGAAGATGCTTCCGCGGAAAGATACTTTGTGGGAGAGAAAGAGGCCTTGTGAGAGAGAAAGATGTCATGCAGGAGTATAGATAGCCATGAGATCAAATTATAGGATTAAATAAGGATCGTAAGATTAGGAGAAAGATGCTCCCACAAACGGGAAAGATTCATTACAAAAGGGTGAAGGGCCGCGTATAAGGGAAAACGTCATTGTTTTAGGAAAAACGAATGTATCCACAATAGCAATTGTAGTTGCGGCAACATTTTATTAAGATAAAATGTCACTGTTTTGAATAAGTGGTGTAAATTGAATAGTGGCACTGCGGAGTGTAGGCGTCTGCATAAAGAATAAAAGCCTACTAGGAATGTCACACGTGTGTCTATGGTAGCAAACGCGTCTGTGGAAGAAAATTAAAGGATAAAATGTTGCCATTTTGGATAAATAGCACACGTTGAGCAGTGGACCTGTAGGAATGTAAACATCCACAAATAGAAAGGCATCCACAATAGAAAGTGAACGACGTCGTTTTGGATACATGGCTTGTGTTGATCAATGGATCTGCAGGAGCATAAGCATCCATGGATAGAAACACTCCTACAGTAAACAGTAGATGAGTGGGATGTAAGTAATTGCGGTACGACGTGGTGATTACCAATTGATGAATATAGGGAATATTTGTTGGAAAGATGCTCAGCAGGAGCAAATGTGTCCATTGCGGAGTGCAGACACCCACAAATATGCAAAATCCGTAGCAAAGGATTTCTTAAGAATTTGCTTTTGGGGCTAGTTGGGAATTTAACAAACAACTCTAATCCATGTAATCACAATGGATTAGGATGACGAAAATGTTTACTATTTCAAATTAAGTAAATAGTTTGGTGACCGATTGTGATTGGTGGAGAGAATGACTCGTGAGATTAGAACATAGATTAAACCTCTATAAATAGAGGTGTTTGGCTCTCCAAAGTGGACATAAGAGAGCCATTGTCTTCAGCTTTTCTCTAAAGTGTGAAGTAATCTTTGAAGGTTAGTAAAGTTATTTTTAAGTTTATGTTACGGAAATGTTTATATTAGATTAAAGTGAGAAATGGAAACTGGAGTAATTTTGTACCAACCTAAGGACTTCCATTATTAAACTATTTTGATATATTATGGATGGTTAAATGGAACTTTGAATAGATTATGAATGTTGGAAGTTTATTAAGCAGTAAGGAAAAACAGATTATAGATAATAACATGTCCTGCTTTTGGACAATATAAGCATGACAGATTATGGACAATACTATGACCTGTTTTTGGACAATATAAGCATGACAAATTATGGACAATATTATGCCATGTTTTGGACAATTAAGTGGAACTTTGGACAATAATAATAATATCCTGTTTTGAACGATATAAGTATGACCAAGGAAGTTGAGTTTATAAGCTAAGTTAACCGGATTAATTAAGGGAAAAGAGATGTAAGAATCTACGAAGGTTAAGGATGACTAATACGAAGACTAACATGTATTGTGATATGTTTTAGGTCCCTCAACTCAAGGAGATAAATCTGATAATCCTAAGACCCCAAGGTAAGTAATGATTACATGTTCATGGCCTCATGATCTATATCACAAGATGCTAGCACTTAAGTAGTTGTGATTGATGTATTGATAGTATTAATTTACATGTATATGTTTTTATGTGAAATTGACTAATAATGAAATGATAGAGGCTTTGAGTGGATATTTTCCCCAATGAGTGAGGCTTTGAGTGGATGTTTTCCCCCTATGAGAGGGAGAAACTTTGGGTGAATATTTCTCTAATGATTAAGGTTTTGGGTGGGTTTTCCCCCAATGATTAAGGCTTTGGCATTTTTTACAAAATATATTTCTAAACTCGATGTGATGATGATGATGCCTTGGAAGAGTGGTGAACTCATATTTGTACAGCCATCACTAAAGCCAATAGCTCTTTTTCGTAGATTGACATTCCCAGATTGGCCTCTGATTTTGAATCAAGACAGCATCTAGACCTTGAAAGCAAGCATCTGTTTCTATGATAAAAGGTTGTTGAAATTTTGGCAAGGCAAAAACTCAAGACGAGGTCATAGCCTTCTTTAAAGCCAAAAATGCAGAGTTAGCTTCCACCGACCAAGTAAAAGCATTTTTACGCAGTAGATTAGTTAATGATTGAGCTACAGCACCATAACCTCTTATAAATTTCCTGTAATAACCTGTCAATCCTAGAAATCCTCTCAATAGTTTGACAGAAGTAGGAATAGGCCAATCATTCATAGCCTCCAATTTATCCAAATCGGCTTCAACTCCTTCTGCTGATAAAATATGGCCTAAATAAGCCACCTTTGCTTGACCAAACTCACACTTTGACATCTTACCAAAAAGTGTATGATGCCTTAGAAGTTGTAAAACAGTCTGTAAATGTAGATAACGAGAATCTAATGATGTACTATAGACAAGAATATCATCAAAGAAAACAAGAACAAACTTCCTTAAATGTTGCTGAAATATTGAATTCATAAGAGATTGAAAAGTTGTTGGAGCATTCGTTAAACCAAAAGGCATAACTCGGAATTCATACAAGCCTTGATAAGTATGGAAGGCTTTTTGATGACAATCTTCAGTCTTTACACAAATTTGGTGATAACCCACTCTAAGATCAATCTTTGAAAATATGATCACTCTATGTAATTCATCAATAAGCTCATCAATCAATGGCATTGAAAATTTATCCTTACGTGTCATAGCATTCAACTGTCTATAATCCACACAGAATCTTCATTGGCCATCTTTCTTATTAACAAATAAAATTGGAGAAGCATATGAACTATTGCTGGGAACAATTATGCCTTATGTTAACATGTCTTTAAATAATCTGTTAATTTACAGTTTTATGGAAATAAAGATAGCGATATGGAGCAAGGAAGAAAGGCTTAGCATCATCTAATAATGGAATAACATGACTATGTGATCTTTCAGGCGGCAACCCAATCGGTAATTGAAAAATATCCTTAAAGTTGTCCAATAATTGTTGAATTTTAAGAGGAATTGGTTGTTTCTGTAAAACTGTGACAGTTTGTAAATGCCCCATAAGAGAATAATTCTACAACTTAACTCCACTTAGAATACTTTCAATGGACAGATTTCTAAAGAAGAGCATGCAGATCTAGTGGGTAAACAAACCTCCTTTCCAGACACCATAATTCGCAATACTCTTCTTGGCAAGTCGAAAGTAACCAAGCTGACTTTATTGATCCAATCAATACCCAAAATCATGTCGCTGCCACCTAGAGGAAGAGCTCTAAGAGAAAAAATAAAATTGTTATTATGCATAGTCCATTGAACTAGTTGAAGAATTGAAGCACTACTAATTTTTGCTCCATTTGCAACTGTCACCACTAGACATTTGGAGTAATCAAGTTGCAGATGTAAATGTAAAGCAACAACTTAATCAATAAAGTTGTGAGTACTTCCATTATCTATAAGAATTGATATTTGATGCCCTATAATCTGCCCATTAATATGGACAATAGAGTTTTTAGTAAATCAAGCCAATGCATTAAGGGAAACTGTTATTTCATCTATTTCCATAATAGGTTCCTCAACATGGTAAACTATAATATCAGTATTATCAGAATTAGAGGATACAATCAACAAAAAATTGAGAGATTGGTTCTTACAAACATGGTTTGGAGTATATTTCTCATCACATTTAAAGCATAACCCCAATCTTCTCCTTTGATTTAATTTTGATGGTGTCAACCTTGGAAGCTTAGATAATGTCGATGAATCAGAATTATTTGTAGGCACATTTTCCTTGTCTGGCCATTTAGAAGTAGCAAAACTCTTAATAGGCTTGGGAAGGCGTTTTAGATCCTGTATAGACTGCTCCTATATAGACTGCATGATTCAGCTGCAAACTGATCCCAATTAGCTTGTGGATTTGCAGAAATAAAACCTTCAAACCACTAGTTCGCTTGGTCCTATAAATGTATTTCTGCAATACCCTGGAGAAGATTAATAGGAATTTATTGAATTAAGAAATATTTGTTTTCTTTTCTTAGCCATTCACAAGGTCCATCTCCCAAAAAAATGAGAGGTCCAGATGCGGTAATCTTGGTTGAAAACCAAAATCATGGCGGAAATTATCACTTGGTGGTGGAAATTGAGAACAAGACAAAATATTATTTGTGGCAGCTGCACCAAAAGGATGCTTCAAGTCGATTTGGCAACAATTATGCAAAAGCAACCATAACTGCTTCATGCTTAATCACAATATCCTGCGCCATATTATGAACTGTAGCTTCCAGTTTATCATGGCGAGTAGCTAATTGTTGAAACTGCTTTTAAAAATTCTCTAAACGTTAAAAAACAACGGTGAAAGAAGAATCAATACTCTGCAATTCTCCTTCCATCCACTTCAATGCTTTGTCATTTGACTTTGAACACGTCTCTTCCATTTACAAATCGTCATAGCTCTGATACCAATTTGTTATGATCGAAGATCAAAAATGGAAGAGAAAGATCGTATTTCTTATTGAAAGGTCGTTGCGGGCAAGGAATTACAAACTGTTTAAGGAAAAAAATGAAAATAACAGGAAATGGAAGAACAAAAGACTTTACAATTGTTTCTCTACTCTGATTTTTTCTCTTTTATAGTTTCATCTTCCTCCCACGTCATCTTCTCTTACTTGCCATGTTAGCTAATGCGGCTAATGTTATTGGTTAATCCACGTGGGCTTCGACGCTTCTAATGGCTGGTCGACATGGCTTCCATTGGTGCCGCCTTCCTCAATGTAGCCATTGGGGATGGTAACACTCTCTTCTTCAGCTCATCTTGGGTTACAATAATAGGAGAGAGAGTAGGAGGAGGAAGAGTCGAAGAAGTCGAAGAAGGCGAAAAAGAAGGAACAGTCATAGCCATCTCCACTAAAGACTTTAGAAAATTGGGAAAGCAACGAATGGCCATTCTACAAACTGATCAAAGGACAAAAAAACAAGAGCCAAAAGTTGATTCAGAAGAGAGAAGAAATTAGTTTGCAGGATAGAATTCAAAACTCAAAACAAAAAACTTGCCAACCCAAAGCGAAAAATAAAAAGAACCCAGAAATTAAAATTGACAAAAGGCCACAAATTTGAAAAAAAAAAAAGGAAGAAAGATATGATAAGAAACACTTATAACTAAGATTAATGGCTGAAGCAAAGGCCGAAGCAGAGTTAAGTAGAGAATTTGGGGCCAATAATCAATCTTCAAAATGTGTGACTCAAAGAATCATTAGGGAAAAGATAGAGAAACGAGAGAGAGAGTGTTAGGGAGACCTCTTTTTAATGATGAGTAACGGAGAGGTTGTTAGTTGGTAACGCTTCAAACATTAAGGTGTTAGAATTCAAAATTTAAAGTTTAAGGTATTAGTTGAACGGATCTCATACTTCATACGCCATATTGATAATTACCCTTTATTTAATTACTATCGAATTATCATGTAAAATTTCTATAGTTAATAAAAATATAAATGAAATCAAAAATAAAAAATAAATCATTCCTTTAAATTTGCAATTCATCTTGAGAATAACAAAATGTACATAATTTGATAAAGCAATTCTTGTGAAAATGGATGGAATTATATATTCTTTTTTAGACATCTAACATGTTAGAGAATGAAGGTAAAATGCAAAAGACAACGAAAAACTATGAACCTTTTTACCTATGACAGAATATAAATGAGAGCATGTGATCCAAATTTTATTACAAGGTCAATCATATTAGCGAAATGAAACAATGATATATGGGTGGTTGTGAATTGACTAACCACATTCACTTATTTGGTACCTTAGCAACTTAGCAACACTATGGAGTATTTGAGCAAGCTAGATGGTATTCCTAGTTCTATAGCTACACTACAAGAGTATTTGAGAAAAGCTACATGGTATTCCTACTTCTATTGTATGAGATCTCTTGTATTTCCAAATTCTATTGTACGAGATCTCTTTAATATTTCTAACTTCTAGCAAGTCTACACAAGATAATGGGCATCAAGTTAGATCTCAGTATTGCTTATCATTCTCGAAGTAATATGCAATCTAAGACGACCATTCTGATCGTGACGACATGTTGAGGGCATTTGCTATGAACTTTCAAGAATGCTAAGAAGATCACTTGCACATAGTGAAGTTCACTTATAATAATAACTATCAAGACAAACCATATAAATCTCCTAGTGACTTGCACCTAGTGAAGCTCGTTCATTTTGGGCTAAGAGAAATAAGAATATATTATTGGGACCTTATGTGATACAAAAGATCACGACCCGGAGGCGAGCCTAACAAGAATGTTAGGTTGAACGACCTAATTCTCGTAAACGACCCGATCACTCAGCTCAAGGTTAGCAAGTCAGCAGAAGTCTTAATACAAAATTAAGCCTAAATGCCCAAAATCAATGGGCTAGGATCCACAGAGTGATCAATAAGAATCAAGATAGCAGAAAAACAACTAAAAAAGCGTTGTGCAAGAAACGAGACCAATAACACCAAACAACAACCCCTTACATACTAGAGATAGAAGGATAGGACCGATAAACCTCCACCAATTCAAGGGGAAGTTGAAGCCCCCAAAGAGGGAAGCATGAGCAATCATCTTGCTAAAACCCTGCACAGAACCCTTACATCAAATCTGGAGAAAAATATAGTCTAAGGGGTGAGTAGCTAACTCAATAAGGAACTTATACTAAATGCAATGACACAACCCATATCATAAACATCCTAATTAGGTTTAGGGATTCTAAACCTAAGGAATGTGTCAACACTACCCTATACCCATTTTCCACACAACGCGCAAATAACCATCTTCACGCAACAGAAGATGCATCGGGGATAGCCTCGTGATATTTTAACACCGAGACTGTCCAAAGTGTGAAGAGGATTCATCATCCCGTATCAGAGCCCAAGCATATCATGAAATACCATGCACATAAAGTAAACATGTAAAACTCACGTATATACGTAGTATAAAAACTAACATGCTGTCAAACAGTTCCCGTCATATTTTCATATGAGGCAACCCAAAAAATATAGTTTTGAAAACCATGATGCAAAGTGATGCAAAGCAATGCAACTAAGTATAAAATCTCTACATTGATGACAACAGAGAAGCCCAGCCATCCAGCTACACTCGCCGTCAGATGCAAGCACCAAAACTAAGGTCATCACTAGAACCCAAAACCAAGTCGATGTAAAAATCCAGAACTAAAACTAGGAATAAGACAAGAGTTCTAGACCAGAATACAAAACCAGACTTGGCTGACAAGGCCAAACTTGGTTCACTAAACCCAAACTCTAAGAAACAAATAGTGTGGTCAAGCAAAGCATAATAACGGTCGACTTGACACCTCAATAAACAACTAGAAAGACTCTGTAACAATCCTTCTTACTTATAAATCATTTTTCCTTAAAAATTTACTGTGTAAAAATTTTTCTTTTTATTTAACAAAACATACGGTAATTTAGTGACGAATAAGCCATATTAGAGTAAAGCGGAAACACATTTAAATGTAAGAAATCCATAGTTTTACAAACCATTGTTCAAATTAAAAGTTAAACATTTCAAATTTAAAAGTTTTGTTTATCATGAGCCATAACCTCGCAGGTCTACTTCGCCGGATAACCCAAGTCCTCCACGGGGAACGCTCCCTTCTCTACTCTAGGAATTATCACTTCTTGACTCTCACCTACACCAACGAGTAAACTGTAAGCCCAAGGGCTTAGTAAGGAATTGAGGGATACAACATGAATGCCTCTAACTCATTATGTCGGGATGGGATCTGCCCTGAACCGCTCTTTACTCACAGTTACATATAACATAAATTCGTGGGTCAAGTTGGGAGCTTGGAGATTCTTGGCAAAGACATGGCAGTTACCTGGCACCTAACACCTAACGGTAGAAAAGCTCGCACAAACCGTGTAGGTTAGGGTAAAACGGGTTTCGAGTCTACCAGTTAGGTCTAGACCATCTCTCCAACCTCCAATTTTCTTACATTCTTTTCTTTTCTTCATTTTCTTCTCACACATGAATATCGACCCCCTTTTGGTGGTATTTCCTAGGGTTTCTAATGTCGTGAATGCATGGTGATGCAAAACGAATAACATATCTATGAGTACCATACATTCAACCAATCCACAAATCTATACAATCAATAAAATCGAGTGAATAAACTATGGAGACTAAGTCGAAGAGTTCATCATTTAATTCTAAATTAGCAAAACATCGAACAACCAACGTTAAATACAGGCAGTGAATTACGGGGTGTTAACAGTGCATAAGAATAACAAAATGAAATATAATCCTACTCTACAATCTAACAATAATATGCGAATACAACAACGAATTAACCTAGCATACGTGCATCCTAATTTAACAGTAAGTTCCGAAACATAATAGCGAGTTAAAACTAGCCAACGTGCATCCAAATCATGACATATAACAGTCCAATAACACGAGCATACATGCTTTGCGAATATCACAATGAATGTTAAGCATAACACTAAATTGGGACGAACAGATGTGCTTTGCAATCTAACAGCGAATAAGAAACAAGGCAGCAAAATAAAATGTGCAATATGTGCTTTATTTGACAGAAATTATAACAGCGAATTAAATGAGTAAGCGTGCGTATGACTCGACAGCGAATACGAATTTTGTGCTCTGTAATTTAACAGCGAATAAGAAGCAAGGCAGTGAAATAAAACGTACAATACGTGCTCTGTTTGACAGGAATTACAGCAGTGAATCAAATAAATATGCATGCGTAACCTTGACAACAAATACAAATATGACAACGAACTAAATGAGTATGCATACTTTACGATTTAACAGCAGTTACGAAACACAATGGTGGACTAAGACAATCATACGTGCGTTGAGATTTAACAGAGATTGACAACATACAACAGCAAAATAATCATACACACGCAATATACGATTTGTCAGTATACTAATATGCGTGACAGCGAACCAAAAGTGTGCCTACATATTATATGATTTAACGGGGCAGCATGAGATATAATCAGTAAGCATCACATGCATATATGATTTATAGTCAATAGAAAAACATGAAATAAAACAACGAAAGAAAACTTGTAACATGCTTTGCTAATTTGCCAGTAAAGATTTCGAGCAGGAATAATAACACACAAAGACTATAAGATTATCAACTAAAAGTTAGCCGTAAAATCCGATAACAACTCCGAACAGATCGCCATACATCAATAGAAGATCAAATAGAAGCAGATATGGCTTTAAGGGTTAGAAACTTCTAAAGTCATTCCAGAGAAGTCAAATAGCTAATATACAGTCAACGATTTGTCTAACAATGCTACAACTTTTCTTATCTTCCTTAGGTATATCTCAACACGTATTTCTTCTATCAAATACACAATGATTCATCAAAATCAAACACTATCTAGAGTCCAAACCTATAGAATCCAAGCAAGGGAAATGCATACAGTTCATACCACAACCAAGACATAACTATACTCATGGTGTAGGGCCTCCATTTGCCAAGACTTACTCAAACCTTACCTAGCTGAAGGAATTTACCCAAGGATAGCTTCTCCTTGCTCCTATCCTTACTCCTCATACAGGGACTTCTTCAGGGGTGAAGAAGTGAAGGAGGAAGGAGAAGCTGAAGATAAAAAGGGGGAGCTACTCACCTAATGGAGACAACCATACGTCCAGCAGGGAGGAGTGCAGGTGATAGTCTCCTACTAGTCAGATCATGGTGGGGAGGGGTGATTTGTGTCAAGGAGCTGTGTTTTGATTAGCTAATTGCTGATTCATTCTGATTTTTAAATCATGTTCTGTTGCAGATCTGCGATCTTCTAGACGAGTGCGGACTCATAGATATCGTCCGCATGAGAAAAATTTCAAAATCAAAATTGTGATCACGAATGAGAAATGGCGTCCTCGCCCATTTCGTACCGTCTGTAAGCGACATTCAGATGTGATATGGTGTCCACATGTAGTGTCCGCACACGTCTAAAGGTGTCTAAAAATCGAACAGAGTCAAATCGGACACGGTCTCCCTTCATCCGCAGTCGTCCACTACCGTCCGAGACTTTCCTGGATTAGAACAAATTTGATGCGGACTCAAAGGTTTTCTGAACCAATTCGGGGCCATAATAGCTAGCTTCACTAGTTTCACTCCAATATAAGGAAGATCTGCACTTTCTCCCATATAGCACTTCATAAGGATGCATACCAATCGTGGCTTGATAACTATTATTGTATGCAAATTCGACCAAGGCAATATCTTTTCCCATCCAACACAAAATTCGAGCACACAGGCACGAAGCATATCCTCAAGCGTTTGGATTGTCCATTCACTTTGACCATCGGTTTGAGGATGAAAGGCAATGATAAATTTCAGTTCTGTGCCCATAGCCTTATTCAAACTTTTCCAAAATGCTGAAGTGAACCGTGAGTCTCGATCAGAGACGATAGAGACTGGAATACCATGCAATCGGATAATCTCTTTGATGTACAATTTAGCCAATTGATGCAACTTGAACGTCATTGCCACCTGCAAGAAATGAGAAACCTTCGTCAATCTGTCAACAATCACCCAAATTGCATTATGACATTTAGCATTTCGGGGTAAATTGGTGACAAAATCCATAGTGATGTGCTCCCACTTCCTACGGGAATTGGCAAGGATTGAAGCATACCACCAGGACGTTGATGCTCGGCTTTCACACACTGACACACTTGGAACAACGCCACTTACTCAGCAATATGGACTTTCATTCTCGGCAAGTAGCAATGAATCGTAAGGTCTCTATACATCTTGTTACATCCCGGATGAATAGAGAAATTGGATAAATGGGCTTCTTACAAGATCTTTGTTCGTAGTTCCGCATCGTAAGGCACATACCACCGGTCCTTAAATTTAACAATACCATTAGCTAACACCAAAAAATCTCAAAACTCGGGCAAGGTCGGATTTGACTTAAAGTTTCCACATTCCTCGTCATCTTGATGCACTCCCTTAACTTGTTCAAGGATCAAAGGGGATAATGACAGTTTCGATAGAATCACTTCCAATCGAGATGGGACTATTTGAACGTCGAGCTCACACATGTCCTGCTGGAGTTCTATAGGCATTTCACTGCACATAATACTCATCATTGCCACCTTGCGACTGAGGGTGTCGGCTACCACATTCACTTTTCCAGGGTGGTACATAATCTCACAGTCGTAATCCTTCAAAAACTCTAACCATCTACGCTGTCACATTTTAAGTTCCTTTTGTGTGAAGATGAACTTGAGGCTCTTATGGTAGGAATAAATCTTGCAATGTCGCCCATAGAGATAGTGTCGCCAGACCTTGAGTGTAAAATCTACAGCTTCGAATTCCAGATCATGCGTAGGATAATTGGCTTCATGAGGCTTAAGTTGTCGTGAGGCGTACACAATGACTTTACCGTTCTGCATAAGCACTCCACCAAACCTTTTCTTTGATGCGTCACAATAAATGCAGAAATCATCTTCCTCAACGGGTAGGGTCAATACAGGCGCAAATGTTAATCGGCGCTTTAACTCTTGGAAGTTCTCCTCACAACTATCGGACCACCAAAAGCGAGCATTTTTCTTAGTTAAACTGGTCAAAGGCAAAGCAAGTTTAGAAAATCCTTCAATGAAACGCTTATAATACCCTGCCAAACCAAGTAAACTCCTTATGTCACCAACATTTTTAGGTTGAACCCAACCTTTAATAGCTTGTGTCTTCACAGGGTCAACTGCAATGCCCTCTTCAGAAATGACGTGGCCAAGAAAACGGACTTCATGCAACCAAAACTTGCATTTTGAAAACTCTCCATACAACTGATGCTGATTAAGGACAAATAAGGCAATACGGAGATGCTTGCAATGTTCCTCCTCCGACTGAGAATAGATCAGGATGTCATCGATGAAGACAATGACGAACTTGTCTAAATAATCTTTGAAAACTTGATTCATCGGGTCCATAAAGGCTATACAGGTGTTAGTCAATCCGAAAGACATCACAAGAAATTCGTAATGTTCATATCTAGAGCGGAACATAGTCTTTGGTATGTCTTTCGGCTTAACCCTTAGTTGATAATAACCCAAACGAAGGTCAGTTTTTGAAAACACCTTGGCTACACACAGCTGGTCAAACAGATCATCAATTCGAGGCAGGGGATACTTATTCTTGACCGTCACTTTTTTAAACTCACGGTAGTCGATGCACATGCTTAATGATCCATCCTTCTTCTTGATGAAAAGCACCGATGCCCCCTAAGGGGAAAAACTTGGACGGATAAATCCCTTACTGATCAATTCTTCCAACTGCGTCTTCAATTCTCGGAGTTCAGCTGGCACCATACGATATGGATTCTTGGAGATAGGCTCGGTCCTTGGAAGAAGGTCAATCCTAAACTCAATTTCACGCTTAGGAGGTAAGCTGGGAAGATCGTTGAGAAAGACGTTAGGAAAGTCATGGACTACTGCAACGTCTTCCAGCTTAATACTAAGGGTTGTCCTAACATCCATGATGTTGACTAAGAATACGTCACATCCACTCTTTAGTAATTTGTCCGCCTTTAATGCAGAAATGACAGTAAACTTCCCAATATCCTTAGTCCCTTTGAACATATGCGTTACACCGCCAAGAGAGCAGAAGTGAACTTCTTTCTTTTTGCAATCAATGACCGCATGATGTTGAGACAACCAATCCATGCTGATAATGATATCATACCCCTTGAGATCCATGACGATCAGATCAGCATGAAATAGACTACCGTTTATCTCGACTGCATAGTTCTTAAGAACTCCATCGGCCATTAAGTAGTTACTAGAAGGCAACAACACTCTACATGCACAGTATGTACAACTCGAGAAGCAATTCGCCTTCTTATAGAATTCGCTAGAAATGAATGAGTGTGTAGCACCCGAATCGAGAAGGACATAAGTGGCATACTTATTAATATATACCGTACCTGCCGGGGCTAGATAACTATTGCTTATGAGAACATACGTACGTGTTACCATAGCTGGTGGCTCCTCTCCTTCCTAATCGGGCCCATCCATGGCAATAACGCGTGGAGTCACAGCCCCTTGCCCCTTTGATCTAAACGAGCATTGCCAAGTGAGATGGCCTGGTTTCCCACACGCGAAACATTGGTTTGTGCCCGCCTTGCACTCACCACAGTGGACTTTTTTACACTTTTGACATGGCTTTTACTGGAATGTTCCATCTCTCTGAGGGGCAGTAGAAGATTCGATCATGGGTCGTTTATCCTGCCTCTGTTGTGTTCCACCATTGGAAGGTCGTTTGGTTCCCTAACCAATAGTCTGGCCATCACTTTTTTGCTGGTTTGAATTATTCTTCCACATTCTTTGATTCATCCACAACGCCTAGCCACCATATTCTTAACATTCTCAACTACCAGAGCTTTCGCCACAACTTTCGTATAAGGAACATCCTTGGTACCAGCCACCGTGACACTCTCCAGGATTTCCATCTTGAGTCCATGGATAAACTGATGAACTTTAAGCTCCTCTCGAGGCACCAAGTTAGAAGCAAATGGAGCAGGGACTCGAATTTCTGAACATACTCTGCAACAGATCCGGTCAGGCACAAACGGACAAATTCCACTAACTTTTGGGCTCAAATAGTGTGGTTGAAATACTTTTCATTGAATATCTCCTTGAAGCCGGTCCAGGTGAGGTTTCTAACATCTTGGGACGTTTTGACAAAATCCCACCAAAAGCGAGCATCTTGAACCAATAAGAAGGCAGCACATTTCACTTTTTCTTCCTCCAATATATTCGCGTACTCAAAGAGGTCCTCAATTGCGCGGATCCACTCTTCGGCTCCCGCAACATCGGACATATCCCCATTGAAACAAGGAGGCTTAAGCCACTGGAATTTCTACCAACCCGCCATAGTCGGGAATGCGACCGCCCATTGATCATCAACTCCATTTACATTGTCTCGGTCCACAAATTGCTCCATATATTGGAAATGTTGGACCATGAACTGAGACTGCTGCTGCATAAACTGGGATTGTTGCTCCATCATAGCTGCCATGAGTTCTAGGGTTTCTTCATGGCCACTAAAATTTTCAGCACGCCTACGGTTATCGAGAATATCCTAACGACCCAATGCCTTGTCTCTCTCCTCAATAATTGGAATGTTCACTCTTGCCTGTCTAGCCATCTTATGATCCTATACGTTTTCATATTAAATATTGTAAGTTAAGGGAAAACTTAGAGAAATAGAAGTAAACTTACATAGAAGGAGTATTCTCCGGTGAGTCTCGAGTATCCACAGTCTACAAGAACGCGTTCGACACGGTTATGCTCTGATACCAAAAGTAACGACCCTTCTTACTTAAAAATCATTTTGCCTTAAAAATGTACTGTGTAAAAATTTTCCTTTTTATTTAATGAAACATACGGTAATTTAGTGACAAATAAGCCATATCATAGTAAAGCGGAAACACATTTAAACGTAAGAAATCCATAGTTTTATAAACCATTGTTCAAATTAAAAATTAAACATTTCAAATTTAAAAGTTTTGTTTATCATGAGCCATAACCTCGCAGGTCTACTTCGCCGGATAACCCAAGTCCTCCACAGGGAACGCTCCCTCCTCTACTCCAGGAATTATCACTTCTTGACTCTAACCTACACCAACGAGTAAACTGTAAGCATAAGGGCTTAGTAAGGAATTGAGGGATACAACATGAATGCCTCTAACTCATTATGTTGGGATGGGATCTGCCCCGAATCACTCTTTACTCACAATTACATATGACATAAACTCATGGGTCGAGTTGGGAGATTGGAAATTCTTGGCGGAGACATGGCAGTTACCCGGCACCTAACACCTTACGGTAGACAAGCTCACACAACCCGTGTAGGGAAGGGTAAAAGAGGTTTTGAGTCTACCGGTTAGGTCCGGATCATCTCTCCAACCTCCAATTCCATTACATTCTTTTCTTTTCTTCATTTTCTTCTCACACATGAATACCGACCCCCTTTTGATGGTATTTTCTAGGGTTTCTAATGTCGTCAATGCATGGTGATCGAAAACGAATAAAATATCTCTGAGTACCATACATTCAACCAATCCACAAATCTATACAATCAATAAAATCGAATGAATAAACACGGAGGCCAAGTCACAGAGTTCAGCATTTAATTCCAAATTAGCAAAACACTGAACAACCAACGTTAAATACGGGCAGCGAATTACGGAGTGATAATAGCGCATATGAACAACAAAATGAAATATAATCCTGCTCTATAATCTGACAATAATATGCGAATACAATGACGAATTAACCTAGCATACGTGCATCCTAATTTTACAGTAAGTTCTAAAACATAATAGCAAGTTAAAACTAGCATACGTGCATCCAAATCATGACATATAACAGTGCAATAAACCGAGCATACATGCTTGGCAAATATGACAGCGAATGTTAAGCATAACAGTAAATTGGGATGAATAGACGAGCTTTGCAATCTAACAGCGAATAAGAAACAAGGCAGCAAAATAAAACGTGCAATACGTGCTCTATTTGACAGAAATTGTAACAGTGAATTAAACGAGTAAGCGTACGTATGACTCAACACCGAATACAAATTTCGTGCTCTGTAATTTAATAGCGAATAAGAAGAAAGGAAGTGAAATAAAACGTACAATATGTGCTCTATTTGACAGGAACTACAGCAATGAATTAAACAAATATACATGCGTAACCTTGACAACGAATACAAATATGACAGCGAACTAAACGAGTATGCATACTTTACGATCTAACAGCAGTTATGAAACACAATGGTGGACTAAGACAAGCATACGTGCGTTGAGATTTGACAAAAATTGACAACATACGGCAAAATAATCATGCATACGCAATATATGCTTTGTCAGTAAACTACTATGCGTGATAGCGAACTAAAAGTGTGCCTACATATTATATGATTTAACAGGGCAGCATGAGATAAAATTAGTAAGCATCACATGCATATACGATTTATAGTCAATAGCAAAACATGAAATAAAACAACGAAAGAAAACATGTAACATGCTTTGCTAATTTGCCAGTAAAGATTTCGAGCAGGAATAATAACACAAAAAGACTATAAGATTATCAACTAAAAGTTAGCCGTAAAATCCGATAACAACTCCGAATAGATCACCATACATCAATAGAAGATCAAACAGAAGCAGTTATGGCTTTAAGGGTTAGAAACTTCTAAAGTCATTCCAGAGAAGTCAAAGAGCTAATATATAGCCAATGATTTGTCTAACAATGATACAACTTTTCTTATCTTCATTAGGTATATCTCAACACGAATTTCTTCTATCACATACATAATGATTCATCAAAATCAAACACTATCCAGAGTCCAAACCTATAGAATCCAAGCAAGGAAAATGCATCCAATTCATACCACAACCAAGACACGACTATACTCATGGTGTAGGACCTCCATTGCCCAAGACTTACTCAACCCTTACCTAGCTGAAGGAATTTTCCCAAGGACAACTTCTCCTTGCTCCTATCCTTACTCCTCACGCAGGGACTTCTTCAGGGGTGAAGAACTGAAGGAGGAAGAAGGAGAAGCTGAAGATAAAAAAGAGGAGCTACTCACCCATTAGAGACAACCATACGTCCAACAGAGTGGAGTGCAGGTGACACTCTCCTGCTGGTCGGATTGTGGTAGGGAGAGGAGATTTGTGTCGAGGAGCTGCGTTTTGATTGGCTAATCGCTGATTCGTTCTGATTTTTAAATCATGTTCTGCTGCAGATCTATGATCTTCCGGACGAGTGCAGACGCATATATCTCGTCTGCATGAGCAAAATCCCGAAGGCAAAATTGTGATCACGGATGAGAAATGGCGTCCTCACCCATTCTGTACCATCCGCAAGTGACATTTGGACGTGATTTGGCGTCCGCGTGTAGGGTCGAACACGTCCAAAGGTGTCCAAAAATCGGACAGAGTCAAATCGGATTCGGTCTCCCTTCGTCCGCAGTTGTCGGCTACCGTCCAAAACAGTCCTGGATTAGAACAGATTCGATGCGAATGTAGTCTCCCTCGTCCACATAGTCCGGACTTGTCCACAAGAGTGCAATGAGCACTTAGGACGTGGAAATTGCGTCCTCACAAGTCCCCAACCCCAATTTCTTCCCTTCTTTTACTTAACTTTCTCACAAAACCACACCCAACTACTTCCTAATCATTTATGTGACAACAATCAGTTGCAAAACATCATTTCGTAATAAAATGCATTAGTTTTTGCAAAATTTGTAATATCATTTAAGACAGGGGAAATAACGGGGTATTACAAACTCACCAATCGACAAGACATGATGGCAATCAATGAAATATGACACGCCCAACTAAACGACTCAACCATCAATGAGACATAGATGAAGTTAATCGAATGCAACTACAATCAACAGGGACTACCCAGTGTCGACAAGACACAGCAAGGGTCAATTGCGACTATCCAACCGTCAACAAAACCTAACAATGGCAAACAGGATCCAGCCACACTCGACTGAGACCAAGCAGTAAGGCGATGACATTGGCCAACAATTGCCCAAGAGTCAACAGCAAAAGACCTTAAAGACTTAGCGGTCGACAAGATACAACATTCCTAACTAGAATGACTAAACAGTCGAATAGACTCAGTTACGGTCAATCAATACGACTTCATCAAGAATCAGCTCAAAATCTACAAACTTGATCGAGGCTAAAACCATGCCAAAGTTTAGGAATCTCCGTCAACAATGACAAGGAAATAGTGGAACAGTCATACTCTGGAGTTAGGAATCCAACCGATGTGTAAACAACTCAAAAACATGATAAATAACACTGTGTGGCCAACCTAGGACCTCCTATGGTTGGCTAGGGACAATCAACGTCAAATTTGTTCATTTCGCAGTTGACTAGCTCACTGTTTCAGTTAACCAAAAATAGTTTGTGGCCAAATTGGCCTGGCAGCGGTCGACCACTCCAACCACGGATGACCGCTACGGTCAACCAGTCACCAACTGCGGTTGATTGCAAATTAACCAGAGGCATGCTAAAACGAACTAGCTCAACTGCGATCGACCAAGCATGACCAGAAGTTGATCGGGTAGACCTTCTAGCGTTGTTTTCATGATAGAAATGCACTATTTCCACCAATTATGACCTCAAAACAGTCAATACTTCTGCATAAACTCTAATTCTACCAACATAGACCATAAATTTTATTCAGATTTGAGTTTTCAAGCTCAAATCCAAAGCCAACAAAAACAAAAATTTCAAAATGGAAAAACAAAGCTTGAAAACGACTTACCCTCGAAACACCTTCACCAAAGACAGAGAACGGGACGACATGAACATGAATGGAGTGGAGAAATGACTAGGTTTGCTCGTTGGTCCCCCCCACTCCCACCCCGACCCCGACCCCGAAAACCAACTCCCTCTAAGAGGGAGGATTTCCTTTTTAAGAAAGAAAATTGAAAATGAAAATAAAAATAAAATAATTTATTTAATATATTATAAATATTAAATAAAATCTTTAAATTCTAAACAAATGTAACTCAACAAAACTCGAAACTCGATCTACAGAAACGAGAATTTACCGATCGAAATCCCACAGCTTTGAACCACAAAGGATCACAGAACGCACCAGTCGACTATTGACTTTACCCCTTCACACGTGGTTGAAGACCCACAACACATTACAATGACCTTTTAAACACAAGAAAATTTAAAATCTTTCAATTTTCTTCATCTCCTTCATGCCAAATCCATTCAATACTATTCCAAATTAATATCCACTTATCCTAGGATCATCAAATACATAACTTAATCTATTTAAACTCATTCATAACAAATATAATAATAAAATATCATCACCTTGATATGTTTTCATTATTTTCCCGAAATTAAATCATTACATGCCATTAATATCTTCCAAATCATATAATATGTAGAGACATGTTCTCAATTATTCAATCATCATGTTACATGCTAATTTCACGCCTCAATTCACCATTACATCCATAATTAATCCAACACATCATAATTATCCATATTTAACCAAGATTGGTGATTTAACTAAACTAACATCAATATGATTCTTCAATATTCTCATATTTCTAACATTCAATTTCAACAAATACATATAATCATCACCAATCATACCTCTCAATATATATATATATATATATATATATATAGCCAATAGTTTAACTAATAATATGAAAATTCTATAATTCCATTTAATTACATCTACTTCAATGTTTCTTTAATCAACAAAATTGACCAATATCCATATGTTTATTCACACACATCAAATATTCACATCTATATCACAAGATGTATATCTTCTAATTATATAACTTCTTTTACCAAAAACTATGTAACATAGCATCGTTTAGAAAAAGCACCTAAGTTAGAGTTCTTACCTCTTGAAGACCACTTTATTCTTCACTTCTAAGGATTTTGGCTCAAATGAATTCTCTTGAAGAGAGAAACAACTTTGATGAAGGGATTGATGGTCAATTATCAAAATTTCCCCCAATTTTCTTTTTGTTCCCTTCCTCTTTTCCCTTTTCTCCCTTCTTTCTCCTCAGTTCTTGCACAAAATGCAGCTAATACTTAGCCATTTCTTTTCTAGAGAATTCATAGGGTTAAATTATCATTTTGTCCCTTTTGTTCTTTGATTTTTTTTAATTATTGTACCCTTAATTCCATGAAAATTTAGCAAAATACTATGGTTAATTATATTTAAGCACTTTTAGTTTAATCTAATCACTCTAGTTTAGTTCTAAACTAATCCCCATGATTGTCCTAATTAATCATGATTAATTAACCTTAATCATCCACTAATTACACCTTTATCACACACTTAGTCACTAATCCCAAAGTAACACGGGTCAATACCTCATTAGTTGTCCAATTTTATTATAAGGTCAAATATTTCAATGTATTAGAAACATTTATTCTTTTATACACTTTACCAATTTTCCACTCTAAAGTCTCATTTAAAGACATCCCAAAATAGTGCAGTTTTGGACTCATCCAATTTCAAACATGCATAACTTTTATTGCATACATCCAAATCCCTTCAATCCAAAGTGTAATGATTCGCTTTTTCTTTTACTTAAAACGTGGTGTAGTGGAAGACTTTTTGTAATTAAAAATATTTGAAAGTATGATAAATGAAATTCTTCTCATTAAATCATTAAACTTTATAAAACACGTCATACATTGAAAAATAATGAACATTTTACAAATAAAAAACCATTTACATTTTTCCCTTAGCCTATCCAGCCACAAGGCCCGCAATGCGTTAATCCTCCACTAGCTACTCCGAACCCTTATTTAGCATGCTTACCTACATCACAAGTCATAATCTATAAGCCTAATGCTTAGTAAAAAATGAGATGTAGCATAAATCATGAATTGCATTAAACATAAAACATTTCCATTTAGTTTCCTTTCTTTTCTTTTCTTTATTTCTTATTTCATCATTGGACACTTCACTCATAGCCCTTTTCTCAATGGATTAAGTATCCAAGCATCTATCATATGCGTCAAGTATCCAAGCCTCTAATCATTTATCCTTTCTTTTAGATTTATCATTGAACACTTTACTCATAGCTTTCCACATTGGATCAAACGTCCAAGCCTCTATCATATGAGTCAAGCATTCAAGCATCTGTTCATTCAACCAAGCCTCTTTCATTGGGGACTTGTCCACCAAGCCTTTATCGTTGGTTAATTACCCAAACCTCTATCATTGGATCAAAATCCAAGCCTTTATCATTGGTTAATTCTTAATCTTCCTTACCTTTCGTTGATTGAAATACATCTATATTCATGACAAACCATTTCCTTAACATTTATTTAAAAACAACATGATGCATACAACTTCTCATTTTATCTAGCATATCATTAACATATAAAATCTTCAACCAATAACACTGTCATATGAACTCAACTTATATTAAGCATGACATTAATCAACATGTCAAGAACAACTCATAATAAAAAACTTATCATCTATCAAACACAAGCAAAACCTACCTCTTGCGGTGTAGCCCAAAAGGGAAAAGGCACACAACATTTCTTATCTCTATTCCCTTGAAAAGTTGAGAAACAATTATCTTCTTTTCCAAGGTGCTTCTCCCCCTTAGCTAGAACTTCCTTATTCTCTTTTCTTCTTCTTCTTCCTTTCTCCCTCACGATCTTTCTCACAGAACTCACCTTTTCTCTCTCTTTTCTCTCTCTCAAACCCTTTTTCTTTCCTTCACAATTTTTCCTCTCCATCTTTTCTCAAACTTCCTCCCTTTAATATAAATAAATCTTCTTCGGCCAACCTCAAGCATGAAGTGGCACACACATAGCCAAGAAGTGATGAGTAATCAACTCCTTCATCTAATAAAAACATGACACAACATCCAATTTCTAGCTACCCTTCACATTATCGGTTGATCAAAATCTTCACATGAATGACAACAAAACAGCCCTAAAACCAAACTCTGTATACTTTTTAAATACCAGTCGATCACCAACTCATAACCAATCGACGTAAATCCAACGTTTTACACTCGATAATAACCGTGATCGACCACTTGTCTTCATGATCGACTGCCCCAATCAATCCAAGAGTAATTATTCACAAAAGTCAATTGTTCACCAAGCGACCAAAATTCCTCCTCAATTTGAATCTGTAATGAAGCTAAACGACCACACCTTATCCTGATCAACCGCCATATCAATACAGAGCTCCATTATTTTTCATTCCGTACATTTTTGGTCGAACAACCCTCCAAGTGATCAACCACTCCAATCATCTAATGTCCATAACCACCCTAATCAAGTTCCACCATAAGCCATTTCATTTCCCTACCTAATTTACTCCATAACTCCTTAATCCAACACATTCAATTCGCTAAACATTGCCATGATAAAATCATATAATCATCACAATAAAATTTGGGATATTACACAAAGTCATATACTTTTATTTATGTGTCTGCTTTATAACTTCAAAATGGTTTTAATTATTACTCACCATAACTTCTTCAATTAGCCACAAATAGTAACTATGCTTATTTATAGTATATTTATCATATTCGTACAAAAATTCATATCTTAATGAGCATACATCCAATCGATCCAATCTCATCATCATTCCATAGTCGAAGGTATCTACTATTATACCTATTTTTAGTTTGGAAAAACATCCTCAATTGATTGGTCAATTGTTTCTTTAAAGTCATCTCATGACTTATTATCACGTAATCAATGTTTAATCACAGTAAATATGATTATTGGGGGTAACCCTTAATACAAATCATCATAGATAACAACATTGAAAATGAAACTACTATTACACATTTTGAATAAAGAGGTTGTTGATGGAGCATGTTCATGTGAAGTACTTGAATTGTTACGACAATTTGACCATGTAGGTGGGGCTTATGAATGTGCGTTTTATCAAAAAGGTTATAAATATGTATTGTGTAAAGAATTTGAAGTAAAAGTACATAGATTTGGCGTTGTTTTATGAACACAACTTAATTATGTATAAAAGAAGAAATGTTTTGTGAATTTTGTTTATAGTTATTTATGTTACATAAAGATGAATGAACTTTATATGATATGAATGTTTTAAAATGAAAAGTCTTACGTTATGCTAAAGGTTTTCAAAAGCAAGTTAAACAAGTTAACTGGTACTAAAAAATCTATGTGTATTTATAGAAAAATGAACTAGAAGTTTTGGGTGTTACATCAATTAGATATGACTATGGTGGAGGAACAAGTAACTATCCTTGATAATCATGATATTGAGAAACAAGGTGATTCAAATTGTCATGGTATTATGGAAATGCCGAGGAGCTGAAAAAAAAATATTTGAGTGCTACAAACTAAATGATATACCATCGAAAACTTTGATACCAAAATGATGTGCAACAATAATGATGAATCAACAAAAAAAACTAACAAAAACCACATTCTAAAACCAACCCAATGACAAATCAAGTTAGAGTTTTAAGCTTCAAAGATTGTACCAAATTGTCAACTCTCAACCTTGCAATTAATCAACAATCTAATGGCTCTAAAATACTCACAATCTAAGTCTAATCCATTAAGCATTAAAGTTCAAATTCAACCACAAAATGAACATCAAAATGCACAAATTCCCTTCCAAGATACATGACCTAGATCAAAATGACAAACTCACTTCTAAGTCACAAAATTTCCAATCAACAATTAGACAACAACTTCATATTCCAAAAACGAGTCAATAATACATCCAAGTCATAAAGTTCCAAGGTAATAAAATCAATTCAAATTGTTCCCAAGAAAATACATGAAATAAAATATTTAGTTATTTAGAAAAGAAGAAAATAAACTTATTTGCGCCAAAACAACGAAATTCTACTCTAGTTGAAGTCTTCACACTCACCTTCCCCAAAATTGAAGAAGTGGATACCTCCAACAAATAAAACCAACATTTTGAACATTTGATGAATGAGTAGAGATAATTCTCCAAGAAAATTGTTGAGAAATTCCTAGGAGAATAATTGGAGAAACATAATCAGTTCCCTAAGGATCCATGCCACATACGCAAAGGGAGAGTTCTCTCTCTAAAATTTTGTAAACGTGTCTCTAATGAGAAGTTCCTCTCAAACCCTAACTAATTAAAAGCTTTGTCTCACTAATGGCAAAGTTGAAAATTCAAAAAATATAATTGAAAATGAAAGAAATTAAAATAAACTAAAATCATGCATATAGTCCTATTGAATTGAACCTCTCCTTCCACGACTCATTTAACATAGCAAATGCACTCCAATATTTGTGATTTAGCTCGTTAGGACATTAGCTTAAATCTTTATCATGATCACTTTTTGATTCAAAGTCATTAAAAATGCTAATTGCCAAATATCATTCAAGGGTAAAAATTTTGAAAAAAATTCCAATGTCTCTTAAGTTTTAAAACCTTGGCTTAGTTAATCATGTTGGGACCTAGGAAATTTAATGGTATCATCCCATCGTAAGGTCATTGGAGTACACTCCCTTAGATTATAAGAGAACCAAAAGAGATGTTTGTGTGATATGGGGTGCCCAATCTTCTAAAGCTGGTTTGCCTTCTTGATTTTCTTGTCCAAAAAGGATTTTTCTTCACAAAACTGCAATATTATTACCTCTGTTCATCCATTATGGATCAAAGAGGTAATTTCAAGTTATGAAAATGATGCTTGGATAGCTTCAGTAGTGGAATAGTTAATTCTAGATGCTAATGATGTTCTAGGATTTTCTTATTTTGATGGCATGTTATGGTTTAATAAAAAAAATTATTTTTGGTAATTCCAATTCTATTAAGTATAAAGTTTTACAAACCGTACATGATTCTCAAGAAAGTGGCCATTCGGGTGTACAAGCTACAATTTACAAAACAAAAGCCAATTTTTGGTGGCTAGGAATGACAAAAAAATATTAAACAATGTGTTGCAATGTCAAACCTATCAGTGTTGTAAGAATGAGCATGTCGCTTATCCTGGCTTACTCCAGCCTCTACCTGTGCTGGACAATCCCTGGACTCATGTTTCCATGGATTTGATAAAAGGACTGCCATTGCCCAATAATTCAGACTGCATATTAGTAGGGATTGACAGATTTACAAAGTATGGGCACCTTATTACCTTACTCCATCCATTTATAGCTGAATCAATAGCCAATGTGTTTTTGGATCAAATTGTCAAGTTTCATGGATTACCCCAGAACATTGTCTCTGATAGAGAGAAAATTTTTACTTCCACTTTTTGGCAGACTCTACTTCAGGCATTAGGAATAGAGCTTCATCTGTCAACCACATATCATCCGGAATCAGACGGACAAATTGAAAAACTTAATCAGTGTATTGAAATGTACTTGAGGTGTATGACGCATATGCAACCTCATTGTTGGCGCCAGTGTCTATCATTGGCTGAATGGTGGTATATCACAACTTTTCATTCGGCTATTCAAATATCTCCATTCTAAGCCTTGTACTATTTTTCTCATCCACATCTGGCTTTAGGTCTGAATCAATTGACGGATGTTACAGCTTTGGATAATGTGCTTCGAGATCAATTTCACATGAACAGACTTCTTAAAAGCAATCTTACTCAAGCATAGGCTCGTACGAAGTTATATGCAGATAAAAAAAGGTCCAAATGCTTCTTTGAGGTGGGTGATATGGTTTTTCTAAGATTACAACCATATCGCCAACTTTCAATCAAACAAAGTATGTCACAAAAGCTGGCACCCAAGTTTTGGTCTCTTTAAAATTCTTGAAAGATTGGGTTCGGTAGCTTACAAATTAGCAATGCCGGAGAATGCTCGGATATACCTGATTTTCCATGTGTCTTTGCTTAAAAAAGAGATTGGTTGCTCTAAAAATCCTCAAAGACACTTACCATCAGAATATTTGAAAGATTCTGAGCAGAAGCCTTTGTAATACCCTGACTTTTTATATTAGAATTTAATAAGGATAATTGAAAGGTAATTAGGGCTATTTGGATTTATTACATAATTATCGGGGTATTACCAAGGACGTACTTGTACGGTTATAAATTAAGAAATTAATTAAGATTTATTAGGATTAATTAGATTTATTTTAAATTAAGGGAAGAATTAGCGAAAGATTAAATTAGAATGGGATTAGAAATTAAGTGAAATAATTAAAGAAGAAATTGTATGAGGGGGGTTGCGTTGAACCGGTTCATGTACGAACCGGTGTGGGGGAAGACAAAATGGCCTTTGGCCACTCGCAAAAAAGAGAGAACATACGAGAGAGAGAGAGAGAGAGAGAGAGAGAGGGAAAGGGGGAGAAAGTGATGGAGATAGTGAGGGACGGCAACGGACGGCAAAGCTCGGGGTCGGCTTGGGCAGCTCCTTGTGGCGGCGGACGTGCTAGCAGCGGAGGTGGCTAATAGCGAGCAAGGGCTCGACATGTCGCGGGTGTCGGGTCGTGATTTCGGGATCGGGTGGTCGGGCTTTGCTGGTAGGTTTTGGCATTGGGTCGGGGCACTATTTCGGGTGGCTGTCTGGTGAGGATCGACGTCGATGGAAGGGCGATGGCGATGCGGTGGAATGGCGAATGACGTGTGGGATTGACGAAGGCAGGGGACTGGCGAGTCAGGTTGGAATTGGCTAGGCGATTTGCGGTTCTGCCTGAACCGGTCTTCATCTTCTGGTTCTTGCTCTGCTGGAGACTAACAGTAGGTCATGCAAGGAATGGTGCGATAAGGCTGGAGGCATGGAACACCTCTCTGGTGACTTAGAAATGTCGAGGGAGGGGGTGATGCCGAGGAGAAACTGAGGATGTGAGAAAGAGCAGAGTGTTCTCGGGTGTGGAGGGATGCTCTAGAGACGTTGGGTTGCTAGGAGGAGTGTTGCTCGCTATGAGGTATTCCTTCAGCTTTATCCTGGATTTTTATGGATATTCATGCTCTGTTATTGCACATTAATTGGATAAATACTCTTTGTTGTTGGAAGAATGTTCTCTGTTGCATTAGCCTTCGATTTAATTCTGCATTTGTGGGTGTGTTGGGTGAATGTTTTGGAATATTGAAGCTCTGTTGCTTGAGTTAATGTGTTGTGGTGTTTGAGTTATTACCTTATGCACTCTGTTAGTTTTGGGGAAATTATGGAAATGTGTTATGTTATTTATGTGATATTATTGAAAGTACGCTGCCTTGGTAAGATTAGAAAATCGATATTGAATTTGGATTATGAAATGCTGTCAATTGATGAATAAAGATAAAGGGTATAGATAAGGACGAAGTTGTTGAGTTGAGAATATTGGAATTGTAAGTGTTAAGATTTAAAGGATTCGATGAGAAGTTAGTAATGATAAATGTTTCTAATTGTGAAGGTATCAAAAAGAGAAAGAGGATAAAGATTTAGCACTAACCCGCATTAAAGTTCGAGGTAAGGAAATGGGTATGTCTTGGCCAGAGGAGGCCCTGCCCACAAGTAGTGTGCGTGAGTTTTATGTCTAGTGCCCTGTGAATTTTTATTGTTACTGCTGTTAGTTAGTTGTAATTGATAGTTCCCTGGTTGATCTACTGTTGTTATTCCTTGGTTGATATATCGTTGTTCCTTGTTGATGACTACTATTAGTTTCTTGCAAATACCTTAGGTTATGAATGTTATTGCTTGTGTGATAACTGTAGTTGTAAGGAACGATGAGCGAAGACCCCCATGATATACTGAGTAGGAACTAGCTATGAGTTATGAAATGAATTTCATTGAAGCTGATTTTATTTTATTATTGTTTTACTTGTTGTTTCCATGATTCTATTCTGTAAATTCATCTTATTGCCTTACTTGCTTACAACATTGTAATTGTGTTCATTAGGAGTTTAACTTCCTTAATCTAAGCTATAACAATGAAATAAGCTATTGATTTGGAGTATAATCAATTGAGCATGTTAATCAATTTATCGTAATTTAACTAATCGACTCATTAATCTAAACATGTGAACTAATTAGTAAATCTAAGCATGTGTATTAATTAGTTAATCTAAACCTCAAAATGTTTAACTAACTAATCAATTTATCATAAATTAGATAAATAACTAATTAATCTAAGTATGTGAACGTTAACTAACAAGATAATAATGGTAGATAACTTAATTGTACTTTACTTGAGCATATAATTGATTGGAATAATATAAACATGTTAATTAACTTAAGTAGAGTACTTAACTAGACTTAAGTAGGTTAATTTAACTTAACTGATCATTAAATAACCAATCCGAGCATGTTTACCAGTTGTTTAAAGCATGAAATCTGAACATGTGATCAATTAGGATTATACCAATAATCGTATAATTAACATGTTTAATTAAGTAGCATGTTCACTTACTTAAGCATGTTTAAGCATGATTTAATTAATTAAAGAAGTTACTAGAATCACTTAAGTACTTAGACTTAAGCATGTTTAATTAGCATGTTTAAATAATATTAGCAAGTTAATAGATGAAGTTATGCCATGTTTAATTAGCATGTTTAGTTAACTAACTAGTATGTTAATTTACTAAGTTTGGCCATGTTAATTAACTAATTAACTAGTTGTTAAACAACTAACCCGAGCATGTTTAACTAAGTAATCAATTAATTTTCGTTAATATTCTATATATTATCTTTTATTGTAATTTTATTTACTGTAACTTCTACAAAGGATGTTTTACTTTATTAGAGGAATAATAGAGAAATATTAGAGAAAAGATGAAAGAAGATGGAACTAAGCATGAATGAACTAAGGGTTTCATTCACTATGTGAATGTATGTTTTTACCTTTCCCTTGTTGTTGTCTCATTTGTGCTAATTGTAAATTGTAGCGTACTAAACTTGATGTGCCTCCAAATGAGGGGTCAAAAATCGGACCAATGGAAATGGAGTACTTCAAGCAAGTAGCTTACTTGCAAGTAGGAGGCGGCAACTGCTACTTTCCAGCAGTTGCTTTAGATTAGCGACGATTGAACTCCCTCTCCAGAGCTCCTATGAAGCTAATTTTTGGACACCTCACTCTCACATATATCTATTTTACTCCCTCCAAAGCTTAGCTCAAAAGCCTGTATGCAACTCGAGATCTCGTACGAAAGCTGCTCGGAGGTAGGTAGGAATCAACAGATTGAGTCTTCAGCAAAGAAAGGTGTGTAACTTCTGAACCCAAACTCCTTTTTTGATGATTCTTCTTTCCTTGGAACCCTGATGAATATGGGGTGATTTTGGCAGTGGTTTTAGTAACTTTGGAGCTGGCAATATTGGAGTAAAAATGGAAAACAGAATCGGAAGGAGCGTAAGGTGAACCGATCTGCACCTTAGGTTTGATAGAACTCCACAAGGAGTATCTCCAACCGGGCTGGGACGTACGTTTTACCTCACTTACATCTGGATCTACCACCTTAGAGGCAGCAGGGCAACGAGGGACAATAAGATCTTCAACCAAAACGAACAAGGATTGAAGAAATGGTGGCTCATTCCCTCGGATTCAACTCCTAGAAGCTTGGTCAATTGTTTCCTCACAATGAGGTGAAGAGTTCTCTTCAAAAGCTAGGGTTTTTTTTTTATCAAATGTTCACTGACTTTTAAGGAGCTCAAATGTACTATATATATGGTTCCCATTTGGGTTACAAAGTAAGGTTAAAAGAAAAGAAAACAAATAATAAAAATAGAAATGGTAATGAACCACTCGGCTAGGTAAAATGTGAATGGCCGAGTGGACTTAACTTGTGTGGTCCATGTAGTCTAGCATCACCACTCCATTTCTCATGCAAAAGTTCCTTTTCTAAAACCATGCAAATCTCCAAAAAAGCATCAGCATAAAATGTACCAAAAAAAGGATTGAACACACGGCCTTAGCGGGATTGCTTTTCTTGAGGGCCGAGAGGAGCATCACTAGAGTTGTCTCCTCCATGTGTCCAAACCAATAAATTGAAGGGTTTCTCCATATCTTCAATTGTTGGTTCTCCTCCAACATTAGCATATAATTGATTCTCTGCAAAATGAGAAAACAAATTAGAAATCTCTCTGGCTCTCGATCTAGTCAAGGGTCCTTGCGGCATATCATCCTCCCGGGGTAGTTGAGGATTTGTCCTCAAATCAAGTTCTTCCCCTGATTTCTCTTAGATATTTTTATCTTCTATGTAGAGTGACAAGTCTTGTACATTGAAAGTGGCGGACACTCCATAGTCTCTGGGCAGGTCAATTTTGTAGGCATAGTTGTTCACCCTTTATAGCACTCGAAAGGGTCCATCGGCTCTAGGCATGAGCTTGGATTTCCTTTTGTGTGGAAACCTCTCCTTGCGTAGGTGAAGCCATACAAGATCCCCTTCATTGAAGATCACTTCTTTCCTGCCCTTATTGGCTTGCTTAGCATAGAATTCATTCTTCTTTTCAATTGACTTCCTCACCGATTCATGCAAAGACTTGATGTGCTCGGCCTTGGCTTCTCCCTCGGTATTTGTCATCTCCTTTGATCAAATAGGAATGAGATCCAAGGAAGTTAAGGGGTTGAAGCCATACACAAGTTCAAAGTGTGTTTTCTAAGTGGAAGTGTGCATGCTTCAATTATATGCAAACTTCACATAAGGGAGTTGCAAATCTCAATCCTTGAGCTTCCCTCTAAGGATGCTCCTTAATAGTGTTCCGAGAGTCTTATTAACAACTTCCGTTTGGCCATCCATTTGGGGATGGGAGGAGGTACTAAAAAGGATCTTAGTGTCAATCTTTCTCCACAAACTTCCTCAAAAAGCACTAAGGAATTTAGTATCCCGGTTTGACACAATGGACTTGGGAACACCATGAAGTCTCACCACTTCTCAGAAGAACAACTCGGCAATATGGTTTGAATTATCAATTTTGGAACAAGGTATGAAATGTGCCATCTTTGAAAATCTATCCACAACCACAAAAATTGAATATTTGGATCTACTAGTGCGAGAAACTCCAAAATAAAATTCATGCTCACCTCAACCCATGGATGGCTTGGAACCGGTAGTGGCATATAAATTCCTTAGGGTAGTGATTGGCTCTTAGACTTTTTGCAAGTAATACATTTCTCCACCAATTTGTGAACATCCCTTTGAAGGTGTGGCTAAAAGAAATGCTCCTTAACAGTCTCTAATGTCTTCTTTTCACCACAATGACATGTCAAACCTCCTTCATGAGCTTCCTTTATCAAAGATTCCCGAAGGCTCCCCCTCGGCACACAAATCCAGCCACTTTTACAAAGATATCCATCCATGAGATGGTAAGTGCCCTCGGCTTTGCCTTGAGATAATTGTTGGTAGATCTCCTTGAATTCTTCATCTTCCAAATATGCACATTTGATCCATTCAAATCCCATTATCCTTGTATTCAATTCGGTCAAAAGGTTGCACCTCCTAGAAAGTGCATTGGCAAAAACATTGGTCTCTCCTTTCTTGTACTTAATGATGTAAGGAAACCGTTCAAGAAACTCAAGCCACTTTGCATGTCTTCTATTCAACTTGTTTTGACTCTTGAGGTGCCTCAAAGCTTGTTGGTCCAAATGAATAACAAACTCTTTAGGAAGCAAATAGTGTTGCCATACCTCCAATGCTCGGATAACGGTATAGAACTCCTTGTCATAGGTTGAGTAGTTAAGTGTGGCACCCTTCAACTTTTCACTAAAAAAGGCAATTGGCTTGTCTTCTTGCTTTAGGACAGCACCAATCCCCAAACCCGAAGCATCACATTCTAATTCAAACACTTTATTGAAATCGGGTAGCCGAAGGATGGGAGTTCAACACAATTTTTGCTTGATGTCTTCACAACTTCTTTGACATGCTTCACTCCATTGGAATTCTCTCCCTTTCTTTATATAATCAGTCATGAGTTTTGAATGAACCTCCTATAGAAAGAGGCTAATCCATGAAAACTCCTCACATCCGAAATACTCTTTGGAATTAGCCACTCTTTAATGGCCACCACCTTGGCTTCATCCATCTCCATGCCATCTTTTGAAAGAATGAATCCCAAGAAATGTACTCTTTCTTGAGCAAAAGAGCACTTTTTAAGATTCCCAAATAGTTTCTCCTTTCTCAAAGTTTCAAATAGCAATCGTAGATGCTTCACATGCAAAGCCAAATCCATGCTATACACAAGAATGTCATCAAAGTATACCACAATAAATTTTCCCGAAAACTCTTTCAACACATGGTTCATTAGTAGCATGAAAGTACTAGAAGCATTTGTTAAACCAAAAGACATTACTAACCATTCAAAAAGACCATGCCTAGTCTTGAAAGCCGTCTTCCATTCATCACCTACTTGCATCCGGATTTGGTGATAACCACTCTTCAAATCCACTTTGGAGAAGATAGCCACCACACTAAGTTCATCAAGCATGTCTTCTAGTCTTGGTATGGGAAAACGATACTTAATAGTAATCTGATTTATGGCCCTACTATCAATGCACATTCTTATAGTGCCATCTTTCTTGGGAACCAACAAGCTAAGAACAGCACAAGGGCTCATTGATTCTCGAATGTACCATTTCTTTAGAAGTTCTTAAACCTGTTTTTGAAGTTCTTTGGCTTCCTCCGGGTTTAGTCTATAAGCGGGACGGTTTGGAAGAACTACTCCCAGATCAAGATCAACTATATGCTCAATCCCTCGAAAGGGTGGAAGTCCTTGAGGTAACTCCTCGGGGAAAACATCTTGAAAATCTTTAAGGAGTCGTGCAACTTCCATAGAAACCACTCCTAGCTCTTTCATTCTTTCTTTGAACAAAATGAGGACAATCAGCCCTCCTTCACAAAGGCTACTCTTCAACTCATTTTTTGACAAAAACAAGTTAGTCTTGGACTTTTGCTCCCTCTTAGCTTCCTCATCTTTGACCAATTGCTTCGGACTAAGAGGCATTAAAATGAAATTCTTGCCTTGGTGCTTGAGTAAGCACTCATTTGTATAACCATCGTGCAATGCTCTCCGATTGGATTGTCATGGTCTTCCCAACAAGATATGGCTTGCATCCATTGGCACCACATCAAAGAGGGCTTGATCTTCATAGCCCCCAATAGAAAAAATCAATCTTCACTTGCTTGGACACCTTCAACACTCCACGGTCATTCAAACAACTCAATTGGTATGGATTCGGGTGCATGGTGGTCTCCAATTTCAACTTGTCCACAAGCTTTTGAGATGCCACATTTGTGCAACTCCTTCCATCAATGATGAGTGAGCACACTTTATCTCTGATTAGGAATCTACTAAAGAAAATATTCTCCCTTTGCTCATTGTCTCCATGGGTGTGAGCAACTAGAGATTTCCGAATCACCATCAACAAAGGTCCTTCTTGTGCCAAGCATCTCTCACCCACATCAACTTCTTCTTCTCCCTCATCAAGGGTGGTGGATGCTTCATCTTCATCCTCACTAATTAACTCATTTGTGGCCTCCCTAAAAATCATAACTCGTTTATTAGGGCATTGAGAGGCAATGTGACCATGTCCGAGACATTTGAAGCGTTGGATGTCCCTTGCTCTCGGCTTTGGAGCTCCATCTACCACTTTCTTGTCCTCCACGGTTTTGATGGTAACTCCCTTGTTATTTGCCCCCTTGAAGTTTGTTATCTTCTCATTCTCCTTGGTTTGGGGCTTGGGATAGGTAAACTTTCTTTGAGGGGTGAACTTGGTAGCCACCGCCTTTCCTTTTCTCAATCTTTGCCGCTCCACCTTCACGGCCATTTGGATAACACCCTCCATGGTGTCAAGTGGTTGCAACTCCACAATGTCTCCTATATCACGGTGGAGGCCTTTAATGAACCTTGCTATGACTTGATCCTCTGGTTCTTCAAGTCCACATCGAGTCTTCAAAGTTTCAAACTCGGCCAAATACTCATCAACCGTCAATGACCCTTGTCTTAAACTTTGCACTTGATAAAGTAACTCTTGTCGGTAATGTAGTGGCACAAATTTATTTCTCATCAAATTTTTCATTTCCCTCCATGTATCAACTTCTTCCATGTCATCTCTCCTCCGCTGAGCTTTAAGGTTCTCCCACCACAAGTGAGCATAACCGTTAAGCTCAAGTGCCACAAGCTGAATTTTTGCTCCATCGGAATAATCATAACACCCAAAAATCTTCTCCACCTTTTCAATCCATTCCATGAATTCATCATCATCATAATCTTCATCATAAAAATGGGGTCTCCGAACACCCACATTTCTTCTCCTTGCGGTTTGAGGGTTTTGTTGTGGTCGGTCAGCATTTGGTTGGGGCCTCAATGCCAATGTAAATTGTTGTAACATCAGCTTTATCTCTTCCTTAAAAGAGTCCATTTGTTGCTGCAAAGATGGTTCAACAATGAGAGATAGTTGAGGAGGAACTGGTTGACTAGTTAAAGCTTCATGGTTTTGGTTTTGTTGAGCCTCACTTCTTGTCATCATAATACCAAGTAAATTATCACCAAAATGTAACCAAACACATATCAATTAAGCTCTGATACCACGCTGACATGCCTCCAAAAGAGGGGTAAAAAATCAGACCAATGCAAATTGAGTACTTCAAGTAAGTAGCTTACTTGCAAGTAGGTGGCGGTAGCTGCTACTTTCCAACAGCTGCTTCAGATTAGCGACAGTTGAACTCCCTCTCCAGAGCTCCTATGAAGCTGATTTTTGGATACCTCACTCTCACATATATCTACTTTACTCCCTCCAAATTTTAGCTCAAAAGCCTGTATGCAACTCGAGATCTCGTATGAAAGCTGCTCGGAGGTCGGTAGGAATCGACAGATTGAGTCTTCTGCAAAGAAAGGTGTGTAACTTCTGAACCCAAACTCCTTTTTTGATGATTCTTATTTCCTTGGAACCCTGATGAATATGGGGTGATTTTGACAGTAGTTTTAGTAACTTTGGAGATGGGAATGTTGGAGTAAAAATGCAAAACAGAATCGGAAGGAGCCTAAGGTGAACCGATCTGCACATTAGGTTCGATTGAACTCCACAAGGAGTATCTCCAATCGTGCTGGGATGTGGGTTTTACCTCACTTATACTATGGATCTACTACCTTAGAGGCAGCAGAGCAAGGAGGGACAATAAGATCTTCAACCAAAATGAACAACAATTGAAGAAATGGTGGCTCACTCCCTCGGATTCAACTCCTAGAAGCTTGGTTGATTGTTTCCCCACAATGAGGTGAAGAGTTCTCTTCAAAAGCTAGGGTTTTTTTTTTATCAAATGTTCACTGACTGCTCAGCAGCTCAAATGTACTATATATATGGTTCCCATTTGGGTTACAAAATAAGGTTAAAAGAAAAGACAACAAATAATAAAAATAGAAACGGTAATGAACCACTCGGCTAGGTAAAATGTGAATGGCCGAGTGGACTTAACTTGTGTGGTCCATGGAGTCTAGCATCACCACTCCATTTCTCGTGCAAAAGTTCCTTTTCTAAAACCATGCAAATCTAAAAAAAAACATCAGCATAAAATGTACCAAAAAAAGGATTGAACACACGGCCTTAGTGGGATTGCTTTTCTTGAGGGCCTAGAGGAGCATCACTCGAGTTGTCTCCTCCATGTGTCCAAACCAATAAATTAAAGGGTTTCTCTATGTCTTCAATTGTTGGTTCTCCTCCAAGATTAGAATAGAATTGATCCACTGCAAAATGAGCAAACAAATTAGAAATCTCTCGGGCTCTCGATCTAGTCAAGGGTCCTTGCGGCATATCAAAACTTGAGTATGCGTAATTAGATTAAAACAACAATCATGTTTATTCCACTAGATTCCATTAAATCTGAGCATGTTAATTAACGAGGATAACTAATAATTGTAATATTTCATGAGCATGTAAATTTATTAGGATAACTAATTAGAATAGTAACCGTATATTTCTTGAGCATGTTAATTAACTAGGATATCTAACTAGAATAATAAATGTAAATTAACTAGGATAACTAACATGTAAATGGTATGTTACGATTTCTGTTTCGTTTATTATTATGATCTATATGTTCATGCATGCCCTTATTATTACCATAGTTGTTCCGCTATGTGCTTTGCTTTAATCATTGTCATCTTCAATTATTGCTTACCTTCCTTCAATGCATTATTCAACGATTGGTTGCTTTCATTTCTATGCATTTTCAATTCCTGTTTTTTAATTACTTTCTTTTATATGTGCACTTCAATTATTGTTAATGTTACATTATACTACATTATGTATCATGTTAGTTAGAGAATGTGTCATCATGCATCATGTTAATAGAAATCAAGTAGGGGGTACCACCGGGTGGAACCCACACATGCATAATGTGAAGGAAAAAATGTTAAGAAAAATGAAGGAAAAGAATGTTAAGGATGGGCGGGATACACCTATCACTGGAACAGCGCCTTGAGGGCAGGATACGCCCAAGAGGAAAAAGGGAGTTAAGGGGGGGGGGGGGGGGATGGGTAGCGGGTCTAGTCTGTAATCTAGCCGAAGCCCCTTCCTTGTCGGGTACGGGAGTTCTAGTTGCAAGTAAAAGGTTAGATCTAATCAACTATACCATCCCCTTAGCACCCTCCAATCTCCAGCTCGAAGTATGAGTAAAGAACCAAAGAACCAATGACTTAATAAAAAGATTGGTTTGGGTGGCCCTCATTTCAAAAGGAATAAAGAGAGGTATATCATATTGCATAAACCCTTTTCCTTACTAAGCCTTTGGGCTTACAGTTTACTTATAGTGTAGGTGTAGGTACTTATATGCGAATGCACAGAATTAGGAGTCGAGGTAGAAACAATACACAATCAAAATGTAGGGATGAAAGATTTGTACGCGCGAGACTCGTGACTGGCCAGGCTGAAGAGAGTAAAAGAGAGAACGGTTGTAATTAAATTGTATCTAATGGTTTAGTCTTCATTTCGCAAATGCAGTATTTAACTGTTTTGTTTTCATACCTTAAACGATTTATGCTTTCGCTATGTTTTAATAACTCTATTATGTTTTCACAAAAGACTTTACAACTGCTTCCACTATGTTTTAACGAAAAAAGTTTTAACGGTCTGGTTTTGCACTCTAATATTATTTTAAAAAGGGTTTTTATAAAGGCTTTTAGTGGTTGGATAAAAGTTTTGAATTTTAGCGAGTTTTTAAAAAGAAAAGAAAAACTGGGTCGTTACTGTTTACTTCAGACATGAGTAGGAAAGTGCGGTGATTTTTCGGTGACATAGTGGCTTATGCAATGGAAAGATGAAATGGAGTCGGATGCTACTTGGATGAATGCAGACGATGTTGAAAGATTTCCAGATTTCAAACCTTGGGGACAAGGTTCTTCGAGAGGGGATGCTTGTTACCGTCCCCAACGACTACATTGGGGAAGACACTGCCAACAAAAGCCATGTCAACTAGCCTTTAGAAGTGTCAAAGCCCACGTGGATTAACCAATAACGTTAGTTGCGTTAGCTAACGTGGCAAGTAAGAGAAGATGACGTGGCAGGAAGGTGAAACTATAAAAGAGAAGAAATCAGAGTAGAGAAGCAGTTGTAAAGTATGTTGTTCTTTCGTTTCCTGTTATTTTCTTGTTCTTCCTTAGACAGTGTGAAATTCCTTGCTGGCGACAACCTTTCAATAAGAAATACGATCTTTCTCTTCCATTTTTTTATCTTCAATCATAACAGATAGCTGCTTACAAAGCCATCGAGTATGTCAAATCCGGTATGGTCCTCGAGTTTAGCGTAGGGCCTACAACGAAGCACACTGTTGATCGAATCGAAAAGCTTTTGCAGCGGGGGAGCTAAAAAACATTGTGGGTATTCCTACTTCAAAGAAGACTCATGAGCAAGCCATCTCACTGGGAATCCCTTTATCCGATCTTGATTCTCATTCGGTGGTTGATCTCGTAATCGACGACACTAATGAGGTAGACCCACATCTCAATTTAGTGAAGGGTCGAGGTGGGTCTCTTCTAAGGGAGAAAATGGTTGAAGGTGCTTGTAAATCTTTATCGTGATAGTGGATGAGTAGAAGCTTGTTCCATTTTTGGTTCGAAGTAGTTGTCTCAAAAAGCTTCAACTACTCAAACAACAAGATGTCCATATATTTTCTCATCGGAAGACGGAAGACTCCATTAGAGTTATGGAGATGGTGTTAGATGGTAACACTTAAATATGAAAATGTTAAAATTTAAAATTTAAAGTGGAGGGTATTAGTTGGAGAGATTTTCATACTTTAAGGGTTATATGGATAATTACCCTTAATTAAATTTGAAAAGGATAGAATGGTAAATTTGTGCAGATTTATGAAATTGGTGTGAATTTTAAATCTTCTTCTGATATGGCGTTCTAATTTGAAATGTTCTTCCTTTCTTCCATCTCGTACTTCCCATCCGTCAATGTCTCAGCCCATTATTCTCTCCGATGGAGATGATCCTCACACGCCTTCACCTTTCTTCCTTAAGAAGCGCCGAACCAACTCCGACCCAATTTCCGACATTCCCGTTCTCGTCCTCGACGACGATCCCACCCCGCTTAAACTATCTTCTCATTGCACTCCCCCTGTCGTTCCAGAGACCCCTATTTCGGAGTTTTCGAGCTCCGAGGTCTTAATTGTCAAATGCACTAAAGGCGCGTCCGACTCCCGGATTAAGGTTCCGGAAGAAAGCATTTCTGGTCAGTACTTCCGAGCACTTAATGTCATTAATATGACGGTTATTAGGTTTTATCAAAGAAATTTGTTTGGCGTTTTCCTATGTCTATCACTAGTTTCCGGGATCCCCATAATTCTAATCTTCTTGGTTGATTAGATATTGGCTCCACAGTTTTTTTTGGTAAGATGGTTTGTTTGTAGAGATTCTGTGTTTGCGGCTGATGATCTGGGATTTCTATCGTCCATAGTTCTTTGCTTAATTCTTTGATTTGGAGGTCTGATTACATAACTTATAGTTTTGATTACATAGTATTATTTTATATTTCATATGTATCCTCTGTTTTAGCATTTTATAATGTATACTGTTTGCTTTCTTCTATCCTGTGCCTATAACATCCGCTGGTTTGTTTTGCACTCTATTATATCCAGGCATCAGAAGATTGATATGCTTGGAGTCTGATAATGAGGCTGAACTGTCTTCTGGAGAGAAAAAGTTGGAGGAGTGTGATGTAATGGGGAGCGCTGAGATGGATGTGATGAATATCTCAGAGAGAGTTTCTAACTTTACCGAGGCTTCATGTTCTTTTGGTATGTAATGATCCAGTTAAATTTACCCTGCTAGTCTTAATTCAGGAATCTTCTGCATATATTATGAGCTTGGAACAAGTGGTTCTGCCATCGACGGAGATTGTACTAACTTTTTGTTTATGGCAATTGATCAGGAAATCCTAATGCAGCACAATTGTCTAGGAATTCATCTTCATGCCCTACTTGTTTAGAAGATGATTATTTTTCTCAGGTAGTACCTTGGTTTAATGTGTTAACCTCCTATTTTATGCCTTTAAAAGTGAAAAGCAGACAGCTTTGTTTGGTTTTAAACATCTATCGATAATTTTGTTTTGCATATGGACAGTGAAAACGAAGTGTATCATTCTGAAATAGTTCTGGTAATATGTTGATATCAGATAGCTGTTCAAATTTTTCAAGGGCGTTTCCTTTATTTTATTTGAGTTTTACTTGCGGATTGCACTTTGGGTGATGACATGGTAATGTTTGCAATCACCATTATGAGTTTACTGGGAGACATTTGGAAAACCTCTTGCAGAGTTAGCAATTTTAGGTTTATGGTTGGTTTATGAATGGCCAAAAGGTGTTACTGCTCATTGAACTACCCATATATTCTAGCTTATTTTGAAGGATTCCTGTCTAGACCTATTTAAACTTCTACGAGAAAAAAGCAGATGGTGGAATGACCCATTTGGCATCAAGATACTTAGTCATTATTAAACCCAAACTTCTGATGTTTGTAGAGATCAATCCTGGAAGTATGTATGCTAGAGTGTGGCATGTTTGATTTTTAAGTTTCTAAATGCTGTATTGTATGAGCTTAAGTTTGCACAATTTTTTCCTTCCAATCATAATAATGCATGCATTTTATTTTATTTTTTCAATGCCAATAACTTTTTCTTGACCATTTCAAGAGAAATAGAGGAGCTAATATGCAATTTTAACGTGATCTTCATTAGTTTAAACTGCTATAAGTACTCAAGCAAAAGAAAATGGTACTGAAAGCATCACATAAAGCCTGTTCTTCACCAATTTCTTTTGTGCGAATGATAATGGAAATTTTTTAGAGGAAGCTAATGTGTTTGCTATTTGGCCTTTTTAGTTTGTGGACTGTTCTATTGTTGGAACTACATGTCAGTTTCCAATTACGCTAATAAAAAACTGACTTTATGCTTGAATAAGAGATTTCAAGCATGAAGTTTAACCCTGTTTCTGTCTTTCATAGAATAAAACTTTGTTGTTTGAGAATTTTGGATTCATTTGTTTGCTTCCTTGACCGTTTATTTTTATTTTTTTAAAGTCATCTACTATGGTCTTGCTACGGGGGAGTTTTTTTTTTCTTTCATTTTCTCTTTTGCTCATGTATAATATGTGCTCTAACATCTAGTATCAGATTCCTTTTTCCAGGAACGTGAGTTTAACTCTGATTTAAGTCTATATTGTTTTGATATGAGAATGTCTGATCAGGTATATGATTCTCCTAACAAAGAAAATTTAAACATGGAGCATGTGGATAACATTATTGAACCTAAGGGAAGTAATATCAGCGATGAGAAGAAAAGTTGCAAAGATGAAAAGGTCAGAAAAAAGAAGATGACTATAGAGGAAAGATCACGCTTAATGGACGAAAACAGAATTAAAAAGGAAGTAAGTTTGGTTGCTTGCTCTTAATTAGTTGAGACTCCAATTTCATCAGATAGCTAACTGGAGAATAGTTTTACAGCAAGAGAAGTTGCGTAAGGCAGCTCTAAAGGTTGAAGCAGCAGAATTGAAAAAATTGCAAAAGGAGCGGAAAAAGTGGGAAAAAGGAAAGCTTGCACTCAAGGCTATTGTTGTGGAAATTGATGTTAAAGTAGTGGAATCAGGATCAGTTGGAGGTGAGGTTTTTGTCAAAATTCTTTATTGGATATACATCTGAAAAATGAAAGTTTTTTGAAACTGGCTAGGGTCCCATTCAAAAAACTGCTTATTTAATTTTACAGGACACTTACTCACGAGATTAGCTGAAAAAGGGCTTACTTTTCGCGTGACATCAAATCAAATCGAAAGGTCAATTATTTGGAAAATGAATATTCCAGAACTTATTTCACAGGTTGTTGCTGGTCTAAATTATGATATTGGATATTTAAGTGGTCTTTTGTTGAAGAATAATGCTAGGTTTACCCTCTAGCTTTACACTTTAATGTTACATCCCATAGTGGTGCTCATTAATTGGTTAGATTGGTGTCTTAGATTCAATATTTATAATTTATCTTAATTACTAAACTAATTAATAAGTGACATAGATATCATGTCAGGTGGTAACATTAAAGTATAGAATTAGAAGATAAACATAACATTATTTGTCGTTTAAAGAAATATTACCGAGCGAAACATTGTTTTTAACTTGTTTTTTTTTTAAATATAAATTTAGACTTGTTCTTTACATAAATGCATTCTTCTCAAATATTGTGGAAATATACCATTAAGTTGTTTTATGTCTTTTATGTGACAGAATTCCTATCTTCTCTTTATGCTATTGTACCATTTGTCTTCTCTTTATTTCTTCATGCACTTGACATTATTTATCTAATCAAGAACACTTAAAAGAAATAAACCACAAACCTGGAGAATCCACAGATTTGGCTATTTTAAACATACCACAAGTCTATTTAGAGCTTCAGAAAGAACTGCATGAATGCAATATCCATTTAATCATCAAAAGTATCATTCTCCTTCCCCCTCCGCGATTTATATCTCTTCCTCCCTCTCCCGGCACACCACTCTGCTGCATAACTAATTGGGCCATATGAGCAAACTACAATTCCCTAAATTACCCTCCTGAATTCACCTCTCCACGCATTAATGCTCTGCCAAAATAACTTTCTTTAAGAACATATCGGTAACGCTATGTAAAGGAAGACATTGGTCATACGTTGTAGACTTAGTTGAGTTTTTTCACTTCTATTTTTATTCTTAAAAAACTCAATTACATATAAAAATTTTTGTGGTTTGGTTATATACTCTATGCAATGTATGCAGATCAATATCATAGTCTCTTACGTTGTTTAACCACTTTATTTCTTTCAGTCGTCCTTCCAGGCAACTGAGATTCAATATGTGTTACTGGTACTCGAGGCTGATGAATTCTGTAATCTTGTCATCACTGAAAGATTTTTGGACCATGTTTCAAATGTTCGAAGTCTTTATCCATCTCATACAATTGGTTATCTCACAAATAGGTTAATGACATTTATTAATAGAAGGTAAGAATCATTGGTCTTTCTTCATGCGACATTTCATTTTTTGCTCTTCTAGAATATGATGTTTATTTTTATGGAGGAATCTATTATGACTGCTGTTCATGTGGTGATAATAGATATTTGAAGGGAGTTTCATGATAGGAACATTTTTAAGAGTCTTGGATTAGCAATATTATATTGTTCATACACTATCATTCATTTAGTCTCCTTAAACTGGAGTTCTATGGAACTGTTAAGTTTGGTGACATGATGTATAACTACTTCAAAATACAAAGGGTTTGATGAAGGGAAGTATTTTTTGATTCTTCAAAGACCATGTTGACTTACGGGTAAAGGGAAAGGGGGAGGGAGAATCTCTATCCCTTTCCACATGGTTGATCTTATTTAGGAAGAGAGATGAGCTATTTTTGGTGGGGCCTATCAAATTAAACCCTTTTCCTTTCCATTACCCTTGCACAAAACACCCCCTCCCCTTTAAGATTACTACTCTTTTGAATCACTTCCCTTCCTTATTTTTCCCATTTTCCCGTTGTGTAGGTAAATGGTTGATATTTGATGCCAGATTATTCTTCAATTCTTTTTCCTGATCACTTGGTGGATTAGTGATGATGATGCAATGAGCTGAAACATTCATTTGAATTGTTTCAGAGAACAGGAACATTACAAGAACCCAACAAATAACCAAGGTTGGAGAAGGCCACCTGTTGAGGAGGTCTGGAGCATTACTCCAGATTCATGAAAATGGATTATGGAGGAATATCTATTTTCTTTCCATTTGGTCTTTATTTTCCCGTTGATTCACAATTTTTCAGTTTTGTGCAACTTGTACTTACAGGTTTTGGCGAAGTTAACTACACATTTTTTTAAAGTGCATTCTAGGCAGTGTGTGGATGAAGCAGAAGTAGCTGAGCACGTTGTTGGTTTGACTTGCAGCTTAGCATCTTGCCAATTTAGGTAATTAGATTTTTAAAACTTATTTTTTAGTATATTTATTGGCTAAACCACTTGATGGGACAAATTTTGTCCTTGACAAGTGAATGTTTTGACCTCAATGAAGAAATTATAGATAGCTTAGATTTCGCGTGGTTCAATAATTAAGGTTTATTAGGAAAGTGCATCACACACTTGGGACTATTTTTCGGGGGAAAAATTATTTAAAACTCCAAACTAAAGTACATAGATATTTATTACTGTGAATTGTTTTTTAATAAGATGAATCTCAAGCTTACTTACCTCATTTGAGTTAAAGCTTCCGTAAGAATTTCATCCAAAGGGAAATGAAAATAGTTAAGAACAACTACCCTCAAAGATTAAAAACATAAAAGTAGAAAGAGGAAAATTGTTATAGAAAACTTAAGAAGCTCGTCCAGTTGTATAGCTTGTGAGTTAAATCTAAGCGGAGGAAAAAAACAGATTTGATTGTGGCTTGCAAATGAAATCGAAGGTAGAAGAGAGTGGCCGTAAGGGACATTATAGGGAGGAGTGGTAGGGAGTCGTAGGAGGAGAAGATTTCATTGGTGGAGAAATCAATAAGGTTGTCAATGGCAAAAAAGTCTATGTTGGGTATTCCTTACATATCCATGGTTAAGATCTTGAATAGTGACTTTTGTCACGACCCTGAGCTAGACCTAGACAGAAACGGGTTGAACGACCCGATCGCTCATCTTAAAGCATGATTCAAGTTTGTAGCGGAAGAGTTCAACTAAATTTAAAGTTATAGTCCATATGAAATAAACTGGAGTTCATATATTGATCACAGAATAAGATAGTGTAATAATACAAGAAAGGAAATATTGTGTAAAAATAAAAAAATATTCAACACCCAATAGAATAATACAAACCAAAAAGAAATAATAAGACCTCCAAGTGCTCACCAATAAAATAAACACACGAAAAGAAGAAATACATATGGGGATATGAACTCCATGAATGGCTACTCGTGATTAGTTCGATTCTTTTCTAGGAAAATAAGTAATATTTTGGAGTGAGTGACTAAACTAAGGATCCTAAAACCTTACTCATTGCATGAGAAAACTAGTTTATCTTTTATTAGTGAAAAACCATAAACTGGAGAAGAAAAATGCAAGAACGGATTTACTTTTAAAACCTTTTTTATCATTCTAAAACAAGCTCCAAAAGCCATCGGTGACGTGAGTTTTGAAAACCATTGCTACACATTATATTATAGTTATATAAAAAATAATGTCACCATTGTTTTCTATGGAAAACTGTCTCACTGAAATAAGGTAATTCACATACATTTGCACAATGAATGTCCGTAGGCACACGAGAAATAAGAATGACTATTTGGAGATCAATCAACGCATAACGAAAATACTTTGGATAGGGAATTGCATCCAGAGATACGACATCATAGCTGTCCCACTACAATATCGCGGGTATGAACAAAACACTTTCACGCAACAAAAGGCGTGTATCAAACAAATGGCCTAGATCATGAGCATAAAACAATCCAAAACTATGTTTGGAATGTAATATGAAATACCATGCGTGTAGAAAATAAATGTATAAAACCAGCGTACATATAGTATAAAAACTAACATGATAAACATAATATGTTGGGGTTTCTATAAGATGTATCACAAAGTAATGGTTGTGCGAATGAGTTTGATGATTTTGAACTTATTACAGAGTGTTGTTCCCATCAGTAGGAAAGCCAAAAATACTTTGGGTAGAGAATTGCACCCAGAGACACGACATCATTGTTGCCCCACTACAATATCCCGCGTATAAACAAAACACCTTCATGCAAAAAAAAAACTTGTATCAAACAAATGGCCTAGATGATGGACAGAAAACAATAAAAAACTATGTCCGAAATGTAATATGAAATATCATTCGTGTAGAAAACAAATGTATAAAATCAGCGTACATATAGCATAAAAACTGACATGTTAAACATAATATGTTGGGGTTTTTATAAAATGTATCACAAAGTAATTGTTGTGCAAATATAGTAGAAGAATACTAACCTCAATGGCAGTTAGCTTTCTTACTAATGGGAACAACACTCTTTGTAATAAGTTCAAAATCATCAAACTTAATAGAAACTATAATAATACCGACGTGTGAATCTGATACATCTCCTCTATTGAAGTTTACATATGCAAGAAGAAACAAATGATAAATTTGAATTTAAGATATATTTTCTTTTATTTATTTTTTATTTTGATATTGTTTGTTTGTGGTGGGTGAAATTTTAACATGTTGCATGGAGAAGGGGGGTGAGAGATTATTTAGGGGGATGTTTGGCGGTGGATGAATGGTCATTGAGAATTTGGAAGAAATTGTGGAGAGTACAAATCTTCAAAAAATTTGTGAGTTTTGGCAACTTCACTGTTTCTTTGTTTTCTGTCAACATATAAAGGATATATCAGTGGTGTCAAAGCACTGAATTACCTCTGTTATGATGGCGGGTCACAAGAGAAACAGCAAGGAAGGCTCGGCGGAAGATAGAGTTAAGCAGATTCACAAGGAGTTGCAAACTGAAATGGGTACCCTATGTGAGGGAGCTTCCTTGGAAATGAGAGCATTGAGGGCAGACATCTTTGCCATCTTGGAGTAACTTGCCTCACTGTCGATGACACTGCAGAGGGGTGAAGTTTCTTTATCGAAGGCAGTGGGTAAGAGAAAAATGGGAGAGGACAATTTTGTTGTGGAGGAAATTGGGTCTCATCGTGGCTTAGCTTACGTTGACGAGGTGAATGCCATAGAGGAGTTGCGATTTGACCGGTTGATTCATGAAGACCTCATGCACTCCAGTGATGAACAACGCCACGGTCTATCTGCCAGTGACATGCGACTTCGGCAATTGGAGATGTTGGTGTTCGCGGATGGTGATAGGGTGTTTCGTGTGAAACACCTTTTCTCTCTACATGGTTAGAATGAGGCCGAGAAAATGGAGACAGTACCTATGTATGTGGAGGGTGAAGTGTTAGCGTGGTTCCAATAGGAGGAAAGCTCTCGACCTTTTTGGGATTTGACTGCTTTTAAATTACATCTACTTGTAAGGTTGGACAAGAACCGAAAAGAATTGAGAACCGATCTGGAACCAAGATTCGGTTCTGGAACCAAGATTCGGTTCTGGTTCAGTTCCGGTTTTTGGTTGCCAAATTTGCAAATGGGTAGGAACCGAGAATCGGCTCTCAGTTTTGGGTCAGTTCTCGGTTCCTGGTTTATGGAACCGACCCATGTTTTTTGAATTGAGGAGCTTCCCTGGTTCATGTTCTTTTTAGATCTACCATTGCAAAGTCAGAGAAATTGTTTGAAGATCTACCATTGCAAAGTCAGAGAAATTGTTTGATTTTCATTTTTCCCTATAAACTTGGAAAGAATAGTAAAAGAAGCTTATAATATCAGCATTTATACATCCGTAGTGTTCTTGATATCTGTTGTAGTTCATTTCCACTGCATAGAAAATGGGAGTGATTCATAGATGGAAGTGGTAGAGGGTTATAAGAACTCTGAATCCAGAGAGCTTGATGGTAGAAGGGTTCTCACAAGTTTGTTTGCTTCCATGGTTGTAGGTTCTAACTTTCGTTTGGGTTTGCTTGATTGTTCGTTTGGTTTTTTCTGAGTTCTTCAACAGCGGTAGATTCATTTATAAGCAAGCTTCAAACATAACAGATAATTTACATCTAGATTTTTGTAAATAACATGGCGAATACTCCATTATAAAACACAGTAATTGATAAAACGAAGACGGGAACAATAAATTGATTAATGGGTTCTGATTTTTTCACTATAAAACTCGTATTTATTCTCTGAAATTCATCAGCCATATACATGCATACTCTCTCTCTCTCTCTCTCTCTCTCATGCATACTCGGTCTCTCTCTCATGCAACTAATGTAAAAATTGTAGCCAACAATTCAAAAATGCTTCAACTTGATTCTATTCAAACGACACATTTCATACCTGTTTGGCTATTTATTAGATATTACAATAGAAAACTTAGTTTTTCTCTCTCAGTAAGACACTCTCTTTCTCACTCAGAACTGATGGAACCAATCCCCGTCGCTAGCCCCCTTTTGCAACTCAATGATTTCGAGCTTCATGATTTCATTGCTGACCCAAATTTCAATTAGTTTGTTGATCTGTTTAGACAGCACATGGAACTGGTTCGGAACCAGAACCGAACGAACCGTAACCGAGCCTCGGGTTTAGTTTCGAGTCCGGTTCCTCACTCTTGGAAACGAGAACCGAATTGTTGGTTCCAAGAGGTCTGGAACTAGAACTGAGAACTGGTTTGCCCACTCCTATCTACTGGACAGGTTCTGCTAGTCTCAAGAAAGAACCTTCCTGAGCATTTTTTTGGCCCTTTGACAAGAACGCTCTGTGAGGGAATATTGGCAACAATTTGAGAAGCTATCATTGCCTGTCTTGGATATACTTGATTACATGTTGGAAACTCAATTTGTGAATGGATTACGAGCATATATTCGAGCTGAATTATTGGTTTTTAGACCGATCAGCCTTAATCGAATAAAGCAGACCACCCAAAGAATTAAGGATAAGTTCTAGATTCTAAAGGCATATAAAAATCTTGGAGGGTATCGAGAGCAAATGTCTCTTTATTTATTAAGTTCCAATTTTCATTCTTTAGCAAGACCCATGGGGCAAGACCCATGGGGCAAGACCCAATCCATCAACATACTTAACGAATTCATCAATTCGAGGCCTTAATGGGGGAGGTCAAATCGTTTCCACAAAGGTTGCTGCTAAACTGTAAACTCAGTTTAGACAATTGACAGATTCAGAGTTACAGGCGAAGCGAGATAAAATATTGTGTTACCCTTGCGACGAGAAATACAACATCAACCATTGTTGTCAATTACAAGAGTTGCAAGTATTAAAGTTTCATGACGTGGGGAATGAAGAAACCAATAGCAACGGGAATGAAGAAACCAATAGCAGCGCAATTGAGCTTGATGAGGAGAGGTTTCAGACTCATTGCCCAACGCTGCTAAGTTATCACTTAATTCGGTGGCGGGCTAACACTATCAAAAACCATGAAATTATTGAGTGTCATTGAAGGTATGTCGATTATTATTTTGATCGAATTGGTTCAAAAATTTAATTTTAAACTGGATACCACGGGTTGTTAAGAAATTTTAATGGACATGAATTTTTTGTCAATACAATTGAGTTTGTCGAGGGATACGATTGGAGTTGCAAGGCTTTGAAAGTGTGGATGACTTCTTACTATTAGAATTGGGCAGTACAATGAAATTATACTGGCAATGCAATGGTTGCAATTGCTGGGTGATACCTAGGATTTTGTAAGAACTTTGTTTCTCTAAAGGCTTTGATGATCGTCCTTAAAAAATGGGGCGACAGAGTATTAATTGAATGTTGCAATTTATAGTTGGAGGAATCCAAGCCCGCACCAGGTTGAAGTATCGAGTGCTATTCTAAACCTTTTTGACAGATATTTGGATGTGTTTGTGATGCCCACTAGGCTTCCTCTTGTTTGTTCCCACGACATTCTATCTCTTTGAGCAAGAGCTAACTCCTTGTATGAGTTAGACCTTACAGGTATCCTCATATTCAGAAAAATGAGATTGAAAACTTAACTTCTAAAATGCTGGCTGTAGAAATTATTTGATACAGTTGCAACCCTTTTTCTAGTCCTGTATTATTGTTCAAGAAAAAAGATGGGAGCTGACGTTTTTGTGTGGATTATCGTGTACTTAATAAGGTGACGATTCCAAATAAATTTTGAATTTCCGTTATTGAGAAGTTGTTGGATGAATTGCGTAGAGCCCATATATTTTCCAAGCTCGACCTTGGTGCAATGGAAGTTTTGTTTCGTAATTGAAACGGAGAATTAGGGAAAACTAAAGAAATAATTTTCATGGAAATAGAATAATTATATTAATTGTCAAAAAGTCTCTCTAACTATTACAGTAAACTCTTTTATAGAGTTTTTTAATAATAGCATAAAATGAAATAATTATGATAGGAAACTAATAATTAAAAAACTAAATTAAAAATCTAGTTAATTAGGAAAACTAAGAGAAATATAAAATCTAAATAAATTAATAAATTAATTAAAATAAGAAACTAATAAAATTAGAAGTAATAAAATAGGAAATAATGGTTTGTCTTGCATCAATCTCCTCCTCTTGAAGAAAACTCGTCCTCGAGTTTCGTAGATGTAAAAAAACTCTTTCGAGCTCAAATATGAATTGGGTGTTTGTTGCTTCGAAAATCAAGTTTGAGTCTTTAAATTTGTAGTTGTCCACCACATTTGGATTTCTCAAATCACAATATGTTTTCCATTGAGTGTCGAAACTCTTTAAATCCATCTTCACATTGAATTCGTAAGTATCGAGTCTTTGAGTGAAAATGCGGTCTTCAGGGAAATTATCTTTTTCATCTGATGAATAATTAATTGTTCGAGTTAGTTCTTGTCATAAATTTTCCCACTGGTGCCACTTGGGATAATCACTTCATCGATTTAATGGGAAAAAGATAGTTTGTTCGTTAGGATTTTGAGTTAAGTAGGACGAAACCTTAGCTAGCTTGCCAAAAAATTTATAGTAGTCACCTCTATTATTAGAATCACCTTTGTCATCATGCAAAAAACCTTGCCATGGGTCAAGGAGGCTCGATCGGCCTTGAATTGGTTGAGGTGGACGATGGTAGGTGTGAAACCCAATGTTTTCTTGAACCATCGGATTGTGTTGAAGGGAGTCGCAATTCCGACCACTTCCGCGTGAGTTGCCATCGTCTAGACGTTCGTCACGGTTAGTTGGTGGTGCTTTGGGTCATCGAGGGGTCGTTACTGCTCGACTCGCAGCACGATGTACTCGTCCACTTCTCTGTTCATCAAGGGCGTTGCTACTTGTTCCTTTTCCACGTAGAGTAGCGATTTGTGGTGTTTGCCAATCTCGTCTGGCAGCCATGGCTGGCTGGTCTGGCTATGGCTGGTGGTTATCCGAACCCTAAATAATTGGTCGTCGTCCTCTGTCGCATTAAGGTTTCTGGTAGAAATTTTTTAATGGTTTGTCAAGTTTTCGCTCTTCGTCTGATTTGCTAAAATTGAACCTTTGATTTCTACAATTTCGTTCATTCTCTTTAATCACTACGATAATCATCTGCGAAAGATTACAGAGAGTTTCATGAATTTCACTGATCTCCCCATCGATTTTTTCAAATCGTTGATCAATGATTTCAAATCACCGTTCGTTGTTGATGACTCGTTGCCTATTTGAACATTCGTCAACTATTAGGTCGAGGTGAAAATTCTTACTCTGATACCAATTTGGTGCAGCGGAAGTTTTGTTTCGTAATCAAAATAAGAAATCAAGGAAAACTAGATAAATGACTCTCAAGGAAATAGCATAATTGTATTAACTGTCAAAAAGTCTCTCTAACTATTATAATAAACTCTTTTATGGAGATTTTCAATAATAGCATAAAAGAAAATAATCATGATAGGAAATTAATAACTAAAAATCTAAATAATTAGAAATATATTTAATTATGAAACTAAGAGAAATAAAAAATCTAAATAAAATAAGAAACTAATTAAAATAAGAAGTAATAAAATAAAAAATAATGGTTTGTCCTGCATCATACCTTTAGTTGGGATACTATCAAATTCGGGTTCCCTCGGAAGATATTACCAAAATCGCACTCATGAGGAACACTACAAGTTTTTAGTCACGTTGTTCAGCTTCACTAATGCACCATCAATAATTTATGCTGCAATGAATGATGTGTTCTAAAATTTTCTACGAAAATGTGGTATGGTGTTTCTTTGATAACATTTTGGTATATTATGCGGATATGAACTCGTATTTACACCATTTGGAGTAGGTGTTTGAGACACAATAAAAACATAGCCTTTGCACTAATGAAACTAAATGTTAATTTGCACAACCTCAAATAGAATATTTGAGACATGTCGTATCTGTCAACGAAGTAGTGGCCGATAAATCCAAAATTCAGGCTATGGTCCAGTGGCCCGTTCCTTGCACGATAAAAGAGCTCCAATGATTTTTAGGACTGACGGGATACTACCTTAAGTTTGTAGTCAGGTATGGAAAGATTGCTCAGCCATTAGCAAACCAATTAAAGGACAATTTTAACTAGGAACCAGAGGCCTAGACAACGTTTAATTGTCTAAAGGAAGCTATGATTACAATATTATTGTTAGCTCTATTGGATTTTTCAAAACCATTCATTATTGAGGTCAATGCATCAGGAAGTAGAATTAGGGCGGCTTTGATGCAAGGTGGACGTCCCATTGCATATTTCAGCCAAGTATTATCACCATAATCCGGTTTTGGTTAGTTTATGAGTGTGAGCTCAAGGCAATTGTGTTTCCTAATCAGAAGTGGCAACGTATTTAATTAGGCAAAAATTTGTGGTACATACTGATTAGCACGATTTGAAATTCCTCCTGAAACAACGGATTGTTAGTCTTGATCATCAGAAGTAGTTGACCAAAATTATGGACTTTGATTTCAAAATTCAATACCGTCCAGAAGTGGAAAATAAGGCTGTCGACACTTTACCTCGGTGCCTTGAAAATCCCACTAATTTAGCCATCTTAGTCGTTACACATATACTTTGAAATCAGCTTGATCTTAAAGTTCGAGTTGATAAATTTTTGGGCAAAATATATCAAGAATTGGATTCTGGAGAACAAAAACATTTGGGTTCTCATTACATAGTGACCGACCTTTTTATTAGCATCGTGTGGTATTAGTTAAGGGCTTTACCATTATCCCTTTCCTCCTTTGAGAGTTTAATGATAGTGGATCAGGAGGTCACGCAAGAGTTGTGAAAATCTATCAGCAGATTGCAACCGAATTTTATTGGCAGGGGATGTGATGGCGTATGTGGCTGCTTGCGAAGTGTGTTAGAGAAACAAGTATCAAGCTCTATCTCTGGCCGGATTAGTGCAATCTTTGCCCATTCTGGAGCAAATTTGGGACAATATCTCTATGGACTTTATTGAGAGGCTCCCTCGTTTTGATGGGATGAATTTTATTTTGGTAGTGGTGAATCATTTGAGTAAGTACGCTAATTTTATTGGCCTTCGACACCCTTTTACTATGATGACCATTGCAATAACATTTATCTTCAATATTGTTAACTCCCTGCTCAATTATGTCCAATAGAAATAAGGTTTTCCTGAGTTTGTTGTGGAATGAATTATTTAAGACTCAAGAATCTAATCTTCAACATAGCATTGCTTACCATCCTCAAACAGACAGTCAAATCGAGGAGGTGAACCGTTGCCTTGAAACCTACTTGCGTTGTTTTGCCAGTGATAAACCCAAACGCTGGGCATAGTTGCTTTTATGGACAAAATATTGGTATAATACCTCTAATCACGTTGCTGCTCATACTATGTCATTTCGTGTAGTGTATAACCAAGATCCTCCTTCTTTAGTTCATTATGACGTGGGTTCATCCTCGTTATCTTTGATGGACTCCTCTTCAGGATTGCGATGCTATATTGGATGAGTAGAAACATCATCTTCTTTGTGCCCAATCTAAGATGAAGAAAATGACAAATTGTAATCGCTGTGAGGTACATTTCAATTTAAATGATCGAGTGTATCTTGAGTTGTAGCCATATCGCCAACGCTCCTTAGCTAAACAAAGGAAAAGAAGCTCCGGCCTCGTTTTTATGGGTTGTTTTTCATCATAGCCAAGGGGGGTTTATTTGCTTATAAACTCGACCTTCTCTCAAAAGCTTTTATTCATCCGATTTTTCATGTTTCACAACTTAAGTAGGTGATTGGAAGTCATACAGCTCCATCGAATCTGCCTCCTATCCTCATGGCTAATAATGAATTACGATTCAAAATGGAGGCTCTTTCGGTTGTTCGACGATGCACGAATGGTAATGCCACTGGAATCGAAGTGTTGATTGTGTGGAAGGGACACTCTAATGATGATACTTCTTGGGAAAGTTTTGACACTACTAAATAGCCAATTTCTCACTTCCACCTTGAAGACAAGGCGACTCTTTGGAAAGGCAGTATTAATACATCTTTTTCGTTGAAGTTTACATATGGAAGGAGAAAGAATTGAGAAATAGAATTTAAAGTAATTTTTTTTGTTTTGATATTGTTATTTGGTAATAAGTGAAATTTTAATGAGTTGCTTGGGGAAGGGGGTGAGAGATTATTTAAGGGAACTTTTGGGGTAGGTAAATGGTGATGTGAACCTAGGGTATACAAACCCTAGACCTAACAACAAACGTGGAATCTGTGAACGGATCGTCGTACGAATCAATAAAATGTAGAAAGTAATTTGACCCTAACCAAACTTGTCGATTAGAACCAGAGTTATCAAAAGAGGAGCTTGACCCTAACCAAACCGGTTGGTTGAACCAAAACTATCAAAGGTTTGATCTTTCAAGATTGAAGTTTGAAGAAACCAAGTTTTACATAAAGAAGAAAAAAAGAGGAAACCTCACCAAAGCACCCAAGTTTATTCCAAAATTCAATCCCTCTAATGAGGCCTTACACTTGTTTCAATAAGCAAAAATTAGGTTAACCCTAAAACAATGCAAAATGACCAAAATAACCAAGAAAAATCGTAAAAATTAGGGTTTGGAGTCGAAGTGGTGGCTGGGCCACATGGCAGGCGTGCTGGGCTGGGCCGCGCTCGCAGGATGGAACGGGCTCGGGTGCTTGGCTGGCTAGGCTGGGTGCGCACGGGTCGGGCGCTGACGGGTGCGCTTAGGCAGGCGCAGTGTCGGGCGATGTCGGATCGGGCTCGAGTGGCTAACGGGGCGCAGATATTGCGGGATGCGCATAGTGACTAGGCGAGATGACGAGGCACGGGCAGGCGATAATGGGTGTGTTGTCGGGCGGGGCTAGATTGGGTTCGGGTGGCGAACGTGGCGCGCTGACGAGGTGTGGGATTAGCGGGATGCGCGCTGCGCTTGGGCTCTGGGCTGCGTACTAGGCTGCGGACATGCTGCGCGCATTGCAGGTGCCTTCTGGCCTTCTGGCCTTTTGGAAACATAGCCTCCATTTGCATTCTTTGACTTATATTTCCTCTTTTATCTCTTTTCCAATGCTTAGCAAGTTATTCAAAGCCTTTGGGTTATGGATTTTAGGCTCCCGTTCTTGGACTTCTCTTACAAAATTTTTTGGTTTTTCCTTCCCTTTCTAGGCCTCTTAATGGATCTTGGCTTTTGTAGCTTTCTCGAATCACATAATTCCTCCCTTCTTTGAGAAGATTCGTTCTCGAATCGCCTATATCATACAACAAGAAGTTAGTAATATTTAAAGAAAATTTAATCTTACCATTTAAGCTTGGTATGACAATTTGATTTTCATGGAGGTGCTCTAAGGTTTGGAAATGGAATGACTCATCTTCTTGTGGTTGATTGGCAAATCTTTCATTTGGATGTAAATTCCTAACAACTTCGACCTTTTTCTTTCCATCAAAATTAGCAAATTCATTAGTAAATAAAAAGTCAATTGAAATTACTATATTGAATCCACAAACAATTTCAAATGATGAGTAATAGGTAATAGAATGAACCATCTTATTATATGTATACTCACCATGTTGTAAACACTTTTTCAATTCATCATATAATTGAATTTCTCTTAAAGTAATAAAAATTAGATACAAGCATTCAACATATGATTCTACAATTTTGCCATAAACCAAAACATCATCCATGCATCTAATAGCAATTTGTCCAATAAAATATTTATGCACACAATCCATCATTATCATAAGAATGCTAGAAACAATGAATAATCCCTAAAGCATGAATATCCATTCATATAACAAAACTAGCCATCCATATAATCCATGTTTATCTTTAAACACAATTTTCCAATTTTCATCTTTCAAATCCATCCTAAAAGTTGAACATGCTCCACCATTCATAAGGATATCAACTAAGGTAATGAATATACCATTTTTCATATAATTCATATAATGGCTATTAAATACACCAACTAACAATTCATAAAACTTAGGAACAATTAATGTAATGTTCTTAGATTGAAATCCTTTATGCATATCAAAATATGCAAACCTTTCACAATCAATAATCCAAAAATTTCCAAAAAAATTCATGCATGCAATTTTGTTACAAATATTCCAAAAATTTTCATAAAAATTTATACATGCATTTTTATCATAATTTGTCAAAAACCTTCTAAAACCTAAGTCTTGATCATGTAATCTCTTAAATTTAGATTTAAATAATTTAGCTTGAAGAGAAATTACAAACCTTTTTGACATTGGTTTGGCAACCACAATGTCCTTACTTTTGTTGGATTGGATGTCATTCGAAAACTTCTTGTTGTGATTCATTCAATTTACTTGTCCCTCTTATAATTTCTCTTGATAATCCTGCAAAATAGGTGAGACAAACACTATAAAAGAAGTTAGTTCAATGAAGGTAAAAGAAATATTTTTACATAAAAGGAAATTCACCTCACTAATTTTCTCACACTTTTTAATCACTCTAATTTCTTTTTCTTCCTTTTCTCCCTTGAATTTTACCTCTTCTCTCACTATTTTTTTCTCCATCTCTCTCTCAAGTTGTATTCTCTCTTCCTCTAAATTATTTTCTTCCTCATTGTTTTTTTCACTCACTTTAATTTCGGCTTTTCTCTCTATGGCTCTTTTGACTCCTTTTTCGTCTTCACATTTTTCCTTCTTTAATTCTCCAACTTCCATTGTTTGTTCAACTCCTCCAAAATCTGATTTTTCTTCTTTTGCTTCAACTTGTGGCTTTTCTTTTCCTTTAGTATCATGAACATCTTACTTTTCCTCAAGTTCTCGTTTTTCTACCAATTGTTCTTCTTTATTGAAATTGTTCCCTTGCTTAACTTCAATAGAACTTGATGCTATAGTGGCACTTGGCTTCGTTTTTTAGACAAGATTTGTATAGCTTCACAAAATTGAAAGGTGATGTTTCAGGCTCTTTTTTGCAAAAATCAGATTTCCATGCAAATGAAGAATTTAAAGACACCTTCTTTCTCAAGCTTGCTCCCTTTTGCTTGAGAGGTCTCTCTACCTTGATGTTGCTCGACTTCCCAACTTCCCGACTTCCAAATCCATTCAGAAGTTTCTTCTCTCTTGGTTACTTACCTTTTCTTTCTCAAGTTCATATATTTCAAAATGTTTCATTTCTTAGATAATTGTTGGAGTTTTTCTTTCCAAACGATCTAACCTTAAATTTAGGGCATGGAATTGATCTAGCATATTCCTAATATATGTCTTCATATCCATGTTGTCTAGTTAATAAGTATAAGAAAAGTTGATGAGACGAAGAAATTACAACAATTGCGACAAAAGGAAAAATCGCAAAAAGAAGAAAGAAATAAAATTAAATTCCTGAATTGAAGTGCAGTAATGTAAATGCGGTAAGTAAATTGTGGAAAGGTAAATTGCGGAAAAATAAATGACAATAAATTAAAGTCCTTTCTCGTTCGCTCACGTGTTTCACTCGAATAATGTTCACTCCCACTCATGTTTGCTCTCGAATGACTTTTATAATAATAGGCTCACACTCTTGTTTTTTACCACTCGATCCCCGCTTTTAGGTATTTACGTAACAACTCAATCAAAGAACAAAAGGGGTGTTCAATCTAGCAAAAACCAAAAAAAAAAATTAAAGTTTTTTCAAACTTTAAATTCAATTTTCCCCAAGTCTGATTAAAAACCAAGCTACTCAAACTACTTATTGAGATTAAGTAATCTAAGAAGCAATACCTTGAATTTGGGATAAGGTATTGAACAACTTTCCCAAAAAGGAAACTTTTTCCTGAAAATTTCTGAAAAGTAACAGAAATAGACCGGAGATTGGATATTTTGATTAATACTCTTTGAGATGTTTCCAACAAGGTATTTTTGAATTTTTTTGGACTAGACCTTCCATTTTTTTTGGATTTTCGAAATTTTGAAGAAAATGCTAAATTTATTTTTTTATTATTTTTTATTTTTCAATAGTTGATCCAAAGATCAAAAACAATAACTATGATAGAGGATCGAAAGAAAAGAAAATAACATTTTTTTTGCATAGATAATCGAAAAAAAAAAGAAAGGTAGAAGAAATTGACACGAGAAAATAAAGATAGCTACTTGAATTCGTCGAGCTAATGCTCTAATACCAACTGATGCGAACCAAGGGTATTAAGGAACCCTTGACCCAACAACAAATTCGGAATTTGTGAACGGATCGTCAGACAAATCAAGAAAGTGTAGAAAGTAACTTGACCCTAGTCAAACCTGTCGACTAGAACCAAAGTTATCAGAAGAAGAGCTTGACCTTAACTAAACCGGTTGGTTGAACCAAAACTATCAAAGGTTTGATCTTTCAAGATTGAAGTTTGAAGAGACCAAGTTCTTCATAAATAAAAAAAAGAGAGAGAACCTCATCAAAACACCTAAGTTTATTCCAAAATTCAATCTCTCTAATGAGATCTTACACTTAATTAAATAGGAAAAAATCAAGTTAACCCTAAAACAATGCAAAAAGACCAAAATGACCGAGAACAATCGTAAAAATTAGGGTTTCAAGTCGAAGTGGCGCCGAGGTCGCACGGTAGGGATGGAACAAGCTTGGGTGCTTGGTAGGCTGGGCCGAGTGTGCGCAGGTCAGGCGCTGATGGGTGAGCGTAAGCGGGCGCGGTGTCGGATCGGGCATGGGTGGCTGACGGGGTGAAGATATTGCGGGATGTGCGCGGTGACTGGGCGAGCTGACGAGGCGTGGGCTGGCCACGATTGGCGCGCTGTCGGGTGGGGCTGAATCGGGCTTAGGTGGCGGACGTGGCGCGCTAACAGGGCGCATGATTCGAGGGCTGACGGGGCGCTGTGACTGGGCTTGCGCGCTGGGCTGCGGACATGTTGCGCGCACTGCAGGTGGGCCTTCAGGCCTTTTGGAAACATATCCTCCATTTGCATCCTTTGACTTGTATTTCCTCTTTTATCTCTCCTCTAATGCTTGGCAAGTTATTCAAAGCCTTTGGGTCATGGATTTTGGGCTCCCATTCTTGGACTTCTCTTACAAAATTTTGTGGTTTTCCTTCACCTTCTTTATCCTTGTTTTTGTCTTTGGATCTCCTAATAGATCTTGGTCTTTGTAGCTTTCTCGAATCAATCAAATGGTCATTGAGAATTTGAAAGAAGAAATTGTTAAGAGTATAGACCTCTCGAAAGTCTGTGAGTTTTGGCAACTTCATTGTTTCTTTGTTTTCCGTCAACATACAAGGGATATATCGCAATCCCCAAGGGTAATGGATGAGTCCTACATTGTGAATAGAAACCTAAGCCAACATTGTACAACAAATAGCCGCAAACTGCAATGGACGACCAGACTGGATGATGTCACACGGTCGACTGCTACGTCATGTGGTTGACCACCCAATAATAGGGTGTCGTCAACCAATCCTTTCGAGTAGTTGACCAAGTTGAACTATGGTCGACCGAAATGAACGATCATCATTCTAGTGCGAATTTGATCAACTAAACCTTTACAGTGGTTCACCAGAGATGCATTGGACCGACAAATAGAGGCACAGATCTTGTGTGAAACCCATTGTTGAGCAGTAAATGAGGGGGTTCGTGATGGAAATAATATATTGTGAGGTGACATGTTTGTTAGGGGATGATTTGTGTGAAGTGTGGGAAAATGTTTTATAAATAGGAAGGATGAGGGAAGAGAGGTAGCATTGAATATTTTTTAAGCAAAGTACTCTCTAGAGTAGTCTATGTTCCTAATAATTTACTCATGGTGTTTTCCAAGTTAGTGTTTCGCTGTATCTGTGACGCTATATTTTTTTGTTTGTGTTGTTTTAGTCGTATTATTTCAATGGAGTATTTTAATGCTCATCACTCATTCTCTTGGCTGATTTTCACCCCAATCAGTTTAAAACTTTGCATAAAATACAGATCGACTAAAATGAATGAAAACAACTAAATATTTTGAGTTTTTGAGCTAGAAATCTGAATTAAAAAACGAACAAAAATGGAGGTTGGGATTGGTTGGATTTGAACTCACCCTCGAAGAACCTAGCTAAAACTTGATGATTGGTAGGTTGGTGGCATGTTAGAACATTGAATGTCTCTCTCCAATAGCGACCATAGGAGGGGGAGACTTCACCTATAATTAAAAATAAAATTTTATTTTTTATTTTTTATTTAATATATAAAATATTATATTATATAAATTAAATAATTTTTTAAATCCTATTTTATGAGAAGTCAATTTTAATTTACTTGACACTATTTCAAATCTTTAACTTTGCAGTAACTTTCAATTTTTATTGCTTTGACCATTTGATCATAAAATTACACCATCCACGTGACCTCAAGTTACAAAAATTTGAGTCAAACATGAAATACTTTTATTTCAAAAATGGCAAAAAAATTTACTTGAGATTTTTTTTATTTAAAAATTGGCCTGCGGATTTTTCAGCTCTCATATTTATCTTAAGGCTCTCAGCTTTGTGATGTCAAAGTAAGGTGTATTGAGAGAGGACGAGAGAAAAGGAGAAAGAAGGAACAAGAATTAAAGTAACGTGTAGTGATAGAGAGGAGCAGGGCCGACAATAGAAAAAGAGAGGGGAGAGATTGTGTGACACGATGGAGTTTGGATAGCTTAGAAGTAAGCATCCGTTCCCCACAATTCAAAGCTTTTTTCTGTACTCTCTCCTTTCTCTTTCAATAAGCAATTGTTACTATCAGTAGACAATCAAATTTTTAACACATGGCATATAGTGGGGTAAGTTAGGGTTTCCTTTTTTTCTTTTGTTATAATGCATCTTTCATCTTCTATCAGGCTTTCTCATCCTCATTCTGAATCCATTCTCTTAAGCTTATTTTCCATTTATTTTAAATTGCAGAAAGAAGTTAACACGGTTGTCTGTTACTGCCAATGGCTCCATTATATCAAACGATGCTGTTGACAGGGATTTGATAAAAAAGAACTTGTGGTAACTTTTCATTTTATCTCTTTCCGATGGTAATCAAAACTATATTAGTTTTACAGCTTGTTTACATATGCTATCTGTTTGAGTTTTTTTGCGTTATCATTATTGTTTTCTGGTCTCCCATTTGTATTTGGTGGTTGATGGGAAATTATTGTGCTTTCCTAAAGATTGAAAGTTTTGCTAATAACGATGGCTGTCAATTGTGAGTGTTTCTTATGAGGAATACAGAGATAGGGTTGGTTATTATCCATGTTCGGAATATGTTTATATGCTAGAAATTAGACGTATTAGGAATTTTATTCAGTAATATATACTATTAATTGTTAATTTTAATTTGTTTAGATATTTACTATCATTATTTTTTACTAGTTTCTTATTATCTAAATTTCCATTTGATTTAAAAATTAACAATCAACAATCGGTCAATCCAGATTGGGGAAGGGGAATCTCCTTTATTGACGAAAAACCATAATTCAATTGGAAGTTAGCCTTCCTAAAATGTTCGTCATTTAATGTTTAGAAGAGTGAATATTTGCGTAGTCTCTATTAGTGGTTAATTGAATTGAACTTTTGGCTTATATTAGAACTAATATCTTAGGATTTTGCATTCATTATCCAGGTTAAAAGCTTTGGTAGCTATTCCTAAAGTACAACCCCGATTTGCTCTTACTATATGGAAGAAGTATCCAACAATGAAATCTCTTTTGAGTGTTTACATGGACGCCAGTAAATCTGTAAGTAGTAGTCAATTGACTTTTTTTCTGCAAAAAAATACTTTTTGGGACAGATTTTTTTGCTGAAATAAATTAAACTGCTCTTAGATTAGTCTCGAGCCACCTAATTCGTGGTTAAAGTAATCGGTTGGTGAGTCCGTCAATTTGTTTTTTTGCTGCCTCTGTTTCTTCATGTTTAAAGAACAGAAGAATATAAAATATGGATGAGCATGATTAAATACAAGTTTTAGGTATTTGTTTTTCTAATTGCCAACTTAATGCGTTATTGTGTCTATTAAAAATCGGGTTAATCCAAGTGTTGGCCTGTTATTACTCTTTATCTTTTGGCCAAGTTTTTACTTGCATATTATTTGGGTAAATAAATGATTATTTCATATAGCTTTTAACTCGGAAAATAAACTCGGCTTTCTTTATTAAGTTATTTCTCAGCTGGCACCAATTTACAAGCACCATTTCATCGGGCTTGAATTTTGCAGGTGCATGAAAGGGATAATCTGCTCAAGGACTTGGTAGTTGATGGGTTACTTGGAGAGAAAAGAAAACTAGGTGAGGTTTGTTCAAAGAGAGTGTACAGAATACTAATGGCTCAAAGTGGACACATCAAAACTGACGATGTCGAGGATGGTGCCGATTTCTTTCAGAGTTGACGGTAGTTTTAACTAACTCCTGACTTGTGAGCATTCCATAAATTCTGATCGAATTGGCCGTGATTAGTTTTGTTGAGTTTAGTGAATAAAGAGATTTGGGTGGACTCAGATTTTTGTGCTTGTATCATTTATGCTGCGTAGTGGAATATGAATGGGCTAATGATTCTTTGAGGGCTACCACTAATCCAACTACTCAACACTAATATCATTAGGCTTGGCGGACTCATTTCCTCTTTGAACAGCCTTACCCACCCAACTTTGTCTACCCTAATGCTATGCTTCCACCTATCAACAGCCTTTTCCTAAAATCTGCTTCCAGAAAAATAATAATTATAAAAATGATGATATCTTTGTGACAATATCAATTGAAATTAAATAACAAAAAAAACTACAGAAATATTTTTTAAAATAGGAATAATGTTATAGATTATCAAAAAAATGTCTTTCTAATATTCACTACAATTCTTTAAATAGAATTTGGTTTAGGATTTAAAATTTTTAGGAAAATAAAATAAATTTCTAAAAACTGTTTTAAAAAAGTAAATCCTTTTATAAAATTTAATACAAAAAAAATATCAGGAGTTTATGGACTTCTATTTCTTTTTTAACTCCCTCTTTCATATCTCGCGCAGCAGCAGAAGCTACAATGGAGGATGACGACATAAGAAGTTTCAACTTGATGAACAAAGAGCAATCCTATCAACATCATTTGTTTCAGTGCACAATACCCATAAACATCATTTCTCTTTCGTCTTTTCATCCCATCAAACAAAACTCAACCCAAAATTTTAGGCCATTTGCATTCTACACTACCCTAATATGCACTTGCTATATTATATATACACCGCATATGCATGTCTACTGATATATTACTTTTGCTTCACAACTTAGAAAAAGAAAGCCTCAACTTCTTCTATGGAGAAGAGCAAATCATTTTCAGGTTACTACTCAACTCCTTATTCTGAAATGAGATGCGAATTTGAGGATAGGTCTAAATCATACAGCTTCAACGGTTCAAGCAACATAGAAGATACAGCAAACCCAGAGATGAAGAGGAGGCAAAGGGTGGCCTTCTATAACATGTACACAGTGGAAGGTAAACTCAAAAGATCATTCCGCAACAGCTTTAAGTGGATCAAGAGTAAGTTTTCTCACACCTTTTATGAAGACTGAACCAGGAAAATGACAAGCACCCAATTAGGTTCACCCACGTGAAATGGCCAAGCCCGGAGGAGGGAACGAACTGGAGGTTGATCATTGTGGAACCTGGAATGCAGTGAGGGGAGTACAAGTAATAGATTGGAGGGATATAAAAAGGGGAGATGAGAAATATGTAAAAGGGCAAGAAATATACTACAGGGAAAGGGTTAGGAATAATAGGAAATCGAGCTCCTCTTAATGGCTCGTTATGGTGTAAGGGGTTTTCGCCTTTCTATCCTACTTTGTATTCCTAGCGTGAAACTGGTGTTGTGTATATGAAATCTTACCATTTTGGTATCTGAGCCAGACCTTTCCCATGGACTATCTCGGTAATTGACTAAGAAATATGATAATCTTTTTGAAATCATGGAAGAGAGAATGTAGGAAATGACTTTTCGTCTTATGGACGCAATGATCAACAAGTTATTAGCGGAGGAGAAGGTGATTGATGTATTCCAAAGTTTGGAAATAGTGGAGTTATCTCCTAATTCCACGGTGGGACTTATGAATCCTCAAACTTTGACGCAGAGGATCCATCAAGGGCAAATTCTATTCGATTGGCGCTCCGCACAAGTTCATTTCTTCATCATTGGTGGATCACCTGCACATTCCGCTCATCTCTGCTGAGGTGTATGGTGTAATTATGGGCACCAGATCATCGATCAAAAGTGGTTCACGCATTTGTCTGGGGAGGTAGTTTCTTAAGGATTACTGGAAAGGAAGGAGTGATAGGAGTGGTAGTTTCTTGAGGATTAGTGAAAGGAAGGAGTGCTGTTGGAACCGTGAACATAATTCAAGCAGTTTCTAGCATGTTGCAAGATGTTATTAAAAAATTCTCTACCTTGTTAGTTGTTTGAACTATCTATAATATTACCACTTCCTCGACACCCGTGACTATGCAATAGCTCTATACAGGGGCATGATACTTGTCACAATTCGGAGGTAGACGTAATAGAAATGCCTAGTTGAACGACCTAATCATCAAAGAAAAACCAATCACTCAGCTCAAGGCTAAGTTGTCAGCAAGAAACTTGATATAAATCAAAACCCAAACCCAAGAAAAATAACCTGAGGTCCACAAAGTGATCACTAAAGAAACACTAATAAAAATAGTACAATAATATACATGAAAATCTTTGTGAAGGAAAGAAAATATTCAACACCATGTATCAATTTCTACCAATAAAGAAAAAGAGTAAAACCCTCACCAAAGAGAATAAACCACACTATATTCGGAATCACAATAGGTGTACTAGTTATTGTATGGTTAGAAAGAGAAACGTCTGCAGAGATACAACAACGTATTGGACCTGAATATGCTGGCCCTTCGAAAGTTCTTCAAGCTTTAGCAGATGGTACAAAATTGCTTTTGAAAGAAAATCTTCTTCTATCTAGAGGAGATAACTATCACAACAATCACTACATCAGGTCACCTCGATCTATACATAGGAAAGAGAGGGTCGTTTGAGATAAGTGACTAACTTAGTAGAAATAAACTTTATATTCAACTATATAAAAAAGAATAATGTGAGCATGCTAAATTAAAACGTTTTATGCAACAGCGAACAAAACATATAGTAAGACAGATTTTAAAACTCATTGTATCAATTTTGATTAGTGAATTTCTCTCATCTGCCTGTGGTTTTTAATCTACTTTAAGTTTTTTACGTAAATCTCGGTGTCTATTATTTTCTCATTTTCTTTTTTCAATTCTCTTTCTGATTTCGACGCAGAGGACCCATCAAGGGCAAATTATTGTCAATTGACACTCCGCACAAGTTCATTTCTTCATCATTGGTGGATCACTTACACATTCCACTCATTTCCATTGAGGTGTATGGCATAATCATGGGCACTAGATTTTCGATCAAAGGTTCAAGCATTTGTAGAGAGTGGTATTTTCATGAGAATTACTGAAAAGGAATGAGTGCTATTGGCATAATTCAAGCAGTTTCTACTATGTTGCAAGATGTTATTCGAAAGTTCCCTACCTTATTTGAACTACTTATAATATTTCCACTTCCTCAACACTCGTGAGAACGCAATTGCTCTAGGGCATGGTATCAATCAATGTTAGACCTTATCGCTACAAGCAATTCCAAAAAGCAAAGATATTGGTGTTGAGAAAAATAATCAAGCTACATGAAAAATAACAGCAAATGCGAACTACAATACCCAAAGAATTCGTCTATATGTAAAACCTCGATTAAGTGAAATGTGGTACTTGGACATGGGGTATTGTAATTTTTAAGTTGTTATATCATTGAAGGTGATGAGATTATGGATAAATTAGTGATAATGAGGTAATGTAAATATTTATATGAAAAAGGGATTAACAAAATTGGGGAATATATGAATTTATGTGTGAGGCCGTCGATCATGATGGATGTGGTTGATCTCCTTCATGGTCAAAATATTACAGAGAGCTACAGAATTGGAAGCGGTGGATCAGCTGAAGGGGTGTGATCAACCAGTTCCAAAGGATAAATATTACAAATTGTATCAAATTCGGTAGCAGTCGATCATCTAATAAGGCGGTGATCGACTGATAATTTTGAAAATTTGAATTTGCAGTTGATCGTCAATGAATTGCGGTCGATCATAGCCATGGATATTTTGAGCTCTAGTGATTGGCGGTCGATCATGGGAAGGGGGTGATTGACTGGAACGCAGATCGTCAGCCAGAATAATGGATAACCGACGATTGGAAACTCCAGGGGACGTCTGGAAACTGATTGGTCGTGTCTCCTCGACTTTCTCTGAGGGTTATAGAGCGTATAAGGAGAGAGTTTAGGCAGAAATCAGAGAGAAAATGTCTTCTAGTTTTCTAGAGTTCTTTCTCTTGACATTTTCTTGTTCTTCTGGCTTTCTGGAGTTTCGGTGTGCTAAAGGAGAAGAATTTTGATAGGAGCAATTTCATTAGTGAAGATTTTAGCGATGAAGGTAAGTGATTTGCATGCGTTTTGCCTGAAATGGCCTACATCACAAGAGTAGGATCGTTTGTGTTGATGTTGATAATCTGCTTGTTGTCTGTTACTTCTTTGGTAGAAAACCTACTAAGGATATCGTCTTTAGGAATAGGATAGTTTTGTGTTTTGTATTCTTTCGATGTTTTGTTAACCTTGCTCAGTTGTATACTATCTTGACAAAATACTAAAGGGAAAATAAGAGAATAGGTTAACTTGCTTTGGACAAATAACATTGAAGGTGATAATCCTTGCTGGTTTTCATATTGATAGAATCTGTTAAAGTGCTGGTAGATGATAATCCTTGCTTGTTCTCATATTTATAGAATCTGTTGGTTTCATTCTTTGCTCCCTGTGTTTTGCTAGATAAAATTATGAAATTTGTGGTTATACCGTTGTTGGGTTACTATGAGCTTTCTGTAAACTATTGCTTACAACATAACACATAAATGATAATGTTAAATTGCTAGACCATGATGAATATACTTTTTTTGCATGATTCTCTATTAACATGTTACGGTGGCTTATTGAGTTTAAGTTTAATTCTATAGGCGTTATTAATACCATGTTAGAGTGTTAGTTTTTAGTATGTGTAGGAGCTTGATATTGTGTTAAAAGTGATGATAAACATGTTGATTTTTTTGTCTTATTGATATGTTAGTGACAACAGGTATTAGATTGATTTAAAGTTTTTTATATGAACTATTACATGACATACATTCATATCATGCATCATGAGTAGACATGTCAATTAGGGTTGCATATTCATGCATTGCACGAGATTAAAATGAATCTAATATATGTAAATTGTCACAACCTGGAGGCGGCCGAACAGAATCTCCTGGTCAGGCGACCCGATTCTCGGAGAGAACCTAGTTACCCAGCCAAAGGCGTAAATTTTTATGCGGAAGACTTAATGGGAATAATACCAAGCCCAAGTCCAAATCACATGGGTGGGGTCCACAGAGTGATCAACTAAAGACATGATAGCATAATAAAGAAAAATACTATGCATAAATTAAATCAAACAACACCAAAACCAAAATCCCAACATACCAGGAACGGAGGGATTGAATCGACGAGTCTCCACCTATCCACGGGAAAATCAAAACACCCATTAGGAATACTAGCATTGCTCCACTGCCACACGTGAAAAACTAGTGCATTGAATCTACACTCTAACCTGGAGAAAAATATAGTCTAAGGGGTGAGTGACTAACTCAGTAGGGAAATCTATACTAAATGCAATGCATGCTAAAACCGTTTTCTTCCTCTTTTGAAAACCTTTCTATGCTTCTCATTGACCGTACATGAATTTTAAACATTCAAAAACTCTTTATCATTTTATAAATCCAGCCTATGGCTCTCGATGTGGCTTTATTAAAACTCGTTGTATACATAGACAATTATAATCGCAAAATAAGCCAACACCATTTTCTGTGTGAAAGCGTCATCAGTGAAAAGGGATGGTCACTCATGGATCCATCCGCCACACAGGTGGTATGATCTCTTGGATGTGCTGACAGGCCGTAGCCACGGCCGATACGATCCGAAAATCCAATGCATTACCTGATTTGTCAGGAAACTAGTCAGCGATGACACAACTCGTGTAAGTGCCCAGTACCAGTCATAAAAAAGTGGCTATCTGCAATAGCAACACCTCATGAGGTAGGAAAACCAATGACGACAATTTGTAGATCTAACATGTCACTCGAGTTGCCGCGCGTACCAGTCAGCGACGACACATCTCGCATAATCGTAGTAATGGATGAGGGTGCCCCACGATAGACCCCTTCTCACTAGAACCTCGGTGTCCCAAATTGACGAGGCTTGTCGACAAGCAAGCTCAGTCGTCCAACCAACCCACCAAATGGAATAGTACTGTGATAGGCTAATCTTTGTGACTGACAACACTGCCAACCCGTGTGACAATACCCTGGCCAAATTTAGGGGCTCGCAACTCAAGGAGACGTCATCACCCTTCCATCGGAGTTTCTCACTTTCAGGACTTGCAACCTAAGGGCACGTCACCAATGCCCCATCCTCTTTTTTTCACTTCCAGGTCTTGCAACCTAAGGACATGTCATGAATGCCCTATCGTATTTCACACGTAACGACTAATCTTCACGTAGCAGAACATTGCATGGGGATAGCCTCGTGATGCTTTAGCGCTAGAGTTCCTAAAGCATCAAGAGAATTCATCCTCCCAATGTACATAACCAATGTTAAACCTTCTCACGATCGAAGGTTGATGGGATAGCCTCGTGATACTTTAGCACGAGAATGCCTAGAGCATCAAGAGAATTCATCCCCCAAACACAGGCACATAAATCACATCATCAATATTTATGCAATTATCAGCAGTAAACCATGTACAGAATGTAAACGTGAGAAAACATACTAATAATAAAGACTAACGTACTGTCGAACAGTCCCTGTTAGTTTTTCAGGTGTGGTAGTCCACAAAATAGCAGTTTTGAAAACCATGATGCAATAATGGAAAAAAGTATAAAGATCCCTACCTTGATGGCAACCATGACACGCTTATCGAGAACCAGCTCCACTTGCTGTCGTAAGAGAAAGGTCAAAACATCTGACATCTCCAAAACCTACAACAAGGCCGATGTCAACATCCCACAAACATAACATGGATATCAAACAAGTCTTAAATAAGACGAGAATTCAAAACGATGTCTAGGGTCAACTCCGAATCCCAACCGGAAACCAAAACTAGGAATCCGAACAAAGTCCCCAAATCTCAACCCTTAATAGCATAACCAAGGCTTTAACGAAACTATAAAGGTAAAACACAATATGGAAAATAAGAAACTCGCCCAATAGAGGACTATTCTCTAATAGACATAATATTAGACCTCAACATTTTCTATCAAGCACTAACCAGAAAGAAGAATATAACTCAATCAACAGAACGAGAGTCCCAACAATGCATATACACCTGCGGCCTAAATGAGAAAAGCAGATTCTAACAGCAAGACAAAATCTCAATAGCGCTTATCAATCAATAACTGAGGTGAAGAACCTAACCCAATCAACATAATACTATCCTAAAAAATTAAAGAAAGCAGAAATAGAAAATTTCCAAGAACAAAGCCACGTCAACCAAACCTATAAAATCATTCCTCATTATCCTATATAACAGAAAAAACCCAAGCCAACAATTTATCAAGTCCTCACTGTTGTCCTACAAGCACTTAGTGAAGTTAACACAAACACAAATCAAGACCCAAAAAAACCAATGCATCATCAGGGAGAAGAACAAACTTCCTTCCATGAACCGTAGCAAATAAGGACTAAACTCATCTAAACCGTGGCACAATTTCTCAAGATTTCAACAAAGGATTAATAACTACAAACCGTGTGCTAACTTTCACAACAAAGCAAACTCTACTGGATATGCACAACAGAACATACAGGAACCAACATATCACAAACGGAGCCCTAATTTATCAGCCAAAGAAATCATGGCAAAACTAAAACTAACCAAAGACAGCAAACAATCCAACACAAATTTTCATTAGTTAAAACTGTTACGACGATGGCTGGAAGAGCTGGAAGACAAAGAAGAAGAGGACTGCTCATCTTAACAGCTAGAATTGAGGAAACGACGACGTTAAACTAAATGACGTGGATGGTAAGTAAAATACTATAAATAGTCTATAAGCAACTGAGAGAGGGGGAGGGGGGGAGTGTAATCTCTTTTGTTTTCGTCTCTTTTCTGTAAATTTCACTTTCATCAATAGAACAAAGCAGAAACACAACAAGTGGTATCAGAGCAGAAACAATCTTATGGCTGAGACTAGAGCTAAAACGAATAAATGTGTTATGACGCTTGGACTCGGAGGTGAAAGATTTGATCGGAACGGTCACTACCATTTCAGTGCAGCTCCAAGATTCTAAAAAAAAATTTCACCAAATGATAGCCAGACAGGAATGCCTGGAGAGTACGGTGCTCACCTTTGTTTAGGATACTTCAGCTAAACACAACACAGTGATGATTGTTCTGAATCAGTGGGTAATACTTAGAACAGAGCCCAAAGGAAAAAAACCAGGTGCAACCAGAACACTGCCTCCCTCCTGATGTCGCTTCGACATCCCACAGATCCAAAGAACTTTTTCGACTCGATCTTCAGACCCATACAAGATTGCCTAAGCTGGACTTTCCTTTCTTTTCTAAGGATAATCCACAAGAGTGGGTTCAGAAAGCTAACAAGTACTTTGAACTTCATCAAATCCTTGCTACTATTAAAGTAGGAGTAGCGGAACTGTACTTGAAAGACCAAGCTGATATTTGGTTTCATGGCTGGATAAATTCTGCTCAGGAGGTTACGTGGGAGTATTTTTTGGTAGCTTTATGCCGACGATTTTTGGAACATACTGCGGAGAATGTAATAGAAACTTTTAGTAAGATAGTTCAAACCAGTTCAGTCCAAGAATATCTGCAACGTTTTGAACTTCTCAAGGTTCAAGTTCAACTACATTACCTATATGGCCAAAAAAATTTTTCATTGCTATTTTTACAAGCGGCCTTCGCGAGGAGATTAAGGCTAAGGTTAAAATGCATAGACCAATCGATTTGGCTTATGCCATTGAGATAGCATTGTTACAAGAATCATCAATGTTTTCTCTCTAGAAGTTGGCCAAAAGTTCAAAGCCCTTGGTTTCGTCAAAATGGACAGATTCGCCTTAGACTCAGAATTTTTTGCCAGCCAACTCGGAGTCCAAGTCTGTAATAGAGAAACTCCGGTGAGATTTCAAAAGGTTCCTCAGGCTTATCTTCAGCTCCGGAAACAATTGGGCTTATGATTTAAATGTGACAAGAAATACTTTGCGGGCCATGTTTGCAAGAATAGAACCTTAAACATTATTATTGTTGATCAATCTGAAGAGGAGGAGGTTATGCTCGATTCTGTTGTTTTGGATCACTCTTCCGATGACTCTCCTGCCATGGAAGTTTCTTTACATGCTTTAGCAGGTCACACTTCTACTTCCACTTTTTGTTTTAAGGGTTTTTTACATAATCAGCCTGTTTCCATTCTGATTGATAGTGGAAGCACCAATAGTTTTATGGATGAAAATCTAGCTACCCACCTGCAATTCAAGTTGGATTTCTCAAATCCAGTGCCGATTACAATTGCTAATGGGGATACAATTTTTAGTGCTCATATTTCTTCTCCAGTTCAATGGACTATGTCAGATATTCCATTTACCTTTGCGCTTTGCACTCTCCAGTTAGGTAGTAGTGACTTGATACTGGGCATGGATTGGATGACTTCAGTTAGCCTGGTTACTTTCGATATCCACAGTAGCCGGTTACAATTTCATTACAATCAAATTGATTATTCAATTCCTAATCATTCTCCTCTAGTTGCAGTGCAGCCTATTTCTGATCAGTCTCTTTTGGCCTACTGTCTTCAACAGCCATACTGTCTTACAATCCACCTTACAACTCCAACTGTGGAGACCGAGCAAAAAATTCCACAGTTTATTCAAAAGTTGTTGGATACATTTAAAGATGTTTTTGCCACACCAACATGCCTGCCTCCATGGAGATCTCACAATCACAAAATACCACTGTTGACCGACGCAAAGCCTTTTAAACTCGCTCCATATCGTTGCCCATTTTCGCAAAAATCTGAAATAGAGAGGCTTGTTCGGGAATTGTTGGATGTAGGTATTATCTCTCCCAGTAATAGCTCGTTTACTTCCCTGGTTTTACTCGTTAGAAAGAAAGATGGACAATGGAGATTTTGTGTCGATTATAGACAACTTAATGCTCTCATAGTCAAAGATAAATTTTCAATGCCCATTATTGATGAATTATTGGATGAGCTATTTGGGGTGACAATTTTTTCTTAGATTGATTTCCGAGCAGGTTATCACCAAATTTGGGTGTGCGAGACTGATTGTTTCAAAACTGCATTTAAAACTCATCAAGGTTTATATGAGTTTAAAGTCATGCTGTTCGGTTTAACAAACGCTCCGGCCACGTTTCAATCATTGATGAATACAATTTTTTGGCCTTTTCTACGTAAGTTTGTTCTCATATTTTTTAAAGATATTTTAGTATACAGTCTAGATAAGGAATTACATTACCAACACCTAGCGTCGATGCTGTTGTTCTTGAGCCAACATCAACTATTTGCTAAACTCTCTAAATGTTCATTTGGCCAAGAACGTATTGATTACTTGGGTCATGTTATTTCGGCCAGTGGAGTGCAAGTAGATCCAGCTAAAATTGAGGCCATGTTACACTAGAGTAGCCCACGTTCAGTTAAACAACTTCATGGATTTTTGAAACTTATCGGTTATTATAAGAAGTTTATTTGAGGTTATGGTGCTTTGGCCAAGCCTTTAACTTCTCTGCTGAAAAAGAATTCTTTTGAATGGAATGAAGATGCTGAAGAGGCTTTCCATGTTTTACGAAAAGCTATGTGTTCCCCACCTGTCTTGGCTCTTCTAGATTTTTTGCAACCGTTTGTAATTGAAACTGATGCATGCCACAGAGGTATGGGGGCTGTTTTGATGCAGCAAGATCATCTTACTGCTTATATGAGTAAGCCGTTTAATACTCATAACATGGGTTTGTCTATATCTGAGAAGGAATTACTTGCCCTTGTATTAGTAGTGCAACTCTGGTGCCACCATTATTTGGAAGGCAACAGTTTTATTTTTAAGACTGATCATCAATCATTGAAGTTTCTCTTGGAACAACGAATTACAACTCCGGTTCAGCAAAAATGGCTCACAAAATTGCTTGGTCTTGATTACAAAATACAATATAAACAAGGCAAATTTAATACTACCGCAGATGCTCTTTCAAGAAAAGATTCTATGGATGCTACTTGCTCTGCTGTAACTTCACTGTTGCCTGTTTGGATTAGTGAAGTTCAATCCAGTGATGACAATGACCCTTGGATATTAGATTTAATCGCAACTATTTTGTCTTATGGTTCTCATTCATCTAATTTTTCCTATGTGAACAGTTTGATTCGTTTTAAAGGCAAGACAGTTCTAGGTAATTCTAATGATATTTGTACCAGAGTTATTAGTTCTCTCCATAATTCAGCAAAAGGTGGACATTCTGGGATTTAGGCTTCTTTGCATTGAGCCTGTGCTGTGTTTTGGTGGCCGGGCATGACTAAAGCTATTACTACGTTCATCCACCAGTGTACCATTTGTCAACACTGTAAACATGATAATTTAGTTTATCCTGGTTTGCTTCAGCCATTGCCAATTCCCAAGCAACCTTGGACACATATTTCAATGGATTTTGTAGAAGGTCTCCCTTCCTCGCATAAAGCCAACTGTATTCTGGTGGTTATCGACCGCTTCACCAAGTATGGTCATTTCTTATATTTGACACATCCTTTTACAGCAATTACAGTTGCTTCTTTTTTTTCTAGATAATATTTACAAGCTTCATGGATTGCCAATTTCTATTGTGTCTGATAGAGATAAAATTTTTATCTCCTCATTTTGGCGTTCTCTGTTTTTGACATAGGGAACAAAGCTACATATGTCTTTGGCTTATCATCCTGAATCTGATGGCCAAACTGAACGCCTAAATCAGTGTTTAGAGATGCATTTGCGTTGCATGTCTCATGAACATCCACATCATTGGTGTCAATGGCTACCCTTGGTAGAATGGTGGTATAACACCACTTTGCAGTCAGCCATCAAAATGTCCCCTTTTGAAGCTTTATATGGGTATTCTCCACCTCGGTTGGCTTTAGGTCCATACCAATCCACTAATGTTGCTGTTGTCAACTCCTTTTTATTCAATAGACATGCAGTCGATCGTTCGCTTGTTGAAAATCTTTCACAGGCTCAAGCTCGAATGAAAGTTTATGCTAACAAACATCGAACAGAGCGTTCTTTTGAAGTGGGTGATTTTGTTTATCTTCGCCTGCAGCCATATTGACAGCTCTCTTTAGCTGACCGCTCATCTCAGAAGCTCTCGCCGCGGTATTTTGGTCCTTTCCAAGTGCAAGAGCGTATTGGGCAGGTTGCCTATAAATTGGATTTACCCCAGACAGCTCGCTTGCACCCTATTTTTCATGTTTCCCTTCTTAAGAAACATATTGGGTCGTCAGACACTTCTCATCCAGATCTCCCTTCTGAATACACTACTTCGGTCACTCGTCAAACGGAAGCCTTACTGCAGATTCAAGTCATGAAACTTGGTAATGCCCCCGTTACTCAGTGGCTGATCTAATGGGCGAATCAATCTGTTGCCGATGCTACCTAGGTGGATTCTGCCATTGTTATTACAGAACACCCTTCTTATCAACCTTGGGGACAAGGTTTCTTTAAGGGGGAGCATGTTACAACGATGGCTGGAAGAGCTGGAAGACAAAGAAGAAGAGGACTGCTCGTCCTAAGGGCTAGATTTGAGGAAACGATGACATTAAACTAAATGACGTGGAAGGCAAGTGAAATACTATAAATAGTCTGTAAGCAATTGAGGGAAGGGGGGGATGAGTGTAATCTCATTTTTTTCATCTCTTTTCTGTAAATTTCACTTTCATCAATAGAATAGAGCCTTCCCGCTCTTCCGTTTTCGTATTCTCATGTGGAAACACAACAAAAACCCAGCAAAACAGGGACAAGCCCTGGACATTCCCATGGGGACTGCAAAAATCCCTTACTGGAAACAAACAAAAATAGGCAAAAGAACAGTACACCACCGAGACTAAGGACAAGGCCAAAATCAAATAGGAATCCCAAAAATCAACCTTAGTCTATGCAGTACTCACCATAAATTGATGGAATGGTGGAAGAAACACTCGGGCCAGCCAGCTTTGGAAGCTCCCGGACGCAGTTTCGTCGTCGCTCGCAATCTGGTTGTCTCGGGCTCACAGTTGCCGTCAACCAAGTGTAATCTCATTTGTTTTCATCTCTTTTTGTAAATTTCACTTTCATCAATAGAACAGAGCCTTCCCGCTCTTCCGTTTTCGTATTCTGAGGTGGAAACACAACAAAAACCCAGCAAAACAGGGACAAGCCCTGGACATTCCCACACGGACTGCAAAAATCCCTTACTGGAAACAAACAGAAATGGGCAAAAGAACAGAACACCACTGAGACTAAGGACAGGGCCAAAATCAAATAGGAATCCCAAAAATCAACCTTAGTTTATGCATTACTCATCGTAAATCAAAGGAATAGTGGAAGAAATATTGGGAGTAATATGCCCAATGAGCAAATGTAATAGAACAATTTTATAATATATGAATAAATTTATATTGATTGATATTATGTTAACATTTTATATGATATTTTATAAAATTCATAGAAAATTTCTTGGTTATTTATGCTAACTTTATATTGAAATATATATTGTATATATGTGGGGTAAAATATAAAGAGTAATAACCAGAATATGTTCATGACTTATATTCAAAGTATGGAATCTTCAAATAGTTCATAGTCATAAACATAGTTTATCTCATTAAGAATGTATAGTCATATCTCGACTAAACATGTAGTGAAATAAGATAAATATGTTTTATATAATATGATTATATAGGACTGGACTAGATAAAATTATATTGTTCTGATAATTTTCGTTAAATATAGAACAATTAATTTTATCATAACGATGGTCATATACATGCTCTTAATTCATTGTATTTAATAAACTCATATTTTATTTTAATTTATTCTTTGATTTACTCGGTAAAGTTTTGTACGAGTTACGATTCATATATCTTGTATATTTGGAGTAAATTCAAATGAATAGCTGGGAATGTTAATATTGATACAATGAAATCCATTTCTATATATTCTCTTGTTTGTTAGTTTAAGGATCGAATAATTAGTGCGCAATTCATAATGTTATGAATTAATTTTTCAATTAGGAACTAATAGTAGTCAAGGATAAAGAAGCAATATGAGAGGTTAACGGATTATAAACCTAACTCTATTACGAATCTAAATGGAGGGTTAATACATATGTAATGACTATATCAATGGACATTACTTTAAGTAAATATACTCTATAGTTTTGAGAGTGCAACTCTAAGTATTTAGTAGAATTACTTTAGAGTTAATAATTATGTTAATTAATATAAAGAGTTTATATTAATTAATGAAATATTATTGGAGCTTAAAACTATAGATCCATTGGTCCCTTCATCACCTTCTATCATTATTCGAAAAATAGAAAAATGAATAAAGAATGTTAAATAATTAATTATTTAAGACACTCAATAATAAGTTTATTATTATTTTTTCATTAGATGAAATAATTGAATTATTGATTATTCAATTAATTAAGACAAAATGACAAAAGTTGTCATAGTTAATATATTTGTTATATTTCATTAAATGAAATAATTGAATTATTGATTATTGAATTAATTAACAAATATAAAATAACTTTTCAAAATAGTTTTTAAAATGAATTTTGTCAAATTTGAATTAATGTCAAATTTGATTTAATGTCTTGACCTTTTGTTTTCCATAACATTTTTGTTATAAATGTGTTATAACTTAAATGTGCCAAGTGTTGAGCTATGGTGACAAGACTTTTGATTTTCATAACATTTTTATAAATGTATGGAATCAATTATAACTTTAATGAGGAATTTGTAGTGTTTTTCTCTAAATGCCATAATGGTCATTATAGAGCAATACCACTATAAATAGAGGTCCAACCTCATTAGAAAAAGGTTGGAGAAAAAGTTGAAGTTGAGGTTGAAATCTTTGAGATTAAAGAATCCATTTTGAGAGAAAAATTTGTGTCTTCCGTGTTGGCTTTAGAGAAGTGTTTTCTAAATCCAAATAGATCGTCTTATGTGTTGAGAATACGATCTATCATAAATTGAGTGTGATCTTATTTCGTTCATCACGCCCACACGTGCTTATTCGAGGTGAGGAGGATTGCCGGAGATGATCGAAGGTTGATTTTGTATCCGTGTGAAGTAAGCTACAAAGGTAATATTCTTCATCTTTTAGTTTAGATCTAAATAGAGATTTTAAATACATATTATTATTAATATATTATAACAACGATCCATTTTATGTTCATGTTGAAATTGTTTTTCATGATATAGGTTACGCACGTTACCATTGTTATGAACATCGGTAATTCCTCCGTGTGAAGGAACCTAAAAAACCAACAAGAAACGCTCGGCCCAACCAGCTTTGGAAGCTCCCGGACACAGTTTCGTTGTCCCTCGCAATCTAGTCGTCCCGAGCTCATAGTTGCCGTTAACCAAGGGCGTTGCTCGCTCATTTCTGGAGATGGCCGGACAGACGTCATTGCCCAACCCACGCTCCTCCCTTGCAGAATCAATCTCTCAGCCGAAACCCCTCCCTCACCCGAAGGAGTCGCGGCTTCCAAGAGAAGATTTCTTCTTCCCCTAATTTATTTTTTCTTTTATTTCATTTTGTAAGAAAATTTATTTTTTTAATTAATAATAATTTATATATTAGAACTCAAAAAAAAATATCTGATTTAAAAAAAAATCTTCCATCTCGTTTTTAAAACTCTCACTGGAAATAATTTCTTAAGTCAAAACAAATTCTCAAACCATTTACAAAAACAAATTTCCGCCTGTAAAATCCATTTGAACCATTTTCGAAAGAATGCACACGTTGCCGCTACGCGACAAAACTAGTTAAATCTTTCACATTTGACTGAAAATTCACAAAAAATTTACACGTCATTTTTTAAATCATTTAAAAATTTTAGATTTTACATAAATAGACGTTGGTGATTGGGGAGTTTAGCATCAGATTTGCTTGAGAGAACTAGGAGATGATGTATCTGTGATGACTCGACTATTCGTTACCTTTTTAAAATGTGTGAAATTTAAAACTTTTGTAAAATGACTAAAACTTCATTAAAACCTTTTTTAATTTGAAATCAGAGTTCTCTTCTTATATCCGGATGGTTAAATCCTTTTACTTTGACTCGTTATTAAAATTGTTATAAACAGTAGAAAACTATAGTTATAAAAATCTTTTCTCAAAACATAGCGGAAGTGTAAGATAAATTGATAAAAAAAAATAATTTTCTTTAAAAACGTAGCGAAAGCATAATTAATTCATTTAAATACAATTAATAAACTATTACTGTATATTTTACAATCTTCGTTACTCTTTACATTGGTTAGCCTGACCAGCGATGTTACTCTTTACATTGGTTAGCCTGACCAGCCGCAAGTCTCGCCCGTCCAAATCTTTCATCATCTGTTTCTAAATCTGTTCATCATTTTCCTACATCGCAATCGTAAGCTATGAGCCTAATGCTCAGTAAATGATAATACTTATCATACCATCATACTATATGCTCATATTGTGCTCTTTTAAAAATATTATGCAGTTTCTGTTCTCGTCTTTTTCTTATCTTCTTATCTCTTATGTTTTAGTCATAGTTATATTTCTATTTGATGTTCGTGACCTCTGGTATAGCAGCAATGACATAGTTCAAAAGCTTGCTAAACATTGGCAATTCTTTTCATCGTTTACCTCCTATATACAGCAATTGTACAGTTCGAAAGCTAGTTAATTATTGGCTGTTATGTCCCAGCATAGTCTAGGGACTGTCCCGGCATACTCCAGGGACAATGCAACAAATACAAGCAATGATGTGCCCCAAATTCTGTCACTTGAGCCCGAGCCAGGGGCTCCTTTATTTCTAACTTTTTTATTTGTTTTGTAGGTTTTGAATCAAATAAACAAAGAGGAGTTGGCATTTGGGCTAATGGAGGTTTTAAAATCTTTGGGGAAAAATTGTGAGTTGTTTTTCCGCCTAGATTCTGACCTCTGACAGTTCAAGTGGATTTTTGACAATTGGGATGACGTTGTTTCAACTTTAGTCCTTCACACCAAATGTAGCCAACATCCAGAGGTTTCGAATGAGCTATTGAACGTTGTATTTGGGCTCCATTTGGTATGTAAAATGTCTTTGTTTCAGAGAGCAAAACTCAAACTCGAATTTTATTGTTGTTGTTTTAATTAAGGGTTTGTTTAGTCTTTTGCTACCTAGGGATATTTGAGTCATTTTATGATTTTGTTGTAAAACCTTAGGGTTTTATATACCCTATTTTCGAATGGAAGAACCAGTTGAAGATTGAATAGAAAATTGTGTTTCTCTTGGAGAGCATAGCCACGGCCACCCCCTCCCATTGAGCCGATTCTTCCATCCCCCTTGCAAGGAGTTCTTGAAGCCTCCTTTCCTTGCAATTTTAGGGTTATTATCTCTTCCAATCCCTTATCTTTTGTGGTAAGGATTGTGGCGTGGAGGTAAAGGTAAGCTTCCAACCTTGGAGAGTGTTTGTTGTTCAACAAACCGCAAGTCATCCCTCTCACTAGGAGGTCCACGGACTCCTCGGCTTTATTCTCAATTCTTGAAGGTCCTTTCTGCTATTTTTTTGGTTATTTGTTTCTTTGAAGTGCTCTTATTTGGATGTTGATGGTCTGCCTTGGTTGTTCATTCATAAAAAGCAAGTTGGAGTGAGTTATTGATGGAATGATTTGTGACTGCTGAATCTGTTAATTTTTCTGGGCGCTGGAATTCCGAATTGAGGCCCCATTTTGAGACTCTTACCATATTTGTTTCAGTTTGGTCCCTTCTGGAAAGTTGTTCTAATTTGAGTAAATTATTTTCCCTCCAAATTTGGGTTCTGTTGGCTGTATGAATTTCGAGTTATTCAAATTAGAAGACAGATTGCAAATCTGAACTGCTCTAAACCCTAATTTCAGGGTTCTATTGTTTCGGTTATAACTACTAATCCAGAGTGGTTTTTGTGACGATATTTTGACACAAGTTAGCTGAAAGTGTTAAATTGATATCCTCCAAATTCCAGCTAAAGCTCGCGCGGGAATTGGGAGTTCTTGCTGTTTTAGTTTCACTTGTTTGGATTTCACAGTTTTCTGGGCAGATTTGAGTTTCGCGATCTTAGTGATTCTTGGATCTTATCAAGCAATAATAGCATAATCTGAAAGCTAGCTAAGATGATGGCATAGTCTGAAAGCTCGCTAGCGGTCGTGCCCAAGAAGGGCTTAAATGGCCTTACATCATATTGTTGCCTTTTTCTTTTCTTTACGTTACTTTCGTTATTTATTTCTCATTCTTCTTTACTTTTTAGTGCTTATTATTCGTTCATTATCTGTTTCTAAAATCATGCATAAAACTCATTTTCGTAAGCTTTTGAAAATCGTGATGCATGATGCTCGTGAATGCATACAATTTCTGAAAGCATAAATAAACATTCAACGTATGATTAATAGAAAGTACTATAAAACTGGAGACATGCTGCGAAAGCGGTAAACAACAAAACGTGCTATTAATGACTGTTGACATACTCTAAAAACAGTAAACAACGAAACATGTTATTAAAAACTGTAGACATGCTAGAAAAGCGTTAAGCAACGAAACATGCATCTCTTATTCTTGCAATGTAGGGCCCAAAGACCAAGACACTTGCATATCACTTACCTCGATTGCTTACGCGTTCAATCCTAATTGCTATTTTCCTTCTTTCTAGTACCTTCACAATTAGAAACATTCGTTCATTAATAAAATCAATTAATCTACTTATTAATCTCTCAACATCTTTTCTATTCTAATTCCTCGTTACTTACTAAAATTTCCTAAATAGAATCGTTTCCTTAATTATTACTTAGCTTAATAATCCTCACATTCATTTCCAATAATATCTTTGTCCAATGACTACATTCTAAATCAATAGAGTATATTACCAAAGTTGTAACTAAACATGTTTAGATCCAACAGGTTTATTTCCATAATATACTATCCGATGAGTGAACATCCAAGAACAACAAAGGGCATTTCATCAAAGCTGTAATTAAACAGGTTTATATCAAAATATCATCACACTTTTACACTTATCAACTTCCAACAACAGATTAATGATTCCCACTTCATTCCCAATTTACAGAGTATATTCCATCAAAATATCCAAAACCAAACCGAGTGCACTACAATTATTCATAAATGTTCAACTTAACAACTTATTTCATTTAATAATAACCTACTGAAATTTACCAACATAACCTAAATGTGGCAACATAAATCCATTCTCACAATCAATAACAATAGTAGATAAATAACCCAATTCAACTTCATCCAACAATAGTATATATTCAACTAAACATTCCAGACTATTACAGGACATATAATCACGTTACTGAATCAAATTCAATAGTAGTTTATTATCCATTATCCAACAGCAAATCTATTCCAACACAACATACTATATCAATTCATCATACTAGATACAAATATCCAATCCAAGTTGCAAGAATTATACTTAATCTTAAAATAGGAATTAAAGGACCACAACAGAATAGGAGAAGACCTCACCTACACCAACACTTGAAGCTAGAACAAAAGCTTCACCTTTCGGCCATCAACTCCAACTCCAACTGTTCCTCACAGCCATCTCCCTTTTAGAAGCTCACTCCACTCTAGAGAGCTCTTCACTCTCCCCCACACACTGTCTCTATTTTCTCTCTCGGCCCTTCCCTTCTCTGCATTTCAACTCACCAGAGGAGCTCTCTACACCATGCCTCAAGCCATACTCGCCATGCCCTGCCTTCCACGACCATGCCTCGCACGTTCCACTATCGTTTTCATCAGAGCATCATAGACCAGTTCAAGCTGAACCACAAACCGGAAGCCGCCCAGTCGTTCCTCGCATTCTGTTGCCCCTGGCATCCAGAATCGTCCCTGCCAATGCCAAATCGCCCCTGCATTCCATCACTGCCAATCCCAAATGAAATACCAAAACACTAAGCCTCAAAGAATCGACCGAGAACTTAACTTGGCTAGGAAATCGCAACCTCCAATCGCAATTACATTCGGGCTGAACGAACTCCTGCCCAAGCCCTACGAACGATGCTAGCAAACCACAGCACGCCAGAGTCATCCTTTCGCCACGAAGAAGCTTGCCCTCGTCGTCGTCGCGAACTCCACCCTCGAGCTCTCTCCCTCCTCTCTCTCTCTCTCTCTCTCTCTCTCTCTCTCTCTCTCTCTCTCTCAGGTCGCACTCTCTAGGGTCCTCATCTACACGAAATGGCCGAAGGCCAACATCAATTTTCCCCTTTTTCTTTTGTTTTCTGAACCAAACCAAATGATAGCATGAACAACCCAAACCGAACCACATCCTAAACCGGTTCACTCCATGAAACCTCCATTTTAATTTCCTTTAATCCAATCTTTCACTTAATATCCAATTAATCACTCTCTAACATTTTAATTTAAGGTACCTTAATAATTCTCCTTCCACATTAATCATAATTATCATTCGATAATTTTCCAAAATAATAATCTAATGAATACATCCTTGGTAATACTCCGATAATTATCCAATTAATCCAAATACCCCAAAATTACTTTCCAATTATCCTTATTAAATTTTGACATAAAAAGTTGGGGTATTACAGCATCTCTTCCCACGTAGGAGTTGAGTGACGGTTCTACTCAGGTTAGATCTCGAGGATGTATCTATTCTCTTCCATGGAAAATCTCCAATGTTTTGGATTATAGTGAGACTTGATTAAAGAATATAAGGGATATGTTCTTTTCTGACATGCAAACATGTGCATGGAGTCAACATAAGCACTCTTGCATTTCATTATATCTCTTATTGGGCATTAGGCTCATTATTTCTATTGTGATATAGGTGAAGATTGTGATCCTAATGAAGTATACATGGAGGGAGTATGAAGTGACGAGTGCTTATGTTACCGAGTGCGTGATGATCTTGGGGGTTATGACTCATAAATGGAATAAGAGTGTTTAAATGTTTTCAAAGATTCCAAATAGTTGGTTTTAAGTTTTTTAAATAGTATGGTTGACTATGTTTTTTTTTAAAGTACGATTACATGTTTTAATATTTTGCGTTTATTAACTCTAATATTTCCCTTCACGCGTTTTTGAACGAGCTTAATAAGAAAAATTTGTATTGGAAGTCAAATGGAAAACATGATATTACATGAACTGAAAACTATCACGAATATTTTTACGCCTTGCTAAAATATAACGGATAGAAATAACAGAAATAACAAAAAAAATGAAATGAAAATTTTTACTTGGAGACCCAAGTCGAGAAAAATGATGGTGATCAAGTCTGGAAAGATATCACTATGAAAATATGATTATGATACCAATTCTTGAAAATATTGACTAAAAGAAATTCACTACTTTTACATATCACAATGTTCACAAAAACAAATCACCTACTTTTCATTCACACAATTTTTTTTTCCTCCCACAAAAACTTTTCACCCTCTTTATTTGTCACACAGGATATGTTGGTTCTAATTTTTCTTCAAGTATTGAAACCTTCTACAAAAAGTCTCTAATTGTACCAAAAAGTCTCAAAGCCGTTTTCATCCATGTATATTTTCTCAAGATATATTTACTTTATATCTCATACATCTTATATTTAATGATATCTGATACCAATGTGTTTTGACCTAAAATGAAATCTATCTTGTTTATGATTCAATTCAATCATATATTTTTGCATCCATCAAATTTCTTTAAAAACTTTTGTAATCGCAATAAACTTCATTTTTATTGTAGGTAATGCAACTAATTTTTACAATTGAGATTTCCATGATACAACTCTTCCTTCACGTATAATAATATATCATGATGTTGATTTTCTAGAGTCAATATCTTCAGTCATGTTTGCATTAAAATAACCTAATACAGAGATTTATACTTTCAAAGTATAAATTGAATTGAAAAATGGCTGTAAGATACCTAAAAATCAGCTTCACAACATTCTAGTGTTCTTTGGCTAGATTTGAGAGAAATTTCGTTACTACTCCAACAACCTATGAAATATTATGTCTTGTAAAAATCAGGACATACAACAAACTGCCAACTACTTAGGCATTTTAATTCTTTTACATTATTGTTTCTCCTTCTTCAATACAAGGACTTTGTTTGGATGTAAGTTAGAAATGATTAGCAAGTATAGTGTTGACCGACTTAGCCATATTCATAATGAATCGACTGAAAACTTTATCGATGTATTTTCTTATGATAGCTATAATTTTTCATTTTTCTTATCACGAGTGATACTCATGCCAAACATCTATTTAATTTGTAATACACCTACTTTTTATATCAAAATTTGATAAGGATAATTGGAAAGTAATTGGGGTAATTGAAATTAAGATGTAAGAGAATAATTATTGAGGTTTTATTTGATGGAAAATTAATATGGGAAACCGAATCGAAGAAATTAAAGTGGACCGATAATTATCGTCAAGCAATATTTGGAATAAATCGAGAATTGGAATTGAGTTGACAATAATTTAATTAATTGAAGAATTTAAATAAATTATTAAAAGGAGGATTTAATTAAATAGATGAGGATTTGTGAAAAATAAAATAAAGGGGTTAGTTGGAATTAAAGATTTAAAAGAAAATTGGATGGAATTAATGAGTGGTGAACCAGTTTGTTTTATGTTGGTTGGTTCACGTGGCAGATTCACTAGTTTGGTCTGGGGTGTTAAATCAAATGGCTCGTGGCCATTTGCTATGGGAGAAAGAAAACGGGGGAGAGGGAGAAGCGAGCGCGATAGGGAGAGAGCGATGGGGATTGAAGGCAAGGGGGAGACAACGAGCGGGAGAAGGCAGAAGGGAGATGACGACGATGGAGCTCGGGCTTGGGCTCGAGCTTGGGCTCGGGCTTGAGTGTGTGTAGTCCGGCGGCAACAAACAGCGTGGGACGATTGGGGCACGAGTTCGTGTAACCGGGAGAACCACGAGCTGCAGTGTTCGCCATGCCAACCGAGGTGAGTATTCAGTTGATTTTAGGGTCTGTATGTCATTTTTGCCATTGGATTTTGGTGTGGAGGATTGGTAGGGAGGAATTGGACAGGGATGATTTGGCAAAGGCAGAGCTTCGGTTCGCAAGGGCAGTGGCTGGTCCAGCCTATGGTTCGGTCTGAACCAGTTTACTGGTTCTTGCTCTAGAGGACAGCAGAGTGCGAGAGGAATGGAAAGGCGTCAGGGTATTGTTGGGATGTGCGTGGGTGTCTGTGGCAGGGCATGGTGTGCATACTGGAGATGTTTGCTGCTGAGTAAAAGGGAGAAGGGGGATGTAATACCCTGATTTTCGTAAACATAATTAATTAAGGATAATCAAGGATTTATTTAACGAAAAATTAATTGAGGATAATTGGATTATTTGGATGGAAGCCGAATTAAAGAATTTTAATTGAACCGATAATTATCATCACGTAATATTTGGAGAAAAGAAAATTAGAATTGAGATGAAAATAATTAAATGAAGAATTTAATTATTTAAAAGAAAGAAAAGTGATGAAATAATTAAATGGAAGAAAAATTTATATATGGAAGATTGGTTAAAGGGTTTATCCACGGTCAATTGACATCAATTTGGGGGTTAATAATTAAATTGGGTTTTGTTTTGATTTGAAGAAATAGAAATGAGAGAAAAAAAGGGCAGAATTTTATTTGGCCATTGGCCTTTCGCGGCAAACAAACGAGAAGCAAGGTGAGAGAGAGAGAGCGATCGAGGAAGGCAATCGGAATGGGCGACATCCGGCAAATGGGCGACGCTGTCCAACGGCGTGGCAACCTCCTGGCGAGCGCCTGCGAGCGACGAGGAACGGCTGGACAGTGTCGCGGCTAGGGCTCGAAGTTGGAGCTCCCGCGGGCGTGCTTTCCGGCGATGATTTGAAGTAAGCATGGTTGATTTCTTCCTTCTCCTCCACGTATTGTTGACCGATTGTCGGCAGTGGCGATTTGGCAAAGGGAATAGCTGGTGCAGGGATCGGTTCAGGTCCGTTTTGTGGTCCACTGTTGAACCGGGTGGTTTCAATTGGTCTGGCTGGCAGGATAAGGGCTTCCACATGGCCATCGCGAATTGGACCAATCTCCTTGAAGTGTACAATTATCCCAGCGTAGAAGTCTTCTCTGCCTATATAGGTTGGCAGTGGCAGTCTCCTTCTCGGCTATAAATGTGTATGACAGGTGAGAGTGTTGCAGAAAAATGGCACTTTCTTGAAGCATGGAAACAGAGGTTAGAAGTTGAGGAACCGTGTGTGTTGCCTGGTTTTCTCTCGGGCCTCATCTGATTTCAGTTGTTGCTTGGATTCGAAGGGAAAGGTTTCCCTACTCTGGAGGATTTGAAGTCGTTGGGTATGTTGGATTCTTTCCCTGCAAAGTATGGATGAATAGGCATAAGTTTGTTTTTGTCAATTCTCTGTTGAACTAGTGGATTTTATATTCTGTTAAGGGAAGATATTGGACTATCGATCATGTTATGTTGTTGAAATTAGTCAAAGTTATCCATATGAAAAGTTGGTTATTGCTACAAGATCTTTATTGGGAATTTGGTGATGCTTCCTGTTACTAATTGGTTTCTGTTTAGTATTTGAAGTGCTGTAATTGTAGTCATCCATGATGTTGTTTGGTTGTTAAGGTGGAAAATGACTTTCTGTTTAATTATGGTTAGTTAAATTAGTTTAGGTGAATTGATGTTGTTCAGATGTTGTTGAGAAAAATGACCTGTTGAATATTGGTTCTGCATACCCTGTTGATTTTGTCTTGTGCATTGGTGGAGTTTTGTTATAAGATTCGGTTCTGCCCTTTTCATTGTAATTCATGTGGATTGATATGTTGAGGAGTAGCTATGTTGTACTGGTTTGGATTGCCTCTGTTTTGGATGTCTATTAGTTGCTAAGCTTAACTATTAAGCACTTGTTTGGATTTTATGTGCGGCACGAAAACGATAGTGTTTATATGTTATAAAGTGTTGAAAGCATGAAGTTCCCTTCTTGTTAAATATGGACGTTACTGCTTGTGAGATTCTGTTGTTAGATAGGAAAGGCTTGTGATGGTTCATTGTCACTTGGAATATTATTGTGTAATAAGTTGACTTTGTAAATTATTTGATAATTTCATGTTAATGTGGGATAATGTGGGAATTAAATGGTTCTCTACTCTGCTGTGGAAACTATGGTTTTGTGATAAGATACTATTCGATTTTATAAGTAAATTCTTTTTATTATTGGGTCACATTGATGGAATGAGCAACTATAAATGGTTATTGCAAGGTTGCTAAGTAACTAAGTTGACTAATGGGAATTATTAAGCGTTAAGGTTTATGAAAATTTGGTGGTCAATAATTATTAGTTAATTAATCGATGAAAATAATTGGACAAAAATTGTGAAATGAACTTACAAAATAATGATATAAAAGTTAAGGTTTATAATGAGTAAATATATTAATAAATATATATTAATTATTTTGAAGGTATTAACGGGAAAAGAATAGAGTGTCAAACGCGCCATGGATGCCAGGTAAGTGATATGCTTGTGCTTTGGTCCTTAGGGCCCTACATCACAAGAAAGGAGAAGCATGTTTCAGTGTTTATAGTTTTAAATAGTATGTTTCGATGTTTACAGTTTTAAATAGCATGTTTCGGTGTTTACAGTTTTTATAAGTATGTTCTATGAATTGTATGTTGGTTGCACTATTAAATTCCTCTAGTAGAGAATGTATGCATTCACGAGCATCATGCATCATGGTTTTCAAAACAATACGAAAATGAGTTTTTAAGCATGGTTTTGTAAAGAAAACGGAATCGAATATTAAATGGTTAAATAATAAAGTAAAGAAAAAAGATAAAGGTTTGGGCAGATTGTTCCCCCATGGTTAAACAACAAAGTAAAGTAAAGAAAAAGATAAAAGCTTGGGCGGATTGTTCATCCATGGTTATAGAGGCTTGGGCTGATTGTTCCCCCATAGTTTGAGGTTTAGTTGACGTGCTCCCCATAGTTTAACAGTTTGGCACATAACCCATAAATAGAGGCTTGGTGGACATGGTCTCCATGGTTAGAGGCTTTGGGTGGATTAGTCCCCCAATGGTTGTGTTATATTTCCAATGGTAACCAGTTAAGGCTTTGACATGTAACTCATAAATAGAGGATTGGTGAACATTGTCCTCATAGTTAGTGGCTTTGGGTGAATTTGTCCCCCATTGGTTGAGTTACATCCCAATGTTAGACGGTTAAGGCTTTGATGTTGAACTCGAACTCATAAATAGAGGCTGGTGGACATGGTCTCTATGGTTAGAGGCTTTGGGTGGATTAGTCCCCATTGGTTGAGGCTTGAGTTAAATACCAAAGACATAACAATAAATAGAGGCTTGGTAGACATGGTCCCCATGGTTAGATGCTTTGGGTTGATTAGTTCCCCATTGGTTGATGCTTAAGTTGAATATCAAGGGCAAAACAATAAAGTAATAAAGTTAAGATCAAGAAAACGGTAAAGGAAAATAAAAGAAAGAAATAAGAGAAACAGAAAACAAAAAGAGATTTAAAAGTTGCATTACATGTGTATCATACCTTTTATTTTATATCACTTATTGAGCATTAGGCACATTAGTTAAGTCTTGTGATGTAGGTACACGCACAAGTGAACAAACTAAGAGGCAGTCGAAAGGATTTGCACGATTGGATCTTGTGGCTGGCTGGCTGGCTAAAGAGTTAAATGAAAATTATTTGTAAAAGGGTTTGTAAATTATTTAATATTCTTTAATGCTTGTTTTAACTCCACTGCGTTTCAGAAAATGATTTTATTATTTTTGCTGTAATTGATAAATGTTTTAAGTAAATGGTTTAATGATCGGGTTTTATAAAAGGTAAATACTCTGATATTTTTAGAAGAAGAAAAGTTTTAGATTTACATGATTTTTAAAGTAAATAAAAACAGGGTCGTTACAAGGGGAGACAGAAGAGAAGTGTTCTGTCGATTCGCCTGGTAAGGTCGAGGGAGACTGGAGCTGGAGGAGGGCCGAGAGCTTTGCAGGAATTCTTCCTCTGGTGATCTTCCGTGAATTGAAGAAATTGGTAGCAGCACTCTCGGGTTTGCTCCTATTCTTCAGGTAAGGAAGATGTTAGTTTGAGTTAAGTGTTATGTAAAGAAAATCTGCTTTGTTAATGGATTAGAATTGATGTTTCTGTTATGTTCACTAGGACGATGGATGGTCTGTGAGTTTAAGGAGGTTTATTGGATGATAAAATTGTATACCTGTTTATATGTTGGGTGGTGTTGTCTTTCTCGTGGATTGAGAATTCTATATATATATTGCTACAGCCTCAATGGTTTAGAATTTGCAGATTTATTTTAGAAGTTGAAATCTGTTTTGGAATGGTTATAGAATTTGAAAGAATGGACTGAATTCATTTCTACTTTGAATCAAAAGAATTGGAACAATCTTTGATGAGTTAATGATGTTACTGCTTGGGATCATTGGCCAATTATTCTGGAGGATTTATTGTTGTTAGAGATTCTTATTGATTTAGAATAAAGATGGAATTTCTGAAAATTGGAAGTTTGAACTAATTGAATATGGATAATTTGGTTAGAACATAATGAATTGTGTAGAGTGAAGTTGAATATTGAGATTTATTAAGCTTTAAAATTTATAGAAATTCGGTGGTTAGTTATTAATGGATAAATATGGTTAAATTGGTCGATGGAAAATTATTGGACAAAAAATGTGAAATAAATTATTAAATAAATAAATGAAATAACGGTATCAAAGTTAGAATTTATAATGGATAAAAATATTAACAAATAAATTATAATTATTCTAAAGGTATTAACAGGAAAAAGAATAAAGAGCTAAAACGCGCTAAGGACCATAGGTAAGTGATACGTGTGTGCTTTGGTCTTTGGGCCATACATCACAAGAATAGGATATGCATGTTTCGTTGTTTACAGTTTTTAAAGCATGTCTATAGTTTTTAATACCACGCTTTGTTATTTACTGTTTTAAAAGCACATCTACAGTTTCTAATAGCATGTTTCATTGCTTAGTGTTTTTATAGCATGTCTACAATTTTATGGCACGTTCTGTGAATCGCATGTTGAATGTTTATTTATATTCCTATTTATACGTTAGAAGTTGTATGCATTCATAAGCGTCATGCATCACAATTCCCAAAAGATTACGAAAATGGTATTCGTGCACGAGTGTGAGAAGTGAAACAAAAAAGAAAAGAAAGTACAATCGAACGAGTAATGAAAGATAAAGATTCTTGTTGTCCGGTATGGCACGCCCGACACAAGAACAAAAGTTAAAGAAAAGATAAGGGTTTCTGTGGTCTGGTATGTCACTCCCAGCACAGGAGAAAAACAAAAGATAAAGATTCTTGTGGTCTGGTATGTCACGCCCGATACAAGAACAAAAGATAAAGAAAAGATAAAGGTTTTTGTGGTTCGTTATGTCACGCCAGCACAGAGACAAAAGAAAAGAAGAGTAAAGAAAAGAATATGAAAAGAGAAAAGGATACGGATACAAAAACAGAAACGAAAACAAATACAGAAATGGTATGAGCACAAATACGAAAACAGAAACGGGAAAAAAAACAGAAATGGAAACGGAAACAAAAACGAATTTCTAGAAATAGAAACAGATATAGATACAGATACAGAAATAGACACGGGAACGGATACGAAAACGTGTATGACCATGGATACCAAAACGGATACAGAAACAGAAACAAAAAGAAAGTACATAAACAAGAAAAGATAAAAGATAAAAGAAAGAAAATGAAAAGAGAAACTGCATACGGTTTTTAAAGGGCACAACATGAGCATCTAGCATATTAGCTATTATCACTTACTGAGCGTTAGACTTATAGTTTATGACTTGCAATGTAGGTACAAGTACGAGTTAATATGACGAACAAATTAAGGAGCAGCTAATGAAGGATTTGCACGGACGAGACTTGTGGCTGGTTAAGCTAACAAATGTAAAGAGGAATGAGTTTTTTAAAATATAAAGTAACAATTTATTCATTGTCTTTAAATGAACTATTTATGTTTTCGCTATGTTTTTAAAGAAAAAGGATTTTATCAATCAATATTCCGTTGTTTATAACTGTAACACCCAGACTTTTTTAAGTGGATAATTATTTAATTATCGGGGTATTGCGAAGGACGTATTCGTAAGAATTCTATTTATTGAGATCATATAGAATTTACTATAATTAAAATAAATATTAATTTAACGAATTCAAATTATAATATTTGAGATTTATTATAATTGTTGTACATTAAGAATTAATTTAATTATTTTACATTAAGGAATTAATTAGGATCAAATTATGGAAGAATTAAAATATATTAGAATTAAAAATGTTAAAATGAGGAAAGGGGAAGGAATGAACCGGTTCAGTCGAATCGGTTCACTTAGGTTGGTTTGGGAAAATTTATGAATGGCTTTCAGCCATTCGCAGGGAGAAGAGAGAGCCCGATGAGAAGAGAAGAGAAGGGAGGGAGAAAGGGGAAGACAAAAGGGAGAGAGGGAGAAGGAAGGAGAGAGCCGGCGCCGAGGTGGGTTTTCGGCGGTGTGCGACTTCAGGTGTGCTATGGTGGAGACGCAGGTCGTAGCTAGGGCACAGTTTGGACGAGTTTTGCTGGACCATTTGGGAGCTGCGATGCTCGCTATGCTAAACCGAGGTGTGTATTTCGGTTGATTTGTACTTTGTGCTTCAATTGTGCAATTGGGAAGTAGCAAGGATGACTACAAATGAGGCGTAGACGAAGGGCAGAGCCGTCGGGCATCGGTCTGCAATGGGCTTGCAGTTTGGTCTTCGGTTCGGTTGGATCGAATTGGTCCGCTGGTTCTTGCTATGGAAAAGACAATAACGTGCGGCTCAAGGTGCAGATTGGTGGAGATCAAGATCCGAAAAATTTGCTTTTGTAGTTGGAATCGTGGGATAACTGCCTCGGATGGTTAAGCATTTCAAAATACAATTTTGTTTATATTCAACGAGTGATAGAGATTACAAGAAGGGTGGTGGCCAAGTGGAACTCTTTGGTGTGCTGAAGGGAAGGAGCTGAACCGTGAGCTGCTGTCCATGTTCAGGAGCTGGAGTTGCTGCTATGTGAGCCGTGGGGTTGCTATCCCTGCTTGTGTGTTCTTCATTCGGTAAGACTTGGGTGTGTGTCTTGGCCAAGTGGAGGCCCTACACCGCAAGTGTGTGCATGAGTTGTAGAGTCTGTGTGTTTTTCTAGGCTACTCTGTATGTCTTGCTATGCTTGGTTACAACGTATGTTTCTCTGCTTGGATGAACTACTTCTCTGAATTGTTATTGATAATTGCTCAGTGTGTTTTCTATGTTTGATGCTCTGTACACTTTCATGCTTAGCTGTCCACGTATAATATTGGTTGAAGATTAGTAGATAATTTCCTTAACTGATTATATGAACTTGCTATAGGTTTGGGTGGCTCTGTGATATGTCCATCATTGTTGGTTTCACTGCTTTGTTATTAAGTGTGTTGTTAGTTCTCTAATAAGTGATGTTGGATGTGTGAGTTGACGTTAATTTCCTGAATGTTAGCTGATTTTAGATGATATTTGTATGCTTACTTACTGCTAGTATTAAATAGTTGTCGATTAGATGGTAGTTCTCTTAGATGATTTCCTGTTATACATCCTTAATCTGTTATGTAATTCTTTTGTTAAGTGTTGTGATACTTTCCTTTTGTTGTTGGTGTGCTCTGTTTCATTTTTAAGTGATACAAAGGCTTAATAAATGAAGAAATGATTAATGTTAATGTCTAAGGGGGGATGAATGTTTAAATGCATGAAAAGTAAATGTTTACTACATAGTTTCCTGCTGTTAGTATTCCGTCATATTTTCTGTTATTTTCTTGGTGTAGTCCATGGATTTCCTTGCTGGATGATTTGATCTGTGATTATGTTTCCTTGTTGTTGGTATGCTGTAGTTTATTGTTCTTTACTGTAAATGTGTTGCTTAATAGAAATCAAGACCATAAATGCTTAGATAGTGAATGACGAATGAGAAAGGATGAATGACATGAAAAGTACAAATGAATTGTTATTCCTCTTTATTACTTGTTGTCAAAAAATTGTGCTATTAATCAAGTTAAACTAACTAATCATTTAATCAAGCATGTAAACTACTTAATCTGCCGAACATGTAAATCGGCTAAGCATGTAAATTGACTAATAATTTATGGGATTAATAAATTGTAATATTCCTTCAAGCATGTAATCAATTTAGTGTGTTCTTTTATTGTTAGTTGGTGTTAACCTATATGATTTTCTATATGTTCTCTGTTGATATTGCCTTGTATAATTCCTCTATTGATATGGTTGCCTTTGTTCTTTGGATACTGTTAAGTCTGCTGTGAATCAATATATTGAGCATGATAATTAATCAATGTAAATATAACTAGTGTAAATAATTAGCTTTTCGAGCATGGTTATTAAACTGGTAATTAGATTAGTATATTGTCTTTAAATTAAACTTTTCAAGCATGCTATCGTTCTTTAACATATTGTTTTGCTTAATCTATTGTATGGTTTTGAGTAGTCCCTTGTATGTACATTTAGGGTAGTCTTATGATGATATAAACAATTAGGAAAACTACCACGGGGTGGCCACGTGCCTTGAGTGAGGAAAAGAACTAATCTTTCCCATATCGGAATCACAAGACCAATTAACATAATTAATTAGAAACCAATAGGCTATTCCCAGCTCTATGTACGAGCTATTCCTAACATACGTAATTAAAAGGTTGCTTTGGGGCGGACCCATTCCAAAGAATTATAGAAAGGCATTTCATCCCCCATAAACTCATTTCCTTACTGGGCCTTTAGGCTCACGTCTTACTTGTGGTGTAGGTACACGTACGCGTGGAGTCCTCGAGCAACTAAAGAAGCAGTTGATGAGGGATTTGCACAAGCAAGCTTGTGGTTGGCCATGCTATAAGAAGTGAGAGATAATTAAGTTATAATTTAATTTAATTTCTAAATTGTAATTAAGTGTTTAGTTTATTTCCTTTAAATTATTTATGCTTCCGCAAATGTTTTTATTTTCGCAACGTTTTAAGTGTTTCTAACGGCCCGACTTGCACTCTGATATGTTTTTCTCAAAATTTAATGCACTTTTAAATGTATGAAAATTCAGGTCGTTACAATAACGATTTGAGTTACGAGTCAAAGTATAAGGATTTTAACAGTTCGGTTATAAGAAAAGAACTCTTACTTCAAATTAAAAGGTTTTAATAAAAATTTCAGTCATTTTATAAAAGTTTTAAATTTCAAGCATTTTTAAAAACAAATAAAAAAATCGGATCGTTACATAATTGTTCCAAAATCTTTCATGACAAAAAATTTCCTAAGTTCTTTATTCCACTTGGTAGTCTTTTCACTATTTGAGCGTACAATCAACATGTCATTAACATAAAGTAGAAGAATTATGAGTCAACAGTTTTTGAATATTTTTACCAACACACAATGGTCTGAAAATGGTTTTATTTATCCTTAATTGTTCATAAATGAATCAAACTTCTCGTACCATTGTCCTGAGTCTCGCTTTAATCCATACAAACATTTCTTCAATCTATACATCAGATGTTCCTTTCCTTTGACATCAAACTCTTTTGTTGTTCTATGTAAATCTATTCTTCTAATTCACCGTATAGAAAGGCAATTTTCATATTGAGTTGTTCAATCTCCAAGTTAAAACTGGAGCCTAATCCAAGTATAATTCATATGGATGATATTTTCACAAAAGTGAAATATTTACTCATAGTCAATGCTTTTTTTTCTTGCGAAAACCTTTATGGTCATTCCTAGCTAGTATGTTAGTTGTGAACTTTTCTCTCCAGCTTTAAGTTTGTTTATCCATTTATTCTTAAGTGTCTTTCTGCCTTATTGAATCTAAACCAACTCATAAGTGTGGTTCTCATGCAACGATTTTATCTCTATGGCTTTCTCATATTACTTAGATTCATCACCATCGGTGATCATCACATACTTGTTTGTAGAGTATCTTCTTGATGGTTGAAGATCTATTTTTGACCTTTGAGGTTCTACAATTGTTTCTAGAGAACTCTCTATTTCTCCTTGGTTAACATCACTATTTGCTTGAACATTAGATTCTTTTTCAATAGCATTTCCCCTATCATAAGTTGATTGTACTAGATCAACCTTTACTAAATGTTTATCAATTATATGTACATTCTTCTTAGTGTCTTCGATGGTATGACCTTTAAAGAAGACAACATTTTGGTTTCAGACTATTTTCTTTCAACTAGAACCCAAAGCCTATCCAAATGCAAAACTTTCGAATCCGAGCAATATGCATTTTTTCGCTTTGTTGTCTAGTATGGATATCTCATCTTGGGAAATATGGACAAACACTTTCCATTCAAACACTTTTAAATGCCTGTAAGAGACGTTTTTTTTTCCTATCAAGAGTTTGTTTGACACTTCTCCACCCAAAAGTGTTGATGGAAACAAATTGATAATGTTTACAACATTCTTCATTGTTTCTCCCAGAATATTTTGGGCAAATTTTGAATGTGAGAACAAGCACTTTATCTTCTCTACAACTGTTCTGTTCATTCTTTTTGCAATGACATTTTGTGGAGGAATATTTGAAACTGATCTTTTGTGTATGATCTTGCAGTACTCATTGAAAGATCTCGTATACTCATCACCATTGTCCGTGCGAATACATTTTAACTTTTTTCCAATTTCTCACAGTGAAAGTATGAAACTCTTCGAAAATCTTAAACACCTCATATTTGGTTTTGAGCACAAGCCCAAACTTTTCTTGAATGATACCAAAAAATACGATCATGTATTGGGCACCATCTAACACTTTCATCTACATGCGACCACATACATTTGAATAAATGAATTTAACCACATCTGATTTTCTTATAGTAGAATTTCTAGAGAAAAAAACTCTGTTGTTTTGTAGCCAAACCATGAATGCAATTAGGAAAAGTTTCACCTTTTAGGTGTGACAAACAATCTCTCTTGCCAAGTATTTGAAGTGATTTTTTACTCATATGATCAAGCTGCTTGTACCAGAACTCATTAAATGAGTTATCTTGTGTGACATTTATTAGCTTACTTCTCCGTTACTTGAGTCAAATACAAATTAGACTTTTTTTTATCGTTATAATTAGTGAGTTTTTGCTGAACTTCTATTTTCTTATCGGTAAGAAAGAAATGTGCTCTTGGTGATTTGGCATCGACTATAGCACGCTCAACCATGTTACCTTACCTGTGAGTTTTCCCATATCCGTTATTGATGAGCTATTGGATTTGTTACGTGGGCTTAAATTTTTCAAAGCTAGATTTGTGTTTAAGCTATCATTCAATTAGTGTTGCAACATGGAAAAGGTGTGAGAAATGTTGCATTTCCAACTCCTCAGACCTTGAAAGAGCAATGTGATTTTTTTGGGGCTCACGGGGTGTTATCAATTAGTTCGTGCAATGGTATGGCAATCTTGCTAACCCTTGACAGATTAGTTACGCAAAGATAACTTTGGCTAGAATGAGGTGGTTGAGAAGGCTTTTGTTGAGCTAAAGAAAGCAACGACCAATGGTTATAGTTTTGACTATTTCCGACTTTACAAAACCATTCATCCTTGAAATGGTTGCCTCTGATCATGGCTTGGGTGTTATTTGATGCGAAGGGGATGATTGATGGCTTACTTCAGCCATTTTCTCAATCCAAAAGGGGAGCAAAAATTAGTACATGAACTAGAACTCATGGGAATTGTCTTGACAGTGTAAAAGTCGAATTCTTACCTTCAAGGTCCCAAATTTAGATTACACAACGGATCAAGGAAGTCTTTTGTTGGAGCCATGACTACTCAATCCCAGACATTAGAAATTGCTGTGAAGCTGATCGTATATGATTTTCTAGAGGAAGTTCATATAGCAGTTTCCAACACCTGGAGCTATAAAACTCCTGAGTATCGAAGGACACCTACTCTTTTTCAGCAAGTTGATTATACCATGAGCTTCACCCCTCACAGTGCCCGTCCTACGTGAATGCTATGATAGTAAGATCGGAGGCCATTTCGAGGTACGTAAAAACTTTCAAATGAGTCCTTAGCAAGTTATGCGGCAGAGTGACACATTTTCTAGCAAAACAACCTTTCATCAGCAGGACTTCTCGATTGTTAGGCTCTCTTCCTCAACAATTTAAATATTCTGGCTAATAAAGAAAGGATTGGAAGTCCTCTTGCAACAGGGTTTAGTTGAAGATTTGTGCTTTCTTATGATTTACGTCTTAAGGAAAAGAGTTTTGATTTGGGTCGTAATTTGCGGTGCTTCTGACCCACATGATTACTGTGGTTCATCCACTAATATATGATTGATCATGCAATTTTCGCACCCATGACCGAGTGCCTTCTTTGCCTGAAAATCAACTTGCGAGATTCTGTTAAACTTTTGCTATTCCTTGAGCGTGCACTCCATTTATGGTTTTTGGTATGGTAATTTGATTTGAGGGTGGCAAGCTAGGCCATTTAGATGACGAAAATTGTCGTTTGGTGATGAGAGGTTTTTGTTTGGCGTTGGTATAAGCCTCTTCTGGCAAGGCAATTTCAATAGCTAGTGACACAGATTAGTGCGCTTTATAATTTTGATAATGGCCTTGATTTCTTCTCCTGAACCATTAGTGAGAACCAAAATCTAATATGATTCAGCCAATGTTCCAAGTGAACTCATGAGTAGAGCTCTTAAATCCTCAAAATGTTATTGATATTCCATGACAGTCCCATGTTGCCTAATCTTACAGAAAACTTCAACAATTTCTCAGCCCCTTGAGTGATAATATTCTCTTACAAAGAAAGATGTAATTATATGGAGATAAATAAACTCGAATAATTTTGAGTAGGTCATACCTCTTCGAAAAGTTGCTCCCGAAGATTGTTATGTAGTTGTCATGTGTTACAGAAGAAAGTAACAGCTTTGATTTTTTTTTTATATTGCAAGAGTCGATAAATTTGTGAAAATTCCAAGGTTTCTGTTCCTCATTTTAAATACAATGGAATCATGAAAAATGAAAAACAAAAACAAATAAATTTATATAAATTGTGAGAAAAGGGAAGATTTGTCGTTTGGCGGCCAAGGGATCGAGTTCCCTATTTGCTTTTGATCACGTTATTATGCCAAAGCAAATCACTCTTCATGAAAATCTCGAAAGCCATTTCCTCAATTATGTCTTCCCTATGTGAAGGCCACTTTCCAAGAAAGTAATCAACAAATGAGTCTTCCACTCATATATAAGCAACTGCAAACAATACATTTGAATACTCAAAGCCTGTGTTTCCTTGAAAAATACAGTTGATCAATATCAAATAATACAAGCTGTGGCCAAGTTTTAGCACATAGAGCTAGCTATGCATAAATTCTAACAACCAGGGGATGTCAAATGATCCAACATTGTAGTTTGAAAAACCAAAGATGTTAGAGTTTGGTGTGACTCGAATTTTTGTTGGGTCGGATTGGATCCGTATATAATATTAAGGTTATTTATTTTCTCTATATATTGATGTTTGAGTCACAAAACTCATTGTATATTGATTTCTGATTGGTGATTTTCTCCTCTGCCCATGAACTTTTTTCGTAAGGATTTTTCACGAAAATCTTGATATCTATTTTTCTGCAGTTTTGTTTTCGTTTCACGTTTGATTCTTAATAATTGGTATTATAGCGAAGTTGAGAGTTACAATACTCAGATGGAACGAAATTTGGGTTCAGCAATTGTTTTTTTGTTGAAAATTGCAATTTGGAAAATGAACTTGAAAAAAAAGGTAAAAAGAAGCAAAATTTGTTTTTGCTGGTGCAGAGAGAAGAAAAAGGGGTCTTTTTTTCTTCAAAGAATTGCTTTGTGTTCTTCAACAGCGAAGAAGAAGACGTCGTCCGACCTACGGCATCACAGAACCCGCCGTTCGATCTTCTCTGTCGCCAAACAGAGAATGCACGCCGCCGACGAACCTCCCGCTGTCACCTGAGAGAATGTGTCGACTGTCCGACTATCACCCCCAGAAGAGTCACTAGTCTTGCTCAAACCCAGCGCTGAGGAAGCTACTCCACCCACCAACTGCCTCTGCCTCGCCTTCGCCTTCGCCGGTTGATCTCCGTCACACCTCCGAACAAAAGAACAATCCAGTCAACGGTCATTCTGTTCACATCGAAGCATTTGTCTTCAAACAGCAGAAGGTACATCAGAGCAAGCTCTGATTTTTCTTTTGCATAATGGAATTGAATTTTTTTTAAAAAATTCAATTTTTCTTGGAGTTTGGTGATTTCTTAGAGCCAGCGTATTTTGTTGGAATTAATTCGGGGTCAAATTTTGAGAGACGTATATTTTGGGCTCAAAAATTTTTGAGGGAGATAAATTCACTGAAATTTGATATTCCGTTTTTTGATCAGAATACGAGGTTTCAGTTATGGCAGGTGAAGATACGAGATGTTCTTGCACAGATAAATTTAGACGACGTATTTTGCACAGATAGATTTAGACAATGTGTTATTAGGGCTCAATAAACCCCATCTTTGATACGTCTGCATTTGTCAAATCAAATTTTGCTAAATGTTTTGAATGAGAAATCTGCCACTGAGCTATGGTTCATATTTGAGCAGTTGTGTATGAGAAAAACTCTGACTAGCAAGTTGTATTTGAAGCAAAGTCTTTATTCTCATCAGTTGATCAAAGGAAGTTCTATTGAAGAACATTAGACCACATCTAAAGAGTTAGTTTCAGATTTGGAGACTATGCAATACAAGTATGATGAAGAGGATTTAGGGTTGATTCTACTATGCTCGGTACCTGCTTCATGTGGTGCTTTCAAAGATACAATTTAATACAGTAGAGAAAGTCTAACTCTGGAAGAGATTTATGATTCTTTATTATCAAATGAAAAGATAAAGCATATGGTGCTTTAAGGGACTCGTCGTTCGGGGTAGAACAAGAGAGTCAAACAACAAAGGCAATTCGAAGGGCAGATCAAAGTCAATAAACCGTGATAGAATCTATTACTTCTGTCAGAAAAAATGACACATTAAAGCTGAGTGCTGTAAATTGCATAATGAAATAAAGAGAGCTGCTAAGAAGGGAAAACAACCAATGATGTCTGGTGAAGTTGTTGTCGCAGAAGAAGAAGACTATAGTGATTGAGATATTCTAATTATATCAGAGGGAAACTCAAAGCCAAACAAGAATTGAATTCTGGATTTAGCTTGTTCATTTCATATGTGTTACAATCGATATTGGTTTTTGACATATAAGAGCGTTTCTGAAGATGTTGTGTTAATGGGTAATAACACACTTTGCAAGATAGCAGGTATTGGTACCGTCAAGATCAAAATGTTTGATGGAGTTGTGAGGGCATTGGGTAATGTGCGACATGTTCCCAATTTAAAGAAAAATTGGATCTCTTTGAGTACTCTGGATTCAAAAAGGTACAAGTACAACGCTGTAGATGGAGCTATAAAGATCAGTAGGGGTGCTCTCATCAAGTTAAAGGGACACAGAAGCTCTGCAAATTTATATGTGTTCTAGGATTCTATAATGACGGGTAATAAGGCTGAAAAGTTTGTGAATTCACCTTTTAAAGGTATTTTGGAGAAGATTTGAAGAAGTCAGGTTCTCAGATTAAGTTCAAGTTGGGATTTGGATCTACATCAGAGCCAATACGTCAGCTTATTACAGATGTTCAAGGTGATCGAGTCACCACATCATCATCAGTTTCAGTTTCACGTCAGAGTGGTATTGTCAAAGGTAGAACCAAGAAAAAGGGTAAAATTCCAAGGCGATATTGTGAAACTACTACTGTAATACCCCAATTTTCTGTTACATAATTAAGGATAAATGAAAAATTAATTGGGGTATAATTAGATTATTCGGAGAATTTTTATTATGGAATATATTACCCCAAAAATAATTGTTGGGATATAATTATATCGATTAATCGGGTAATTAATTAGAATTAATTTGGAAGGAGTATTATATTGGATAATTAAATTAACGATGGAAAAATGTGTATTTGAAGTTTTCGGACGCATGCGGTTGATGCGTGGATTTAGTGTTGCATTCGAAAAGTATTACGAATCGTCCCTTACGTTTTGGGATGAGGCGGGGTCGGCATTTTGAGTCCAAAATCATACTCTGTCTACAAAATGAGTTTTCAGACGAGTCGCGGACGAATACGGTCTAGGAAAGTTTGAATCTGTCCAATTTTGGTGACTTTTCAGTCGAATTGCGGACGAGGCTCGGAAGCCTTTCCTCAATCGAAAAATAGGTTTAAACTGAGGGAGATTTATGGACTGAATCGGTTTAGTTTGGCTCGATCTGGAAACAATTAGGTGTCTAGGATTTTAGTTAAAAGAAGAAGGAAATTAGATTACTTAGATTTGTTTTGAATGAAGGAGATTTGTTTTGAATGAAGGATTAAATGAATAATTGAAGTGAAGATTTAAGTGAAGGACTGAAATAAAAAGAATTAAATGGAGAAGTAAATGGCTGAATCGGTTCACGCTGGTTGGTTCAGTATGATGGTCTGGTCTGGAAATTAAATGGGGAAGAGAAATTTGAATTGGTCTTCGGCCATTTTGTACAGAGAGATATAGGGAGAGGGGGAAGAGAGTGCAACAGAGAGAGAAGGGAGAAAATGATAGAGAGAACGAGCAATCGGGAGGGAGGAAAACTCGGGCTCGGGCTCGGTTGCGTGTTGTTTGGCGAATGGTGAGCAACTGCAGACGGCGATGTTGAGCGTCGGGCTTTTCGTAGGTTGGATTGATGAAGCGTCGGGTTGAGTTTTGTTGAAATCGACTTGATGTCTTGTTCATTTCAGGTAACCAGTGGCGTTTGGTAGGGATGGAACAACATGGGTGGCGACGGTGAGGTTGCGTGTGACGCGATGAAGGCAGGGAGCTGGCAGTTCGCGAAGAAATGGCTGGGAGGACTTGGGGTCCGGTTTGCGGTTCGGTCCAAACCGGTCTGTCCTACTCTGCTGGAAGCGACAACGTGGACGTGCGTGAGGAATGGCGAAGTCAATGTATGGTTTGTGGCAAAGGCATGGTGAGGAGTGCCTCTCTGGTGAATTGAAAGGCAGAATAAAGGGGAAGGTTGGCAAAGAAACTATCGGGTGAGTTGAACTGAGAGAGAAAATTGAGACAAAGAAGGAGAGCGTCTTTTGGAGAAAAGGAGAAGTTCAGAGAAGAGGACTCAGTGTGAGGGATAAGCTCCCTGTTCTCAGGTCCTCATTGTTGGTTTTTAGGTTCCCTCGTACGGCGGAATTACAGATGCTCATAACCATGGTAACGTGCGTAACCTATGTATCATGAAAAACAATTTTAACATTAACATAAAACGGATCGTTGTTATAATATATTAATAATAATATGTATTTAAAATCTCTATTTAGATCTAATCTAAAAGATAAAAAATGTTACCTTTGTAGCTTACTTCACACGGGTACAAAATCAACTTTCGATCTTCTCTGCCAATCCTCCTCACCTCGAATAAGCACGTGTGGGCGTGATCAATTTATGATAGATCGTATTCTCAACACATGAGACGATCTATTTGGATTTAGAAAACAACTTTTCTAAAGCCAACAAGGAAGACACAAATTTTGCTCTCAAAATGGATTCCTTAATCTCAAAGATTTCAACAACCTTTGCAAGTTGGACCTCTATTTATAGTGATATTGCTCCATAATGACTATTATGATATTTAGAGAAAAATACTACAAATTCCTCATTAAAATTATAATTGATATCATACATTTATAAAAATGTCATGGAAATCAAAAGTCTTGTTACCATAGCTCAACACTTGGCACATTTAAGTTATAATACATTATAACAAAAATGTTATGGAAAACAAAAGGTCATGACATTAAATCAAATTTGACATTAATTTAAATTTGACAAAATCCATTTTAAAACTATTTTTAAAAGTTACTTTATATTTTTTAATTAATTGAATAATCCATAATTCAATTATTTCATTTAACAAATATATTAACTTTGACAACTTTTGTCATTTTGTCTTAATTAATTGAATAATCAATAATTCAATTATTTCATCTAATGAAAAAAATAATAATAAACTTTTTATTGAGTGTATTAAATAATTAATTCATAATTAATTATTTAATTTTTTGTTCATTTTTCTATTATTCGAATAATGATAAAAAAGTCACGAAGGGACTGATGGACCTATAGTTGTAAGCTCCAATAATATTTCGTTAATTAATATAAACTCTTTATATTAATTAACATAATTTTTAACTCTAAAGTAATTCCACTAAATACTTAGAGTTGCACTCTCAAAACTATAGAGTATATTTACTTAAAGTAATGTCCATTGATATAGTCATTATATATGAATTAACTCTCCATTTAGATTCGCAATAGAGCTAGGTTTATAATCCATTAACCTCTCATATTGCTTCTTTATCCTTGACTACCATTAATTCTTAATTGAATAATTAATTCATAACGATTATGAATTGCGCTATAATTATTCAATCCTTGAACTAACAAATAAGGGAATCTATAGAAATGAATTTCATTGTATCGATATTAACATTCTCAGCTATTCATTTTAATTTACTCTCAATATACAAGGTATACGAATCATAACTCGCACAAAACTTTACCGAGTAAATCAAAGAATAAATTAAAATAAAATAGGAGTTTATTAAATACAACGAATTAAGATCATACATATATGACCATCATTATGATAAAATTAATTGTTCTATATTTAACGAAAATTATCAAAACAATATAATTTTATCTAGTCCAGTCCTATATAATCATATTATATAAAACATATTTATCTTATGTCACTACATATTTAGTCGGGGTATGACTATACATTCTTAATAAGATAAACTATGTTTATGGCTATGAACTATTTGAAGATTCCATACTTCAAATATAAGTCATGGACATATTTTGGTTATTACTCTTTATATTTTATCCCACATATATACAATATATATGTTAATATAAAGTTAGCAAAAATAACCAAGGAATTTTCTACGAATTTTATAAAACATATTATAAAATATTAACATAATATTAATCAATATAAATCTATTCATATGTAATAAAATTGTTCTATTACATTTGCTTGTTTGACATATTACTCCCAACAATCTCCCACTTTCCCTAAAGCAAATGAGACATGTCTCTAATCTCTAACCTCTCTAGATGTTTCTCAAAACATTTTGAGGTAATGTCTTGGTGAAGGGATCAAGAAAATTCTCAACTGATGGAATCTTTAGAACAATCATGTCTCCACACTGCACTATATCTCTTATTACATGATATTTTCTCTCCATATGCTTTGTTCGTTTGTGACTTCTAGGTTCTTTAGCATTTGCTACTGCACCACTATTGTCACAGTACAAAGAATGGTTTATCCATATTTGGAACTACTTCCAAATCACTAAAGAATTTTCTAAGCCACATAGCTTCTTTTGCTGCTTCACAAGCAGCAATGTATTCTGCTTCCATAGTAGAGTCTGAAACTGTAACGACCTAGATTTTCGTAAATCGTTAAAATGCGTAAAAATTTGAAATTTCTTTCTTTTTAAAACAAAACGTACCAGAGTGCATCTAAATCGGATCGCTACTAACCATTCGTAAAACTCATTATAAAAACTCAGTGAATAAAATGCAGAAGCGTTATGAAATCGTCTATTTCAAATAATTGCGGAAGTGTAAATAATTCCAAGGAGAAACTAAACAATTGAATACAATTTAGTAAAACTTGATGTGATTACATCTGTTTACTCATTCTTTTTCTTGTCTGGCCAGCCCCCGAGTCTCGTGCATGCAAATCTTTCATCCCTGCTTCATTACGTGTTTATCATCTACTTATTATCTGTTCGTCGTTTGTACATACACCACAAGTAACTCTAAGCCTAAAGGCTTAGTAAGGAAATGAGGAAAAACAATTATGCATATCTCTCTCTTAATTCTTCTTGGAATGGGGACCACCTAAACCAATTCTTTTATTACATTCATTGGTTCTTGGTTCTTTACTCGTACTTCGAGCTGAGAGGTTGTCCTTTGAGATGGCTTAGTTGATCAGCTTCGAACCTCCTGTGCGCAAGCTAGTCCCTTTCCCGACTAGGTGAGGGTGTATCCTAGCTGCTATGCTAGATCCGAACTACCTATCTACTCCAACTCCCTGGTTGTCCCCTTTCCGGCGTATCCCACCTTCAAGGTTCCTCCCCTTCTCGCGTATCCCGCCTTTAGGGATTCAGGGTTTTTGCCCTTTCGGCATATCCCACAGGAGGGTTTCTTCGATGATGGGCGTATCCCACCCATCCTGAACATTCTTTTCTTAGCATTCGTCCCCTTTCCGGCGTATCCCGCCTTCAAGAGTCCTCCCTTCCGGCGTATCCCGCCTTCAGGGTTTCTTCCCTTCTGGCGTATCCCGCCGGAGGGTTTCTTCGGTGATAGGCGTATCCCGCTCATCCCGAACATTCTTGTTCTTAGCGTTTTTGCTCACTCATGCATGTGTGAGTACCACCCCAAAGTGGCACTCCCTACGAGTTTCTATTAACATGATACATAGTGCATTCTAACGTATGTTAACGGAAATTGAAATGAGCATTGAAGTAATAGTACTATAATTGAACTCGCGCATATAATGAATAACAATAATTGAAAGCATGCATAAATACAGAGAACAATTATGATATCGAATTAAAGCAACAAGTGAACAAGATGAGATAATAAAGTAACATATGACAAATTACAATTAACTAAACATGCTCATTGAAATAAGTTAGGCTAAACACGGAAACATGCTGTAGACAACGAATAACGGAAACATGCTTGTAAATTGAGAATCCTTATTCTAGTTGGTTAAACATACTTTTATTTTAATTAGTCAAATATGCTATATTTAATAGTTTAGTTATTATCCTAATTAATTACATGCTCAACAAATTAATTAACATACTCAAGTTTGATTTCTTTTGTTACTTACACTAGTTCATTAACATACTACCATTATTATTGAAGTTTTTTAACATGCTTGAATCCAATTATTACTTATTAGCCTAGTTAATTGAATATACTGATTGATCATGCCGATTACAAGCTAATTAAACATGCTCAATCAATTACTTTAATATATTATGCTAGTTCATTTACATGCTCAACGTCTAATTAAGTTAATTACTCTATTCGATTAACATACTTAGACAAAGACAATAATTAACAGAAGCATAACAAGGACATGCTTGCAAATAAGAGCTCGTAAAATAATACCTAATAATCTACTAATTAACATACTCCAGTAACAATTTACTTAACATGTGTAAGATTAGTTAGGGAATATGCTCGCATATTCATTTTTCAATTTAATTATTCTAATTAAGTAAGTTAATATGCTATTGCATTATTCAGATCAATTAACATGCTAGTTAAATATTATTAAACATGCTAGTAAATAAATGGCGATTCAATAGTTTACAAGCTTGGACAACTAAAAGAGTTACATTCTCAATTGATTATATTTAACATGCTTAAGGGTTTAACAATTATCGATGAACATTTAGCTAAGTGGCAGAACAATAACCAAAGAAATGATCACATTATAAACATTTAGCAACACCATCAAAACTCTTAGCTCATTCCCACACTTGTCATTCCCATTCATACCCATTAGTCATTCACGTTTTCAGCATTATCATCATCTATTGCTAGAAATTACGGAACTCATACGCAATCAAGGAAATCATTTACAGCAGCATATATATGTAATGGCAGAACCGTTACTCAAGAGAACAATCGACATGTAAAGAGAACAATCGACAGTCAACATAGAACTACAAAGTGCTAATAAATCTATACTATAATGAGGGAAAACATTTCGCATGATAAAACATTTAATTCACAGAACCATCAAGGAATATCACAAAACTACAATACACTACATAACACATAACGTAAACTCACGCACTCTACTTGTGGTGTAGGGCCTCCAACTAGCCAAGACACACCCAAGTTCCTTACCTCAAGCTTTAATGCGCATTAGCATTTCGCCGTTATGCTTTGTCTCTTCATTGTACCTTCATAATTTAGGAACGTTTATCATTAGTATAATTGATTAATCAACTTATCAACTCAACAATAGCCAACAGACTAATAACTTTTATCCAACAACCAACTCCAGTAATTAGTTCACAGAGAACAAATCTAATCCTTCAATGTTGACAATGATAGTACCATCTGACCACGCATGTACAATTTTTAGCAACTAAACCAAACCATAACTAACATTAGGTTGTATACATATCAAGTCTATCGTATCAAATTTACATCCCTTCAAAGCCTTAAAATCATCGAACCAGATCACACAATATGCTTTCCAAATTTACAGAGTATAATCCAACACAACACCACCCAAGAACATAGAATCGTCACTAAGCAGTAGTGTATTATCCAAAGAACAGTTTAACCAATAGAAAATGACCCACACTTTGACAACACTTCATCATCTCCACAGATTTCCAAAAATAGCACCCACAGTTTACATAAGCATAACCAAAATGAACATTCACAGTTTCCAGGCATGCATTCGACACTGATAGCCACAAACGGAGAATAATTATTCAATAACAGGGAGCATTATCCATAACAAATACTACGGAGAGTCTTAAATCCTCCAAAATCCATGTGAACACCCTTTCTCTATTTATCTTTAGCATCCAAAATCCATAGAACTGAGAAGAAGTGTTCATTACCTAAGAGACCACAAGGACCAGAGAAGAACACTACCAACCACCCCCTTTCACTGTAAATTCCTCTCGGCCAAAGCTCCACCAGAGAACATTCTGTCTCTCCCTCTATCTCTTCTCCCATCCTCTTTGCCTCGGTTCTTCTCTCTCGGCATCACCCACCCTCAAGCAACTCACCGAGAGCTTTAGAGGGCGTTTCCCTCCCCTCACAGTCTTTTATTTTCTAGCCATAATCATTTCCCCGACAACACTCCCTTGTTTCTATTTGCTTTTCCAGAAGCTGTCGGTTACACAGGGTGCATTTCCAGGCTGGAGAGAAGCAGGGGGTTGTCTGCATAGCAGACAACAATTCACCCGAATCGAGTCGTACCAAATTCAGCCACAACAGCCAGAAACACCACATGCTACTGCCAATCCGTCTAGACTACAAAACGCAAGGAGAGGAACGGACTTACCGTGTCTTGACGCTAGAAATCACAGCAACGGGAGCTCCAATTCGTCCCACAGGCTTCAGCATATCCCTGTGCCCTAGCTCTGCTGCTTGGATGCTTCACCGACGGCCACCCCCGTGGTTTCGTTCGCACCGCGCAGGCCGAAAACGTCGCCTCGTTGCCACAGAAGAACCCGTCAGCGCAAGCTCTCCCGTCGCCCCCTTCACTCTTTGCTCTCTCTCTCTCGTCTGGTCGGGTTGTCGCGAAGTGGCCAAAGGCCAAGGGAGATTTTCTCCCTTTAATTCCCAATCGGGAACAAATAGCTTGAACCGGTTCAGCTCTCTCTCCCCTCTACACTATAATTTTTCTTTTTCCCCATTTTAAATCCTAATTAATTAATTTTAAAAATATATCTATATATTTAAGTGTTAAATATTCATACCGCACATTAACCGACCCAAATTGTAACTCTCGACTTATTCCAAATGTTGTTAAAGGATTATTACGGATCCGATTTAAATTTCTTAATTCCATTTCCCAAATGGATTTCCATCAATTAAACCTCTCTTAAATTATAACTGAATGGTTACCTCCTTGGTAATACCCTGATAATCATCCAATTAATCTAAAATCTCCAGATTATACTCCAATTATATTTGTTACATTCTGATAAAAAGTTGGAGTGTTACAGAAACACCACCTTGTTTTACGCTTCTCTAAACTATGGCTCCACCTCCAAGGGTGAAAACTGATCCAAATATCGACTTTCAATCATCTGTATCAGTTTGAAAATCAGAATCTGTGTATTCAGTTGGAATCAAATCCCTACCAGAATATAGTAGCATATAGTTTCTCGTTCTCCTTAGATACTTGAGAATATGTTTGACTGCTATCCAATGATCTAATCCTAGATTTGACGGAAAATGGCTAACTATCCCTACTGCATAACATATGTCGGGCCTCGTGCATAACATAGCATACATCAAGCTCCCAACAGCTGATGCATATGGGTAACGTCTCATATCTTCTTCCTTTTGAGGTGTGTCAGGACATTGCTTTTTAGAAAGAATAACTTCATGTCTAGAAGGTAAATAACCTTTCTTGGAGTTTTGCATCAAATATTTGACAACCATCTTGTTAATAAACAATGCTTCAGATAAAGCTAACATTTTATTTTTATGATCTCTTATTAGACAAATCCCAAGAATGTAGTTTGCATTTTCTAAATCTTTCATTTGGAATTGCTTAGCTAGCAATGCTTTTATATCTGATAATAATTCTACATTATTCCCAATAAGTAGAATATCATCAACATACAGAACTAAGAAGACCACACGCGTGTCATTTATGAGTTTGTATACAAAAGACTCATCAAGGCACTGTGTGAACCCATAAGATTTGATTGCTTCATTAAATCTCATATACCATGACATAGATACTTGCTTAAGTCCATAAATAGATCTATTTAACTTACAAACCTTTTGTTGTGCATCTTTATCTATGAAACCCTCTGGTTGCTCTATATAAATGGTTTCTTCAAGATGACCATTTAGAAAAGCCATCTTGACATCCATCTGCCAAATCTCATAATCATAATGAGCGGCAATAGAAAGCAATAAGATTGGACTTAAGCATAGCTACATGAGAGAAAGTCTCTTCATAAACAACTCCTTCCCTTTAGATATAACCCTTAGCTACAAGTCTAGCTTTGAATATCTCTACATTCCCGTCCACTCCTCTTTTTCTCTTATAGATCCATTTACACCCTATAGGTTTCACCCCTTCAGGTAGATCTACAAGATCTCAGACGGAGTTTGAATACATTGATTCCATCTCAAGTTTCATAGCTTCAAGCCATGCTTCTTTGTCAGCATCTTCCATTGCACATCTAAATGACAATGGATCATCGTTTCCATCATTAGTGATATCAACTTGTGCTTCACCTACTTGTCCATATTAAGCTGGTGGTCGTACAACCCTCTCACTATGTCTAGGTGGTGCGATGGTCTGACTAGAAGTAGCCACTTTCTGAGTACCATGTGGAACAACAACTTTTGTTGTTTCCGATCTGATCTCATCAACATGAGTTTCCTCCAAGACAATCTTGCTTTGAGGTTTGAAGTTTGCCATATAGTCATATTCAAGAAATGTGGCATTTGTGAATACAAATACCTTGTTATCTTGAGGACTATAGAACAAACCTCCTCTTGTGCCTTTTGCATAACCAACAAACATGCAAAACTCAGATCGAGGTTCTAATTTTCCAGTCTTTCCTACTAGCACATGTGCGGGACACCCCCATATGCGAAAGTGTCTCAAACTAGGCTTGTGACCACTCCACAACTCTAAAGGTGTCTTAGAAATAGATTTAGATGGGACCACATTCAAAATGTAAGTCGCTGTCTGTATGGCGTATCCCCAAAATGATTTTGGAAGTGCAAAGTAACTCATCATGGATCAAACCATATTATGTAAAGTCCTATTTCTCCTTTCAACAACACCATTTTGCTGAGGAGTGCCAGGTGTTGTTAGCTAAGATATAATTTCATGTTCTAACAAGTAATCCTTGAATTCATTACCAAGGTATTCACCTCCTCAATCTGATCGAAGACACTTGATTGACTTATCTAATTGCTTTTCAGCTTCAGCTTTAAACTCTTGAAACTTTCTAAAAGTTTCTGATTTAAATTGAATTAGATAAGTATAACCATATCTTGTGTAGTCATCAACAAAAATGATGAAGTACTCATAACCACCTCTACCCCGAGTAGTCATAGGGCTACATACATATGAATGTATGAGTCAAGTGGCTCTTGAGTCCTTCTACCCCTTGTAGAAAAAGGTCTCTTGGTCATTTTTTCCTCTAGACAAGATTCACAGACTGGAAAAGATCCAATATTTAAATATTGGGTAAATGACAAATCAACCATCGTGGTTTCTAGCCAATGACAAGTCAACCATTATGGTATTTTTTGTAACAATTTAACGAATGACGTAAGGGAAAATGACAAAACCAACATCGCGAAAACGTTTTCCGTTAAAATAATCGCGGTGTCTCACTTTTGCGGCGTCTCACAGTGAGAGCCACTTTTTTCTGAATTCATTTATGCTTTCCTTCTTCTTTCTCTCCATCTGGGTTTTTGAATTTACTGTAGGAGGTTGAAGGCTTCAAGGCACTGTAAATCCTTGCGACCCTGTAAAGGAATTACAAGTTTAGGAGGCATGAATATTTGTAAGTAGCTAGTGATTAGCTTATTCAGATTGAACTAAATTACGGGTCTGTCAGAAATTCATTGGTTTTCTTGTAGGGAAGAGCCAAAGCATTTCCAAGCTCTAGCCACAAGCACCAAAAGTAAGCTTAATCAGTTCATATATTTTCATTTTAAACAAAACTAGCATTAGTATGAAAGCAGAAATAAAAAACCCATAAGAGACCATGCTTGCTATAAGCAGAAATAAAAAAAAAACAGAGAAAGAAGAAAGAAAGCAGAGGAGCCATTGATGTGCAGCTTTTTTGGCCGTAAAGACCGCCATTGTTGCATAAAACAAAGCTCATCTCATCGTCCATCAACAGAAGTAAAGGAATCTGCAAACCCAACTGGTCTTGCCGTGAGAGGCCGCGAAAGTGAGACACCGCGATTATTTTAACGGAAAACATTTTCGCCATGTTGGTTTTGTCATTTTCCCTTACGTCAGTGGTTAAATTGTTACAAAAAATATCATAGTGGTTGACTTGTCATTGACCAGAAACCACGATGGTTGATTTGTCATTTACCCTTAAATATTTTAAAGGACCGTCCTTCACAAGTCTATCAATTCTATCTATATTAATATGACCTAGATGAAGGTGCCAAAGATATGTGTTATCATCATGAGAAATTTTAAGTTTATTGGACTTAGGCAATTCTACTTTAAAAAGTTCAGTATTCAACAGTGATTTATTGGTGGGCCTTATCACATAAATTCCATTTTTCATAAAACCAGAACAAATTTTTAGTCCATTTCTAGGAATAATAACAATATTATTATTAAAAGAAATTGAATAACATTGTTCAAATAAATGAGAATCAGAAATGAGATTTCTAGTAAACCCCGGTACAAAATAAACATTATTCAATAATAAAAATTTATTTTGAAAATTGAATTTTGTTTCTCCCACTGCTGAAGCTAAAACTAGTGCCCCATTGCCCACTCTCATAGTGAACTCCCCATCTGCTAGATTCTGATAGGAACGAAGCATTTGTAAAGAACAACAAACATGATTAGTCGCACCTGAATCAAATATCTAGGGTAATAAATCATTTTCAACTAAACAAGATTCAATAACAAGTAAATCAGATTTACTTGTCTTCTTTTGTTTTAGTTCCTCGAGATATTTTTTACAGAGTCTCTTCTCTTTTGTTGCATTTTTAGCAAGGATCGGAGGACATTCCTTAGTCAGGACAAACTTCAAGTTGTCACAAGAATCATATTCAAGTTTTTTTTTCAAGTGATGAAATTATCGCCAGTCAACTTTTCAGTCACGAGTAAATTAATCATAAAAGAAGATATTATATTATAATGAATAAATAAATACATATTAATATTATGCATAAAATTCATAAGAAATATGGCAATTAAAATGATGCATGAACATGCTAAATCACTAAATAAAATGCAAATGCTATTATTGCCTCGATACATAATATTTTTCCTTAGGGTAAAAATATTATCTATTAATAAATTTATTCAAAATATCTCATATTTTTAAAATTTATTAACTATCGATTAGTTTTGGTCAAAATGTGATTAGCACATTACATCACATTTTTATGAGTGTATACCATCGTTTCGGTTTTATAAAACTTAACTTATAATTGCCACCTTAAGGACGGTCAATTATAAAATACATTTTATGAAACATATCTCTAGGAGATCAACCATGGTATTAATCTAAGTGAACACTCTCCTTAGGGAGGACGATAATAATGTCGTCTCGGAGCCTCGCTTAAATCTCACATTGTTGTATCAACGATGGAGACCACGGAAAGTTATGCCAACTCTCCGCTTCCACTCATTATTTTGAATTATAGTGATTTTATAGAATATCACATATTCTATTAAATCTATATAAAAAACTTATTTAATAAATTTATTTTTTATATAGATTATTAATTTTTATAATCATATTATAAAATTAATTATACTAAATAAATAATTTATTTAGCACTTACAAAATAATGTAAAAATTTTAGTAATTAAAATTTTACATTATTTTATTTTCTCACATAATTCATAAATAGGAATTAATAGTTTTAATCTAATTAAAACTATTTAATTTTTAACAAACTAATTTATTAAAATTAAATAAATAAAATATATGTTAAGAATGCATGGCAATGTGAGAAAACTAAATGATAAGTAGGCTCTATATGCAAGTACTATATGACATATGAATGCATGACAATGATAAAACAACTTATATGAAGCATAAAAATAAATGAAATAATGACCATGTTGATTTGGATATTTCTAAAATTACATATAAACAAAAAAAAAAAAATTATATAAAGTCTTGGTAGCCTCTACATTTGTTTTGCGTCATACGTCGCGTAACAACAATTGCACACTATAGTCCCGCTCTAAAATTTGTCTAAAACAATTATAACAACAATTGCTCCATAATGGCCATTATGACATTTAGAGAAAAACACTACAAATTCTTCATTAAAGTTAATTGATTTCATACATTTATAAAAATGTTATGGAAATCAAAAGTCTTGTCACTATAACTCAACACTTGGCACATTTAAGTTATAACACATTTGTAACAAAAATGTTATGGAAAATAAAAGGTCATGACATTAAATCAAATTTGACATTAATTCAAATTTGACAAAATCCATTTTAAAAATTATTTTTAAAAATTACTTTATATTTATTAATTAATTGAATAATCCATAGTTCAATTATTTCATTTAACAAATATATTAACTTTGACAACTTTTGTCATTTTGTCTTAATTAATTTAATAATCAATAATTCAATTATTTCATCTAATGAAAAAATAATAATAAACTTATTATTGAGTGTATTAAATAATTAATTCATAATTAATTATTTAATCTTTTTTTTATTTTTCTATTATTCGAATAATGATAAAATGTGACGAAGGGACCGATGAACCTATAGTTTTAAGCTCCAATAATATTTCGTTAATTAATATAAACTCTTTATATTAATTAACATAATTATTAACTCTAAAATAATTCCACTAAATACTTAGAGTTGCACTCTCAAAACTATAAAATATATTTACTTAAAGTAATGTCCATTGATATAGTCATTACATATGAATTAAATTTAGATTCGCAATAGAGCTAGGTTTATAATCCGTTAATCTCTCATATTGCTTATTTATCCTTGACTACCATTAGTTCTTAATTGAATAATTAATTCATAACGATTATGAATTGCACGCTAATTATTCGATCCTTGAACTAACAAACAAGGGAATCTATAGAAATGAATTTCATTGTATCGATATTAACATTCTCAGCTATTCATTTTAATTTACTCCCAATATACAAGGTATACGAATCATAACTTGTACAAAACTTTATCAAGTAAATCAAAGAATAAATTAAAATAAAATAGGATTTTATTAAAGACAACGAATTAAGATCATACATATATGACCATCATTATGATAAAATTAATTGTTTTATATTTAACGAAAATTATCAGAACAATATAATTTTATTTGGTCAAGTCCTATATAATTATATTATATAAAACATATTTATCTTATGTTACTACATATTTAGTCAGGATGTGACTATACATTCTTAATGAGATAAACTATGTTTATGGCTATGAACTATTTGAAGATTCCATACTTCAAATATAAGTCATGAACATATTTTGGTTATTACTCTTTATATTTTATCCCACATATATACAATATATATGTTAATATAAAGTTAGCAAAAATAACCAAGGAATTTTCTATGAATTTTATAAAACATAGTATAAATATTAACATAATATTAATCAATATAAATTTATTCATATATTATAAAATTGTTCTATTACATTTGCTTGTTGGGCATATTACTCCCAACACTCATTGACTTGAGTATGCTCTGGTAAGTGCATTCCTTCATTTTATTATGGATTTTATGGATATCTAGGCTATGTTAATGGACTAGCTATATTGGATATATACCCTCTGTTGTTGGATGATTGTTCTTTGTGGTGATAGTCTTTGGTTTGTTTCTGCAACTGTGGGTACGTTGGATGTATGTTCTGGGAGATCAATGTTATGTTACTTGGGTTAATATTCTGTGATGTTTGATTTATGAATATATGTACTCTGTTGATTGTGTGAACTTTAGGTCATGAGTTTATTTAGAGTATTTATATTCTGTTTATGATAAGTGATTAGTTAGAGGAAGACTTTGGGATAAATGTTGGAATTATGCTCGGATGGTTGGATTGTTAGAGTTAAGTGGGTGTTGAGTGATGAATTATACTATCTGCCATGTTATGGATTTTAGTTGGAAGTTATGTTATATTGTTGGAATCAATCTCTAATGTTCTGCAAAAATTAACTACAACTATAAAAGGATAACAAATGGTTGTATTCCGTTTTAGGTGTCAATGAATTCCTAGAACTAGTATGCAATTAAGGATAGGAAAAGACAATGAAATTATTGAGTTGTGACTATTAATAAGCAAATGTTGTTAAATTGTGAAGGTACTAAAGAAGGAAGAAAATGATAACGAATAAGTGTTTAACGCTTTAAGCAATTGAGATAAGTGATACTGCCTGTGTTTTTGTCTTCGGACCCTACATCGCAAGAATTAGGACCTTGTTTGCTGACTGTTTACCACTTTAATAGAATATTTAGGTTGTTTACTGATTTACCAGATATTGAGTATGTTCCGTGAATTGTAATGTTGTTGCTAGGTGTTTATTAGAATCAGGTTCTTTTAATTATATGTTAATAGATGAGCATGTTTTGAGGTTATATAGAGATATGATTGAACTATATACATTCACGAGCACCCATGCATCATATTTAGGGCTTATGAAATTGCGAGCATACTGCATGATGTGCCTAATATATGTAAATAGGTGTGTGGGGGTTCGGGAGAATTTGTGACTGTCCATCGATGGTAACACCCCGAATGGATGTTTCTCTTCCCACGTATGGAGCAGAGTGATGGTTTAGCCACATGGACTCTAGGGTTCATCCATTCCCTTGTAGGGAAATCCCCAACGTCTTTAACAAAAGAGTGTGGTGACGGCATGTGGTGACACCCCTAATGGATGTATCTCATTGTTGGAGTGACGGTTAAGCGACATGACCAATAGACGTATCCACCCCTCGGGTTCCAAAAAAGATAAGTTTTTTTTTTCTGTAATGCATCGTATGATCATGCATAACATCAGCATTGCATTTCATTCTATCATTTACTAAGCCTTAGGCTCATTAGTTAAGTCTTGTGACGTAGGTATACGCACGAGAACAGAAGAACAAATTAAGGAGCAGTTGATTAAAGATTTGCATGTAAGGATCTTGTGGCTAGTTAAGCTAAGGAGAATTACAAGAGATGGTTTGTAAATAATTTTGTAAAGGGTTTTGTAAAATATTAAATTGTAAAAGAAAATTGTATTTCTTTAATGCTTTATATTCCGCAGCGTTTCATAGAAGATTTTAAGATAAGAATTTTATTAATGTTTTTTAATTGGGTTTACGTTTTATAAAATGTGTAAGAAAAGGAGTTTAATTAGCGTCTTTTAATTGATTTATAAAAGAAGAATCTTCCGCAGTTTTTATAAAAAGAAAAAGTTTTAAATTTTACACGATTTTAAAAAAGTAATAAAAATCGGGTCGTTACAACTACAGTGGGTTATGCATTGAGTGCGTTCGAGGGTATTGATTCTAGTAGGGAGTCTTCAACATATTCATATGCAGTTCGTTTTGACAACTCTGATAATTCAATGGTAGCATGGAGGAGATGTGATTTCTTCTTGAGTGTCTCTCAAGTTAAGCATGACATAAACTTGATCGGTATCAGATATTGAGTTGGCCCAGCAGGGGCCTATGTGGAAGAGGAAACTATTTTTCATTGGAGTTTTGCAAATCGTTTGCCTTAAATTGAAATTTCTTTGAAGATAGAGATTGTCAGAGTTCAATGTTTTGAATTCGTTTTGGAGTGAACCTAGAAGCCTACATTGGATCTATCATATGAAATTTGTGTCAATGTGAAGATTGTTAGAGTTCGGTGCGATCCAAATTCTAGTTGGGTCGAGTTAAGCCCATATCTAATATTAGGGTAATTTATTTTCTTTATATATTGATACTTAAGTCGCAAAATTCAGAAATATTTTTTATTAGTGATTTTCTCCTCTGCCTGTGATTTTTCCCCGTAAAGTTCTCCACGTAAATCTTAGTATTCCTGCTTCCGCAATTTTTTTTTTTCCGTTTCGCGTTCAATCGTCAACCGAAGAAATTAGCGCTTGTAAGAAGACTGATATTTTTGCTCAAATGGAATTCAATATGAAAGAGAACAATATTTTAGCAGAGCAAAGTCACCAACAAGCCAGTCAAGCATCATATAATCCTCTTAAGAGAAGGAACAAATACTTCTACAATACACTTAGCAAGTCTTTTTCTCCAATTTTAACCAAGAAAATCATAACCTTGACTAGACTCGTGCATATCCATGGAGTCATTGCAGCCGGCCGGATTTAACTCCCCATTTTGTGGATTAGGAAAGTTAGTCTCAATACTCCGAGACCCATTTCCGCTTTGTGATAAATGATGATGCTGAAAGTTGCGGCGAAGAGGACTCGAAGAAGAATTTGAGAAGATGGAGTTCTTATTCAAAATCATTCCAGTTTGAGAGTGTTGGTGTTGAAGGGGCTCCTCTGTTCCGTATTCGAGTTCATTCTGAAAAATAATGAAATGAATTTCAACTATTTACTCTATATGCCATAGAAAATATGCAGTTGTTGTACTTCTTTCGTGATTATAATCATGAATGATAGAAAATAAAAAGACGAGATCAAAAGAAAAGGCCAAAAAAGGAACCTGCAAGTAAGCGATGATATCCATTGTTGTCACTCTTGATCCTTCTTCTTGCTTTCTCATCATCCATTGATAAATTTTTTCCTTAAAAGAAACAAAGAGAATTATGGCTGTTAGATCACTAAATGAAATTTCTGAAGATCAAGTGAAATCTACAATGCAGTGAGAAGGCATTCAAACTGTTTCTATGTATCACTATCTCCACCATCAAATCAAGTTCAACAACAGTAGTTCAATGTTGTTGGTATGACAAGTTTTTCTTTTGTGAAGCTAAATTCAATCCTCAAGAACTGTTTCAATCTTCTTTTTTTGAAAACCATCCCTGTTTTTAATGCCAAATGTAAAACTCTAGAATTCATTCAATTCCATTAGGATTTCAAACTATACCCAATCCTAAACTTCCAAGAAATAGTCAAGGCTACAAGAAATAGCCACTGTAGAGATGGTTATCAACTTGTCCTCTACATCATGTTTTCAGTTCTACTAAATGTTATCTCAATCTTCCACGCCTCATTAGGATTTGTAAGACTTTCTCCTTTAAATTCAGCTCCGACCCTCGGTCAATATATTGAGAATTTGAATGAACGAATCCTCAATTTCAAGAGATGCAAAGATTGGAACTAACTGGCTTGATTTCATTTCCCATCATAGCCAGGGGGAAAACACAGAATTCTTATGAATTAAACAAGGGGGAAAATATTTTACAATTCAATCCAAAGATTTGAAACGATGCAAATGAAACTAGTTGGACAACGCGAACAACCAAATACGAAAAACTAAAACGCAGCCAACAAAAAACAAGAACAAATTTCTCAAAATTGCCAGCCTATGACACAAAAATATTAAAGCATCAGAGAGAGAGAGAGATGGAAAACCAGAGAGTGACGTTCTCCGGCTTGAAAGGAAAGACGGTGGTGGTTGGTGGCTTGCGTGTAGAAATGGGAAAGGGAGTTAGCGGCGGCGCAAAAGGTGTTGTACATGCTCCGATCGATCTCATCCAGGTAAGTGGCATCCGATTTCCTCTTCTTTGCCATGGTCGCCAAATCAAACTTCAAACCCTTCTCCCTCTTTCTCTATCCAGAAGGAAGTTTCGGTATTGGGAATAGGAGAGAGAGAGAGAGAGAGAGAGAGAGAGAGAGGGAACAGCAAGGAAGAAAGAAATTAACTAGAGAAGAGAAGGCTTCTTCTCCCTCCTATCCAATTAACATCCCAATATTTTATCTTAAGTTGATTGTATTAATTTGAAAATACATATTAATTGTATTAATCATTTGAATTGTAAAATAGGTAATGATCTCGGACAGCACATTTGTATAACGTAATGACGAAGATGAGATCATTGGTGATGTTGATCATGAAAAAAATAAAGAATTATACTAAATAAACTACTAAGTCTAAATCAACAAATTATCGATTCCTTCCAATGAATAAGTAACAATTATTGAGAAAGCTACAAAACATTAAAACAAGCAAAATTTGTGATAATCAAACTTCGACTTTGAAATGAGAGAAAAACATTTATAAAATAAATAGGTTTCAATGTTGAAAGATACAGAAACTCATAAATTAGATTAAAGGTATAACTCGTAAAAGATTTTGACACAAAGAAAGATGTTAGCTTTAGGAAACGATGTTCACATGTTATCAAAATGTAGTCCATGTAGTTGTATTTCAATTAACCTAAACTTGGAGATTGAACATATTGATTTAAAGATTGTCTTTGTTCATGGAAAACTAGAATAGAAGATCCACATCATCAAAGGAAATGAACATTTGATTAGTAGACTATAAAAAAAAAAGAAAAGAAATTTGTATGATTTAAGGGGGCACAACAATAATTGTTGTGCCAATAGGCAAATGTCAAAAGAACAATTTTGTATGATAAATAAGTGAGTTTTATTCATTCATAGTTTCATTCTTATATTAGATTTGTTTTATAAGGTTCTGAAAATTTCTTGACTATTAATTCAATTTTAAATTGTTAAAGTTTGGTGTGATCTGAATTCTATTGGACCGAACCGGTGATCCCACATTATAGATCTTATTTAAAGTTTTGTTTTCTCTATAAATTCATATAACTTAGGGCTGCAAAACTCTGTCATAATTCTCAATGGCTAAAGTGGGGAAGACGATGCCATCGCTTGCCACATCATCCTGCCGTTGTAAATATAAAATTACATGTGGATCAGTCAATGAAGTAGCTGTGATAGCTAATGTGGATCACTGAAGTCGACGTGGCTTATGGAATACTATAAAAGACTGAGAAGAGATGAGAAAGCTAGGAAGTTGTTCTATTACTTTCAGTTTTCCTTTTCAGTAGTATTTTTCCTTTCTCTGTAATACAAGACGGCGACGGCTCAATCAATGAAAAGTCAGTTTCTTTTCTTGAATTCTGATCTCTGACCATAACAATTGGTATAAGAGCTGTCTCGATCCGGCGATGGCAAAAACCCGCTCCAAATCCAACGAAGAAGCATTGAAACGAGTGGAAAATGAATTGCAAGGTATCAATTTTGCTTTCACTAAAGTCTTTGCGTGACTGGAAAATTCTGATAAACAGTTTCAACAACTATCCACTCGCCAAGATAAACTGGAGTCAACTGTTCAAAGAATGGCTCAGGATAATGCAATTCGGCATGAAGCTGTAATGGCCGCTTTTGCTCAATTTGTGTCGACTCGGTCAGATGATTTCCCAAATCCAGATGCGGCAAATAATGTCCCTTCTAGTTCTCAGTTTCAGTCACCAGGCAATAATGTCCGTTCTGATTTCAGAACTCAAAATCGGCTACCGCGTCTTGATCTTCCTTTTTTTTAGGGAGATGGTCTAAGGGAGTGGCTACGTAAAGCGAACAGGTATTTCTTGATTCAACAAGTTCCTGTTAATTTGCTCTGGGATTGGCTGAACTTCATTTACAAGACCAAACGGATTTATGGTTTGACGGATTCATTTCTACTTACCCACAAGCTAGTTGGAAAGAATTGTGCAATAGATTTTCTGAAAACACTACAGAAGATGTAGTTGAATCTTTTCCCAAAATTTGTCAAACCAACTCAGTTAAAGACTATATTCAAAGATTTGCGGCACTCAAATCAGTGGTTCATCCCACTTTACCGCACATGTCAGAAGGCTACTACATTTATGTGTTTACAAGTGGCTTGAAGGAAGACATAAAAGCAACTGTTAAAATAAATAGGCCCCCTACATTGTCATTGGCGTTTCAAGTTGCATTATTACAGGAACAATCTATACAAACCTTACAGCGAATACCCAAATCCTCTAAGACATTTGTAGCTTCAAAGTAGCTGGATAAATCAATTATTCTTCCAAAAAATTCTGATTCTTCAGTTTTATCAAAATTGGCAAAGCTTACTCCTGCTGAGTTGAATAACAAGACGGGGCTGGGTCTATGCTTCAAGTGTGATGAGAAATACACACCTAATCATACCTGTAAAAATAATTCTATTAATTTCTTGTTAGTTGCTTCACAAGACTCGGATGCTATTTGTCCCAATGAATTATCTTTAGAGGATTCTAGTGAGGAAGTCGAGGAGATTGCTATTTCTCTTAATGCTCTAGCTAGATTTACTACAAACTACAGTGTGAGAATGAATGGACAATTGTTGGGACACAATATTTCCATCCTACTTGATAGTGGGAGCACTCACAGCTTCCTTGATGAAAAGGTTGCTGATCATTTGCAGATTCCCTTGGATCACTCCAAATGTTTGGTTGTGACTGTCGCTAATGGAGTGAAAATTTTCAGTGCTTCCATCTTACAACCAGTAAATTGGCTTATGAACAATCATGACTTTACTTTTTAGCTCAGAGCTCTGCCTCTAAGAGGAAGTGACATGATTTTGGGCATTGACTGGATTAACCATGTCAGCCCAGTTACATTTGATCTACCTAAGGGACAACTTAAGATTACGATATCAGGCACTGAGCTATGTTTGCCCACTACATCGACTTGTTCCTCTTTAGAACTTTGTTCTCTGAAGCGTTTTTCCAATGGTTTCAAGTATCAAAATTATGCTCTGGTGGGACAATTACAATCGGTTTTGAATTTATAGCAGCAGACTATTACTCCTACAATTCAAGAGTTACTGGACAACTACAAAGATGTTTTTCAATTACCCGTTGGGCTACCACTAGCAAGATCTCATGATCATGCCATTCCATTGATAGACGAAGCTAAGCCATTCAGGTTGGCTCCTTACCGATGTCCCTATTTCCATATGACAGAAATTGATAGACCGTCAAAGAAATGTTGACAGAAGGTATAATTGTACCTAGCAATAGTTCAAATGCTTCGCCTATTTTATTAGTTAAAAAAAGATGGGCACTGGAGGTTTTGTGTTGATTATCGTCAGCTTAATGCTATGACTCGGAAAGATAAATATCTGATGCCATTGATTGATGAACTTATTGATGAACTAAATGGATCTGTCGTTTTGTCTAAGCTGGATTTGCGAACTGGGTATCACCAGATTCGGGTGAAGGATGAGGACTGTCACAAAACAGCTTTTCATACATATCAAGGCTTATATGAATTCAAAGTTATGCCTTTTGGCTTAACTAACGCACTATCCACTTTTCAATCTTTAATGAATTATATTTTTCAGCCTTATTTGCAGAAGTTCGTGTTGGTGTTTTTTGATGACATTCTCGTCTATAGCTCTTCTATGGACTCTCATTATAGCCATCTACAAACAGTTTTACAGCTTTTACGACCACATGTTCTTTTTGCCAAGATGTCAAAGTGTGAATTTGGCCAGGCTAGAGTGGCCTACTTAGGCCATATTATTTTGGATAAAAGTGTTGAAGTCGATCCCGAAAAGCTTGAGGCTATAGCTGATTGGCCAATTCCTAATTTCGTTAAACTACTGACAGGCTTTTTGGGTTTGACAGGATACTATAGGAAACTCATACGAGGATATGGTGCTATAGCTCAACCTTTGATTGAATTACTAAAAAAAAAATTCTTTTACCTGGTCAGATGCAGCCACTGCTGCCTTTTCATCTCTGAAGAAAGCTATGATGTCTTCTCCTGTTTTAGCTTTGCCAAATTTTCTTCAACCCTTTATTATAGAGACAGATGGTTGCTATGAGGGACTGGGTGTTGTTTTAATTCAGAATCAGAGACCGATTGCCTTCCTCAGCAAACCATTTAACAAACACAATTTGGGTTTGTCCATTTATGAAAAAGAGTTGCTATCTCTTGTCATGGCTGTCTAGAAATGGAGACATTATATTGAAGGTGATGAGTTCATTGTTCAAACTGATCATCAATCTCTCAAGTTTTTACTTAAGCAACGCATTACCACCCCTCTACAGTAGAAGTGGTTGACGAAACTGTTGGGGTTGAGGTATGTTATTCAATACAAGAAAGCTAGAAGTAATATTGTTGCTGATGCTTTATCCAGGAAGGACTTTAGTTCTTCTAACTGTTGTGCTATTACTTCCATTCAACCAGTGTGGATTAGGGAAGTTATTTCAAGCTATGAAAACGTTCCTTGGGTATCTAATATTCTTGACCAACTCATTTTGGATTCTTCAGCAGTTTCTGGCTTTTCTTATGTAGATGGAATTCTGCGTTTTTATAAGAAATTGGTATTTGGTGGTTCTAATAATATTAGACAAAAGGTTATTCAAACCTTATATGACTCACAGGAAGGTGGGCATTCCGGTGTTCAAGCTATGATTTATAGGGCTAAAGCAAATTTTTGGTGGCCTGGAATGACTCCAACTAACAGACAACATGTTTTACAGTGTGATGTCTGTCTGAGGTGTAAAAGTGAACCTATAGCTTATCCTGGATTGCTCCAACCTTTACTCGTGCCGGATATTCCTTGGACTCACATTTCTATGGATTTCATAGAAGGTTTGCCTTTGTCTAATAATACTGACTGCATTTTGGTGGCTGTTGACAAGTTTACAAAGTTTGGGCATTTCATTGCTTTGAAACATCCATTTACTGCGGAGTCCATTGCAATTGTTTTTCTGGATCAGATTTTCAAACTTCACGGGTTGCCTCAACATATTCTCTCGGATAGAGACAAGATTTTCAGTTCCACTTTCTAGCAAACTCTGCTTCATACTTTGGGAACAGAACTTCATTTATCAACCGCTTATCACCCGGAATCGGAATGGTCAGACAGAACAAATTAATCAATGCTTGGAGATGTATTTGTGGTGTATGTCTCATCTTCATCCTCATCGTTGGTGACAATGGTTGTTTTTAGCAGAGTGGTGGTATAATACCACCTACCATTCGACTATAAAGGTCTCTCCTTTTCAAACTGTGTATTGCTTTCCTCCTCTGCAGCTGGCGTTAGGACCTTGCCAAGTCACTAATGTGGCAGCTGCTGATTCCCTCTTGCGAGATAGATTTCACATGAATAGGTTTCTCAAACATAATATCACACAAGCACAAGCACGAATGAAGTTATATGCGGATAAAAATTGTTTAGAATGCTCATTTACCGTGGAAGATATGGTGTTTTTACGTCTCCAACCTTATCGCCAATTAACAGTCAAAGCCCATATGATTCAGAAGCTGACACCGAAGTACTTTGATCCATTTGTGATTTTGGAAAAATTGGGTAAGGTTGCCTATAGATTGGCATTGCCAGAAGAAGCTCGCATTCATCCCATATTTCATGTTTCGCTGCTTAAGAAACAGATTGGTCAATCTGATGTTTCTTCCAAACGTCTTCCAGCGGAGTTTTTGAAAAATGATGAGCGCTATCCTTTTTGTTTACTGCAAACTCGAGTTGTTAAGCGGGGTGATTTTCCTGTTACTCAATGGCTTATTCATTGGGTAGGCAAATTGGAGATTGACGCTACTTGGATGGATACTGAAGTGGTGCAGTACAGATATCCAGAATTTGAACCTTGGGGACAAGGTTCTTCGGGAGGGGAAGCCTGTCATAATTCTCACCGGCTAAAGTGGGGAAGACAACGCCGTTGCCTGCCACGTCATCCTACCATTGTAAATACAGAGTTACACGTGGACCCGTCAATGAAGTAGCTGTGATAGCTGATGTGGATCACTGAAGTCAACGCGGCTTATGGAGTACTATAAAAGACTGAGAAGAGATGAGAAAGCTATGAAGTTGTTCTATTATTTTCAGTTTTCCTTTTCAGTAGTATTTTTCCTTTCTCTGTAATACAAGTCGTCGATGGCTCAATCAATGAAAAGTCAGTTTCTTTTCTTGAATTCCTATCTCCAATCATAACAAACTCATGGATGTATTTCGATCTTCAGAGCTTTAGTTTTGAGAGTTCATGTTTTCAAGTGTATTGAAACATATTATCTCTGGTCATTTCGTATCGAACGAGATTTGTGTAATTTTTCAGAAAATTATTATATTTTTTTGGAAAAAGAAAAGGAAAAAATTTTTTTTTCTCTGTCATTCGTCTTGTTTATGAAAATTTGTTCTTCTCTACCGTCCAACTACCATTAGAAACTATTGGCATGTCCATAATGAAAATTCTTATCTTTCCCTACTTTTGAATTTGTTGAAGATGTCGTACCTCCAAGCAACAGATTTTGTAATACCCCGACGTTTTAAGTGGGTTGACTATCGGGGTATTACCAAGAACGTACTCGTTAGATAATATATTAGGGAAATTAATGGAAAATCAATATAATCAAAATAAAAGAAATATTAATTTAATGAATTTAAAATATATAATATTTGGGATTAAAAATGTAAAGGGATTAAATTAATGGGATTAAGGGGGATTTGATAAATTAATTAATTGGGTTAAATAATTTAAAGATGATTTAAAATGAGAAAAGCAATGGGGAGAGAATGAATTAACGGAAAATTGAACCGGTTCACTAAGTGAACCGGTTTGACTAATGCCTAGAAGAATGGCCTTGGGCCATTCTTTCGAAGGAGAGCAAGAAGGCAGGGAGAACCAACGAGAGAGAAAAGGGAGAGACAAGGAGAGACAAAGAGGGAGAGACAGGGGAAGCTCGATAAGAGGGAGATGGAGCGACGTGCGCCGGACGTCGACGAGGATGATGGAGACAAGGGCGAGCTCCGACGTGCGGTGACGATTGAAGCGTCGGGATTTGAGAGCTAGGCGACGACGGGAGCTGCGATGCTCTATCATTCCCAGTGATGCTCGGCGATGGGATGGTGACGGTAGTGCATTGGCGAAGGCAAGACGGATGGCGACAGTGATGCTCGGCGAAGACTGGTGCTGCGGTGTTTGGCTTAGGTCGTTGGGCAATTTGGCGATTCAAGCTAGACCAGCCAAAGGCCCTGGTCTAGCTTGTGGTTCGGTTTCTTGTCCTGGCCCTTGCTCTGCTGGAAGCCGACAGAGGAGACATTGTAGACCTCATAGCTGTGGATGACAGGGGGTAGAGTGTGGAGTGCATCTACTCTCAGTGGTGTAGAGAGGACAGGGGTAGGGTGATGGGTACCCTCTAGGAGACATTGAAATGTAGTGGAGGAGGGGTGATTGGAGAGTGTTTTCAGGTGTGCTAGGCAGAGCAGAAGTTGCTCTTTGGAGGTTGAGCCGAGTGCAGAAGGTGAATTAGAGTGTCCCTTCCTTGCTGGGGAAGCCAAGTGCAAGGGAGGAATGGGATTGCTCTCTGGAGAGCTAGACCCTGAGCAGAAGGAGGAAAATGGAGGTAGGAGTTGGGAGCCCTCTCTAGGGTTGGCCGATGCTTCTGATGGTGAGTTTCCTTCCTTGTTTTGCTAAAAACATACTCTATTGGTTGGTTATTCTAGTTGCTTCTGCATGTAATTGCTATTGGTTGGTTAATAATGTGTTGAGTGTATGCTTAGTGCTCTGTTGGTATGAGTTTTCCAAGTCGTGATGTTGATTATGCACTCTATTGGTTGGAAATTCAAATTGTACAGCTAAGGATAATTGTGTGTGTTGTTGGGTTTTATACTCCGTGTGTTGTTTGTGAGTATTATGTTAAAATTATTATTGGATTTAAGGAACTCTGAATATTGAAATATATGGAAATGCTATGTTTGGATTGTGTTATGTGACCTCCCCGTGATGAATGAATACATTGTTTTGTTGGATGTTTTGTGATGCACTGTTTGGGATACCCTGTTGTTGGTTGATTATGTGTTCTGTAATTTAGTTACAAGTTATGGTATGATGATGGAATAAGTTATTGCTGTCAAATTGGTGTTCTGTTGTTGAGTTGGGAATTTCAGAATAAGTTATTGTTGTTGAGTTGGTGTTATGTTTGTGGAGGAATGACCTGTTGGTGTTGGAATTTCTTGGTTGCTGTTGTGATTATGCCTTTGTGGATTCAATTTCTTGGTTCTGGACTTGCTGGAATTGATATGCTCTTGTTGATTATGTTACGGAGTTCAATTATGTGTTGGTTGTCAAGTTGGATTATGTTATGTTCCTATGGTAATGGGATTTAGAGAATGATAAAAATATAGGTTTGATACACTATTTTGGTAATTGGTTATGTTTGGATGCTATCGTCGAGAAATCGTGTTATGCGTTTAATCGTTATTGGCTGAATATTTTTTTGGAAGTTACTGCCTTATTGATTTTATTGGAAACATTGATCATTGGTTGTTCGCTAAGTTATGATCGGTTGTGATCGTTGGGTGTTTTCATAGTTGATGTTGTTTCTATCAAATAGAATAAATTGTTGAGATGAGAATATGCTCTGTTGATTATAGTTACGTAGTGTTAGTTGCGTGTGGTGATTGTTACAAACTGATAATGGATTGAGACTTTGAATTTATTATTGAATTTGGACTCGTTATATGAATGACTATATTGAGATGTAAGGAAATTCCTATGTGAAGCTTATCCGTGAATTATCGAATATTGTTGATTTGCAATTTACTTATAGCTTAATGTTCGTTAAACGTTGATATGTTAGAATTGGTTAGTTAATCGTTTACATTGGATGACCTATTGGTCTAATGTTTATGCTAGTTAATATCAAGTATAATGTATTGTGGGAATATTGTGAGAATTAAGTGAGTATTATGCACGTTGATAAATGCTTTAAACGTTTGGGCAATTCAACTGTTGTTTTGTTAAAATGAAATATAATGAAATGCGTTGGTTGTTATTGTTGTTGGCTGTTACAGTTGTCTTGATTTGGTTTATGGATAGTGCCCTCTGTTTGACAATATACTGTTGTTAGTTGGATTACTATATTCTGAATATAAAAAGTTAAGTTGTACATTGGTTGACCGTTGATGTCATTGGTTTCATACCCTTCTTGGATATTAGTATAGGTCGTTGGCTTTATTCGAGTACTTATTATGTGGGTGATGTTAGGTACAAAGAAGAAGAGAATAAGGATAACGACGAAATGCTAATGCGCCTAAAAACTTTGAGGTAATGAATTAGGGGTGTCTTGGCCATTTGGAGGCCCTGCACCACAAGTAGTGTGCGTGAGTTGAGTTTATTCTTGGTTGATCTTACCGCTGTTAGTTCCTTAGTTTTCCTATAGTTTATTTACCGCAATATTCTTAATACAGCTGTTAGTTTCCTTATTTCTTGTAATTTATTTACTGCAAATATAAGAATGAGAATGCTTAGAGAATGCTAGGGAAAATGAAATGGTTAGACGTGATGAATGCTGTAATGATCCTGCTGCATTTGGTTTAATTATTCTCGTATTAGTTACAAGTTGTTATCTCCTTTATTATATTGTCCTACTATATATAATTGAGCATGTTTAACTTGTAATCTTCGCTTAGCATCCTAATCACTTTATTATAGTTTATTAACCACTTAAGCATGTAAACAATTTGATTAATCAAAACATGTGAACAAATGTATAATTAGCTAATTAACGGTAATTAATTGAAGCATACTTAAGTAAGTATAATTACTTCTCGAACATGTAAAGTGACTAACAATGAACTAGAATAATGGTCGTAGTATGTAATTAGCACATTTATCTAATGAATTAGCAGCATGTTAATTGATTACGATAATATAAACGTGTTGATTTACTTAACTAGAGTAATTACCTAAAGTAATCAACTAGGCTTGAGTATGTTAATTAATTTGAATAATTAATTAACTAGATGTATGTTTGTCCATTGGAATAACTAAACTAATTAGAAGTATAATCGAAATTGTCTTGAGCATGTAACTTACCTAGAATAACTAATCAGGATAATCGCTTAGAATAATGAATGTAGGAAGCATGTAAATGGAGTAAGAAGTTAACTATGATAGTTAGCACGATTAATTTATAGCATGTCCCGATTTCTTGTTTCGTTTACTGTTGTTGTATTTCCTTTATGATTCGCTCTGTAAGTTTCTTAATGTTCGTTTCATGCTTTCCTTATGTGTTTCGTTGTGTTCTGTTCAATAACATAATTGCTTTCATGTGCGTCTTCAATTCCCGTTATTCAATTTCTGTTGTTTACCTTATTATATGTGCTATTAATTTCAATTACTTATTTTAATGCGCACTTTAATTATTATGAATAGTAGGTTGTGAAGCATCATGCATTATGATAGGTTGAGAATGTATGAGCATGCATCATGTTAATAGAGACTAATAGGGAGTGCTACGGGGTGCTACGCAAGCATGCATGAGTGAGGATAAAATGATTAAAAAGGGTAAAAATAATAAGATAATAAAGGTTCCTGTGGTATCGGTAGCTTAGCCCGGCACAGGAACTGGAAATAGAGTTAGTAAGATAATAAAAGTTTCTGTGGTACCGTCAGCTTAGCTCGACACAAAAAATGGATAAGAAAAATGATAAAAACGGGACTTGGGAGTGGATGGGTAGCGGATGTAGTCTGCAATCTAGCCAAAGTTCCTCCCTCATAGGGTACAGGAGTTCAGATTTCAAGAAAAATGTTAGATTTGAGCACTATGCCATTGCACGAGAAAAACATCCCAATTCTAGCTTGAAGTACGAGTAATGGCTAAAAGTAAAGTAATAAAAAAGTAAATGGCTTAATGAAAGGATTGGTTTGGGTGGCCCCCATTCCAAATGGACTAAAGAGTGGCATTCATATGCATTGAACTCTTTTTCCTTACTGAGCCATTAGGCTTATGTGTTACTTGTGGTGTAGGTGTAGGTAGTCATACGTGGAATCAATGTATAGACTAGGAGTAGCGAAAAGAAAAGACGGACGGATAACATCAAAGCAGGGATGATGGATTTGCATGTGTGAGGTATTCCGAGGCTGGCCAGGCATAGCAAGGATAAAATAGAATTAAATTAAGTTTTCCAAATTGTAATTAATTAATAGCTTCTTTTATATAGGAAAGGAAAGTAGTATTTCAATTGCTTAGTATTTCTTCATTAAATTTGTTATTTACGCTTCCGCAAACATTTTCAATAAAAGACTTTGTTTTACAACGCTTCCGCATAAGTTTTATTAATGGGGTTTTTTATAACGAGTTTTACGAACAGTTGGTAGCGATCTAGACTTAAGCGCTCTCTGATTTGGTTTCAAAAAGAAATTTCAAATTTTCACGTGTTTTCGAGAATTTACGAAAATCCGGGTCGTTACAGATTTGTCATCGGAGGTATCTATTCATTGTCAGTCGCCATAGATTTACATCATTGTTCTCCATTCTCGCTATCAAGCTATTTCGATTAGAACTGTCACTAGAATGTCCTCTGCAAAATTAGATTTTTTGCCAGAGATAAAAATTATTTAAAATATTTGAGATTTTTGGAAGATTTTTTAGAGATTAAGTTTGATGATTTATGACAGATCTGAAATCGTAGGAATATTTCAATCTTGGAGATTAATTTTTGTTGAAATTCAAATCAAGTTTGAATTTTGTGATAATTGTGATTATTCCGACGATTAGATTTGATTTGATTTTGGGGATGATTTGTTATGACAAAAATATCTGAATATTTTAATATATCTATTAGAATCTTGTGATATTCATGATTTTTCGCTTCAATTTATTTTGTGAATATTTATTGAAGCCAGTGATTTTATTAATCATATATTTTGTTAAAGAATGTGTTTTTTTTTCAATAAGATCACTAAAGTAGATCTTCCACTTTTGGATAAAGATTCGATATTTTGTTATGAAATAATAACAATTGTCAAATTATAAAGTATTTTGAATGACAGATTTGATATGACAGGTCAAGAAATGAGATATGCTTGCACAAATTTGAATGACATTTTGTGAGATTTGAAAATGTTATCATCGTTATTTAAATATTTCTTAAACCTAGTTAGCATCAGTTGTTGAATTTTACCTTTGAAGACTTATATATATATATATATATATATTATTCTTTGATTTACAAGATAAAATTCTGTATAAGTTACACTATAGAATTTGTATTTTAAGAATAAATTAAATAAATAATTTAAAATGTTTATTTTGATATAATGGAAACTATTCCTAATATTCACTTGTTTATTTTTTGAGTGATTGAATAATTAGCTTGTAAATTCATAAATATTATGAATTAATTATTTAATTGTGAACTAATAATAGTCAATTAGAAAAATATAACATGAAAAGTTGACGGATATTAAACCTAACTTTATTACAAATCTTTGTAGGATCATAACATATGCGTTGACTATATCAATGAATAATTATTTTGAGTAAATAAAATCTATAAGTCTAAAAATTCAATTCCAGGTCAACCTTAGTAGCGGGTTGTCCAAGGTAGGGCCGACCAATAATATATATATTCTTTTCAAAATTCAAAATAACGCTACGACATATTGCATTGAATATTGCGACAATATTTTAAAGTTATGCTTTTCTCTCTTTTTTTCTTGCGTTTTTTGTACATCTTTCAATGAATTTTAATAGAGATTATTTTTGTTTATAATTTCAAGTCGTGTATATATATATATATATATTATGTTGTTTACTTATAAAATATGAATGCAACGATTTGGATTATAAAAACTAATTCATTTAAGTTCCCCACAAATGGAGTGGTCAACCTGCACAAGCTGAGAGGTCATCCAGACACATACCTAAGAGCAACAAACTTTTAAGATCTGTTAAAGTGGTAGCATGGTCATGAGAAGGTCGACCAAAAAGTTACTTGAGAGCAATTAAGTTTCAAAGACTTACTAAAGCGGTTGATCAAAGCTTGCATAGGTCGACTGATGTAGCTGACCTGCCAAAGACGAGAAGTCATCCTAAAGAATACCCGAGAGCAATGGATTCCAAAAGTACGCTAAAGCAGTTGAACGACATAGTAGACCAATCAGAAATGAGGTCATTCGGACAAACAATTGAGAGCAACAAATTTCTGAAGAATGTTGCGTTAGCCTTTTTGTTAGGCTTAGTGTATTTTAATGATGACTTGATGATGACTATTTCAATGGAATTAATAAGTTGATTATTGTGTTTTTATGGATAATATTCTTAATGTTTTATTCATCATATTTATACTTATATTTATTGGAAATACCCTCAAAACGGGTATTTAAATGTTCTAACATGTTTATCTCAGTCCATGTAGTGAATACATATCGTTTCGGGACTTAGGAAATTCAAGGAAAAGAAACAGAAGTGTTGTGGTTGAAGCTGCAGACAAAATATGCGACCAAAACTAAATTTTGGTCTTGTGGTCGTGATATGGTCGAATGGTCCGATCAAGATATGCGACCGAAACACAACACAAAATAGTCTGAGAGTTTTCAGTCGAGATGCGGTCAGGGCTACGGACGAGATAGGTGACTGAAAACATACACAGATTTCCTCCAGAGTTTTATGGACATTTTTTGACATGACGTGGTCGAGGCTGCGGTCGAGATAGGCGACCAAAAAAGTGGACAGATTGCTTCTAGAGTTTTTACGGCATTTTTGGACGCGGTGCGGTCGAGTAATGCAACCGAAAAAGCATAGAACTCACAATGGCTAAACTTCCAATGGTCGGATTTTCAAAAGATACATTTCTAACTACTGGAAGCAGTCGATCGAAAGGAATAGGTTGACTAAAAATGGATACTCTATAAATACATAGAAGCGAGCTCTAGACAACGAAACGGAGAATTGAGGCGAAGCCCTGTCGAATTTTATACTCAATTCTATATTACATTTGTGAGCATTGTAATACAACTCTCCAAACCCTAAACTTGAGAATTCAATTTGGGAGAGTTCAGAATAGTTGTGAGCTTTCAATTTCCAAATACTTTGTACTTAATTGTAAAGGGTGACTGCCTACGAATTCGTCAAATTAAGGGTGACGCCCCAAAACAGTCCAAGGCTCGATTGACGCCCAGAAGCTCAATCAAAGGGTGACTCCTCGCAATAGTCAAAGGAAAGGGTAACGCCACGTAACAGTCATTGTAACGGTTTGTTTGACACCAGTAAGTCAAACATTGTCAACCGGGGAGGTTGGACATTTAGTGGATCCCCAAGTGGACTCTTGGGGTGCGGATATAGGCGGGTTGCTGAACTGCGCAAACAATATCGTTTGCATCTCTTAACCAACTGTTTACTTTATTGCATATATTTGTGATTGATTATTTAATTGTATGTGATAAATTATATAGGGTTTTAGAGAATTTAAATATCACACATTTAAGTATGATTTGTCCATGGTAAATAAAAAGGGAGAAATGGATGAAAAGGCAGTTATTGGATGAAGTCATAAAATGGCTGTAATCAAGTTGAATTGGAGAAAAGATGTTCCCGTAGAAGTTTGGATGCTGCATGGATGCGGGAAGACGAGAAACCATTGGATTGGATTTAACAAGGGAACGCAGAGTCTTGGATAGGGAAAAATGCTCCCGCAGAAGTTTTGACATCGCATGGATACGAGAGGATGAAGAACTATTGGATTGAATTTAAGGAAGGAATATAGAGTGTTGAATTGGGGAAAAGATGCTTCTACAGAAGTTTGGAAGCTGCATGGATGCAAGAGGATGAGAAACCGTTAAATTGGATTTAAGGATTGAGCGTGAATTGTTAGATTAAGAAAAGAGTCTTCCTTGGATAGGAAAGATGTTGCGTAGAAGGAGGTTGTTTAAGTTGAATGTCTTCGTTTAGGTTATGGAGCGTGTTTCCACGATAGTAAACACATCCGCAACAACATATCAAACGATGGAACACCGTAGTGTTATAAAATAATGCATTTTACAGAATAGAACGCGTCTGCGGAAAAATATTAAAAGAAGGAACGTCATCATTCTATGGGGTAACACATTTTTGTGGAAGCGAATGTGTCCTCGGCAGCGAACTTAAGAGATGGAACAAAGTCATTTGGAAGTAAAGATTTAGTAGGAATGTTGACAATCCATGGCAGCGTAGGTTTCCTCGGAAGGATTGGTGTCTACGATAGCACTGACAACAAGGAATTATAGATTAAGGACTAATATGGCTTATTTCCATTGGTTGATTGGATAAAGCAGACGTCCCCTATGATAGTTTACATGTCCGCTGCTGACAAACAAGTTTTAAACATGATATTTCCATATTACTTGCGAACACTGATTTCTTTTCTTCGAACTATTAAGAAAGAATCGCTCGAAGGATATGTTTTTCCATGGGATATTTATTTTCGTGGGATCCCACATTCGACCGTCTTTAAATATGGATTTTTGAGGAGGCTGAAACCTTATTTTTTTCAATGGCCACTTGGACGAAGAAATTATTCTCGCTTCAGTGATTTTCTTCAAGTTTTTTGAAGGGTTTTGGGCCTTTAGGAATTTAATTTACGGCTTTGCTAAATATCATAGGTAAGAGATGTTTTTTTTGGTCTTTGGTCTACATCACAAAGTGCTAGGAAGGTTGAGGTTCAACTTGCTTTCCATTTTCTTTACTAATGACTCTCGAGGATTTGATGTTTGTTTAATGTGTTCATTTTTAGGTTTAATGAACTATGGATGTGAAGCTCTATAACGTGTGATATTAGATACTATGTTTATTTCCAACTATAGTATTATTGAGAATCTGTTATTTATTATATTGAGACACACTTTTGTGATTGCTTGATAATGATGAGTCTATTTATGATAATAAGTGTACTTGAGGATAGGTGCTGTTATTGTTTAAATATTACTCTCTGTGCTGACAATCATGTTAATCGTACGTTCATGCATTCATCTAAGAAAGATAAAAAATAAATTTAATAAACATAAATGATCATTGTTGGCATAGACTTGAGTTGATTGTCCCGCATAAAGTGGACCAAATGGTGTCACTCTCTCCTTTAGACTGAATGACCCCAACGATTGGACTGTAAAGTGAAAGAAAAAGAAAGACTGTTGACTGAAAAATGACATGATGAACTATATTTTATGACTTCATGTTTATATATTTTTATGCATCACTTGTTGAGCATTAGACTCATTTGTTTGAACCTTGTGGTGTAAGTGAAAGATGAGATCTTTGATGAACCTGATGAGACAAAGAAATGAAGTGGCAGTTGAAGGAGTATATTCATGGGAAAGCTAGCGTTTTGTTTGAAACGAATTTAACTATGAGTATCGAGAGGGAAAATGAATAAAGTTTCTAAAAGAAAATTTTCCTAATATGTTTTCTTTATATTTAGTTTTACTTTGCATATTGAGATTTGCTTAATTGAATTTTAGTACGTTGGTTTTAAATGATTTTATTTTATAGTCATCCGTTGTAAATCTTTTAAAAGTATGAATGATACATTATATGTATATAATGACAAGAAAATATTTAATGCTTCAGGGCGTTATATTATCGTATCAGAGCACCCAGGCTAATTTAACGCAAGCTTTCACATGAGAATGCTTCATCAACTATAAATATGTCTTGTAAATAATAATTTTAATTACTAAGTTAGTTTCTTTATTTGTTGATATTATGATTCTCTAGAGGCAAATATGGTAAAAGAGGCTAGAAACAACGAGGACGCCAAGGATGAGACATTAATTTGGTTTATCGAGTTGATAGAATGTCAGCTTCAACATATGGAGCGTATGGCAGAAAGAGAAGAATGAGGAAGAGTTCAACATGTTTATGTTGAAGCTGGGTGGGAGAAGTTCCACCGTCTAAATGCACCAAAATTTGATGGAAACTTCTCTGATTCGGCTGAAGCTGAGAGGAATGGATTAGAGCCCTAGAAGATATGTTCAAGTATGATAAGATTCAGGAGGAGGAAAGAGTTTCTTGTGCTGCTTATCTGCTAATCCAAGATGCAAGGTTTGGGTGGGATTTTGTTAAGACTACTCACAATATGAAGACCATGATGTGGAGGAAATTCAGAGAACTATTTGATAACAACTACTTCAGTCATGCAGGGACGTGGAAGCTATTAGAGTTTACTTAGCTTCGTCAGATGGGATCTGTGACAGAGTATGTGCGAAAATTTGAGGCATTGTCATACTTTGCAGATCACCTAGTGGTTACCAATGACCTAAAAGTGTATCAATTTGTCCAAGGACTAAAAGGGGAGATATATAGAGGCATGGATATCTATGGCACTCAGAACGTGCTCTTTTCCACGATTGAGTCTAAAACATTGGATGTGGAAGAACCTGAATCTATGTGGCCAAGCAACTGGAAGCAAGATGAAAAGTTTTCAGAGAAAATCAGTCTCCACCAAACAAAGGAACTAAGAGGGCATTTTTTGGTGGTGATTAACAAGGAAAAGGGAAGCGAGTTTTAAAAGGACCATTGACTGTTAGAGATGGTATGAGGATGTCTCAAGTCGATCCGTTCCCTAAATGCAAGAAGAATCATTTTGGAGAATGTAGAGTTAGAACCAGTAATACTTCAAGTGTGGGAAAGTTGGCCATGTAGCTAAAGATTGCCCAACTCTAGCTGGGGATCAAACAAAAGTCATTCTAAGGATTTTTTCTGTTTTGGAAGACGATGGCATCGAACAACCTTCTGTGGTTATAGGTATCACCTATATTAATAACATAGCTACTTATACCTTATTTGATTATGGAGCTTCATGTTAGCCTAAATGGTGTTAGGCTCAATTGTTTTGATAATGAATATTTTGATTGTAATTATAAGTTGTTTATTGATTAATGTTCTTAATTGTATAATCATTATATTTATATTTATATTCATTGGAAATACCCTCAATACGAGTATTAAAGTTGTGTTAACATGTTTATCTAAGTCCATGTAGTGAGTAGGTATCATATTGGGACTTAGAAATATCAAGGATGGCAAATGGGAGGAGATGAGGTTGAGCAAACCAAAGAAATGGTCGACCAAAACTGTCCACGAAGGATGCGATCGAGTGAGCGGTCAATGGGAGCATTCGAAATATATCACAGTGCACTCCCAGGATTTACGGTCGATGAAGCGGTCAAGGACGCAGTCAATGGGACGAAAATTGTATACAGATTAACCAGAAGATTTTTGGTTGAGTAAGCGGACAAGGAAGCGGTTGACGCACATGACTGAAATACATCACAGAGAGCACCTTGGGTTATCGGTCGAGTAAGCAGGTGAGCAAGAGAAAAGTGGTCGACCAAAAATGTGCAGAACACACAATGACTAGTTTCCAACGGTCGGATGTGGTCGACCAAAAGGAATTGGTCGACCGAATTTACAATGTCTATAAATATAAGACACTCCGAAGCTCATTACAATAAACCGGGAATTGAAGCAAGGCCTTGCCAAATTTGAGACTCAATTCCAAATCATATTTTGAGCTTGTAACCTAACTCCCCATACTCCTAAACTTGAGTTTTCTATTTGGGAGAGTTAGGAATCTTTGTTTTTACATTTTCCATCATTGTACTCCAACGAAAAGGGTGACATCCTATGAATTAGTCAAGAGAAGGGTGATGCCATGTAGTAGTCAAGAGGAAAGGGTGACACCCTGAAAAAGAGTCAAATTGTAAAGGTTTGGTTGGCACTCGTGAAGCCAATCGATACTAACTAGGGAGGTTAGTGAGTAAAGGATCTCCAAGTCAGGAACTTAGAGCGCAGATGTAGGCGAGATTTTCCAAACCGTGTGAACAATATCGTTTGCACTCTCTATCCCTTAAACTCTTTAATATTGTGATTATTTGTATGCTTTATACTTGATAAATCACTTAGGGATAGAAAAACTAATATCACACAAAAAAGATTAGAACGCCTAATTCACAGCCCCCCCCCCCCCCCCCCCTAGGTGCATTTCGATCCTTCAATTCACACTTTTTTGTAGTATTTGTGTTTTATTATAAATTGAATTGTTTAGCTGGTTTGATCAATCATACATATAGAGTTATGTTACTGTCAGGAGAGTATTAGATGCAGTAGGTATCTTGAAAGAATGTATTATTTATTTGAATGACTGATCTCTTCAAGTTGATCTTAATGTAATCGACATGAAGGAATATGATATCATTTTTGGCATGGACTAGTTATTTCATCACTTTTGTAATGATAAACTGTAGAAGAAGAGTAATCTACTTCCAGCCCTAGATGACAAAGAATATGTTTTCCATGTCATTAAAGACAAAAGGAAGCCGCCTATTATTTTTGCGATTAAAGCACAACGACTATTGAGTAGTGGATGCATGGGTTTCTTGGCCAGTGTTGTTGATACGTGTGTATTACAAGATGTGAAGCTCGATAACATCACTGCTGATTTACCTGGACTGTCACCCAATCAGGAAATTGAATTTGTAATAAATGTGTATCCTGACACTAAACTTATTTCTAAGAACTTGTATAGAATGACACCTACTAAATTGAAGGGATTGAAGACTCAACTTGAAGAATTGCTTAACAAGGGTTTTATACGCCCTAGCTCCTCCCCGTGGGGTGCCCCTATCTTATTTGTGATGAAAAAGAATGGTTTTATGAAAATGTGTATAGACTACAGAGAGTTTAACAAAGTGACTGTAAAGAATAAATACCCATTGTCAAGGATTGATTATTTGTTTTATCAACTCCTAATCGCTTGTGTGATTTCAAATATTGACTTACGATTCAGATACTATCAATTGAAGGTCAGAATAAAAGATATTCTGAGGACAACATTTTTGACCAGATATGGACACTGCGAGTTTTTGGTTATGTCTTTTGCATTGACTAACACACCTGCAACATTTATGGATTTGATGAACTACGTCTTCAAAGATTTTCTAGACAAATTCTATATTGTGTTTATCGACGACATATTGATTTACTCCAGTTCGAAGGAATAACATATGGAACATCTGAAGATCACCTCATTGATTCTTAAGGAGCATTAGTTGTACGCAAAGTTTTCTAAGTGTGAGTTTTGGTTGGATAAAGTCAACTTCTTGGGTCACATTATCTCCATAGATGGTGTAACCATGGAACCAGCTTAGATTCAAGTAATTTTGAATTGGCCTCAACCAAAGAACATCCGTGAAGTATAGAGTTTCTTGGCCTTTCAGGATATTACAAAAGGTTTATAGAAATCTTTTCAAAGATTACTTTGTCATTATTAAGGTTAACAAGAAAGAATGTCAGATTTTGGTGGCTCAGTGAATGTGATGAAAGCTTCCAAGAATTGAAACAAATATTGACCACGATCCTAGTCCTAGCTTTATCATCCAAAATTAGTAAGTACTATATTTATTATGATGCCTCGAAGAACGGTAAGTACTGTATCTACTCTTTTAGCTATGATGTTAACGCCTATGATATTAGAGAAGATAAAAAAAAAAAGTAAAGATAGATGACCTTTTGTGTGTGGCCCTTAAATCAAACGAGAAATTATTAGATAAATCTGATTACTCTATTTCTGGTGAAGGAATCATTAAGTTCAAAAATAGATAGCATGTCCCTAGGAATGACATGTTACGACATGAGATTTTGGCAGAAGCTCACTCCTCAAATTTTTCGACTCCACCTGCTAGTACCAAGATGTACAGAGACCTGAAACAACACTATTGGTGGCTTAATCTCAAAGAAAATGTTGCAAAACATGTGAAGTTACGTTTGGTATGGCAATAAGTAAAAGTAGAACATCAGAGATCAGCAAGAACATTATAGTCTTTACCGATACTTGAATGGAAATGGGAACAAATTGTGATGGACCTCGTCATCAGTTTACCAAGAATCGTGAAAGGACACAATGCGATTTGGTTAATCGTTGATAGGTTAACAAAGTAAGTGCACTTTTTGTATATCAGGATGACTTATTCGATGAATCAGTACATCAAATTATATATTTAGAAGATTGTATGGTGTCTCAAACCATGATCTAAGATTTACGCCAGCCTTTTGGAAGATTTTGCACAAGGCATTGTGCATGAAATTAAAGTTCAGTACAACATTCCATCCTCAAACTGATGGCCATTCTGAAAGGGTGATCAAGATATTGGAAGACATGTTATGAGCTTATGTTCTAGACTTCCAAGTTAGTTGGAACAAGATGTTATCATTGGTGGAATTCGCATATAATAATAGTTATCAAGCCACAATTGAAATGACACCTTATAAAGCGTTGTGTGGAAGAATGTGTCGATCTTCGTTATATTGGAAGGAAGTGGGTGAAGCTTGAAGGAAGTGGGTGAAGCTTAACTTTTAGGCCCTAATATTGTTCAGTCGACAACAGAGATGGGTGGTCTTATAAGCAAAGAATGTTAACTGCCCAAAGTAGTCAGGAAAAAAATGCAGATCACAAATGGAGAGAGTTAGAGTTCGAACTAGGAGACTTGGTATTTTTGAAGGTTTCACATTTCAAGAGATTTTTGAGATTTGGCAAAAAGGGTAAGCTTAGCCCGAGGTTTGTTGGATCATTCGCTGTTGTGAAAAGAATAGAAAAGTCTGCCTACAAATTGGAGTTACCACTTTCGATGAATGGAGTCCATGATGTTTTTCATGTGTCGAAGCAGAGGAAATGTGTTGACAACCCCTCACATGTGGTACAACATGAGAAGATCATTATTCAACCAACATTGAGCTACGAGGAGAAACTAGTTCAAATATTAGACTTTGAGATCACGGAATTTCTGAAGTGCCCCAAGGCCCTATCACACGGAGTCGAGCCAAGAAACTTATTGCTTTCCTAAATAGCTTCTATTTTTCAAGAAATACCAAGATGTGGGATTCTTTGAAAGATGTATCACAAGACAATAAAGAAGTTCCTTTTCATTTGATCTCTTGGGACGGTGCTCCACCAACCTAAACCGAATTCCACATTAGCCATGAAGTGTGGTGACGTGAAGACTACAAATATTATTTAAGGTCTTGTTTTGATTTAGTAGAAATAGTATTATGAACAACAATTTTATTTGGTTTTCTTTTATTGTGTTGTGAGATGCTAGAGAGGTGTGCGGTTTGCATGAAAACCGCACCCTCATGCCGAATTTTCGTCATTAAGGGTATTTTGGTCTTTCGACCTATTTTGTAAACCTTAGGGTTAAATACCCTCCCTTGGAAGATTGGAGGGTTAGTTTTGAATTGAAGAGAATTTTGTGTTTCTTGAAGAAACCTTGCCGCGGCCTCCCCTCCCCTTTGCGCCGTCCTCATCCATCACCCAAGCAAGGGATTTTTGAAGCTTCTCTACCTTGCATTCCTTGGGATATTATCTCTTCCAATCACTTGTCTTCGAGGTAAGGATTGTAGAGTGGAGATAAAAGAAGATTCCACCCTTGGAGAGTGTTGGTTTTCGGCCAACCACAAAGTCGCCCCTCTCATTAGGAGGTCCGCGGACTCCATTGAAGTTACTCTTGATTTTTGAAGTTCTTCTTTGTTCTTTTCTTAGTTCTTGGAAGCCCTAATGATCTGGTAATTGAATGCTTAATAGTTGTTGAAGAAATTTTTTTGGATTATTGATTGGAGAAGATTATTGTTGGATTATTGTTATAGTGCTGAATCTGTTTTTCTTGCTAGATTGTTGTTGTTGCTGAATTTGGTATCTGTTTGAGGCCTTTGTGCCATTCATCTCAGTTTAGTGTCTTCTAGTGATTTATTCAGGATTGAGTCAGGGGGCTACCTTCCAAATTTGGGCTCCATTTGATGTATGTAGCTAGAGTTATTCTGTTTTGAGTAATCGTTGGTAAATCTTCCCTGTCAAACCCTAATTATTGGAACCTTTGTATTCGAAGCATAACTTTTGAACCAGAATGGATTTCTTTATGAAATTTTGACACGATTATTGTGATTGTATTGAGAACATCCCTGCCAAGTTTCAGTTCAAGCTCACGCTATTTTGGAAGTTAAAATTGATTGACTATTGTTAATTCGACGATTACAGTTTTCCGGAACAGATTTCTTTAAGGCTCTCTATTTGTTTCTTGGAGCCTATCATTTGGTATCAGAGCCGAGTTCGCGTTGCTGCTATTATTTTGTCTTACAAGGCTAATTATGAGTACTAGGAGTGGTGCTCAATATCATAATCCACGAGAGATGAGAAACGGTTCGGGTGCACCTCCACCCAAGGAAAATCAAGAACCAACCGAGCCTTCAATGAGGGAGATGTTTGAAATGATTATGAAATTATAGCAACAAATTGGTTCCTCCGATAATGATCATGTACGGTGTCCTAGAACTCCGACACCTAGAAGGAGGATTAGTACTTGAAATGATTCTAGAGGAGGGGATGCTAGCTTATATGATGAAGAATGGGAAGACCCTGAGAATTCAGATTCACCGAGTCCTAGAAGAAGATCAAATAGTAATCAAGAAATGAGGCATGTTAAAATTTTTATTCCAAATTTTAAGGGCTCTAGCAATAGAGAAGATTTTCTTGAATGGGCCGAAAAGGTGGATCGTATTTTCGAATGTTACGATTATTCAGAAAAGACTAATATATGAATGGTGGCTTTGGAATTCTCAGGTTATGCTAGCATTTGGTGGGAAGACCTCAAAGCACAACGTCGAAGAGATGGTGAAGGAGAGGTCCATAGTTGGGAGGCCCTAAAAGCACTCATGAAGAAAAGGTTCCTACCTTCCCACTATAAACAAGAGTTGTTTCTACAGTTACAAAATTTGAGGCAAGGCTCTTTGACCATGGATGAATACTTAACTGAGTTTGAAATATTGAAAATACGCTGTAATGTGACTGAACCAATGGAGAAAACTATTGCTTGATTTATCAGAGGCTTACTCAAGGAGATTAGTGAAACAGTCGAGTTGCAATCATATGTTACCTTCAATGATGTGGTACAATTGGCCTTGAGAATTGAAAGGCAAAGAAAAAGGAGAGCAAAGGAGAGTATGACTCGGTCCTTCTCTAAGAACTACACCCCTTAGAAACAGATTCAAAAAGGGGAAAGCAAGCCTAGTACCATGAAGAGCAATGAGGAAAAAAAGCCTATGTTTGATACTAACAAGTCTAGATCCCGTGATATCAAATGTTTTAAATGTTTATGATTCGACCATATAGCCTCCCAATGTCCGAATGCCAAAGTTATGATTCTTAAAGCGGGAACTAATGAGATAACCAGTGAAGATGAAGAAGAAGGTGTATCCATAACGGAAGAAGAAGATGTGGAAGAGACTTATTATGCCCCTGAAGGATCCTTACTTGTTGTGATGAAAAGAGCTATGGCTATCCAAAATCAAGTTGAGGAATTACAACGGGAGACTATCTTCCATACTCGTTGCCAAGTTCAAGGAAAGCTTTATTCATTGATTATTGATGGTGGTAGTTGTACTAATGTTATATCATCGGAGGTTGTTGAAAAATTGGGTTTGGCTACTTCGGTCCACCCCACTCCTTATCGATTGAATTGGTTGAATGACAAAGACTCGATCAAGGTTACCAAACAAGTGAAGTTAACTTTTTCCATTGGTGGCTATGAGGATGAGGCCACATTTGATTTTGTTCCGATGACAGCTAGCCATCTTTTGCTTGGTAGACCGTGGCAATTTGATAGAAAGATGAAGCATGATGGGTTTTCTAACTATTATTCTTTTAAGTTCAAGGAAAAGACAGTGAATTTGGCTCCTCTCAATCCGGATTAGATTGCTAAAGACTACGAGAGCATGAACAAGACTAGATCTGAAAATTCTCTTATTATCACAAAAGGAGATCTTAAGAGATCCTTAATGCAAGGAGGACCAATTATTCTTATGCTTTCGAGAAAGAGTGGACGAATTGGGCACTATACCGGAATCTGTATTAGAATTACTTAAAGAGTACAAAGACATATTTCTAGAAGAGCTACCTCTGGGATTACCACCTTTAAGAGGAATTGAACACCATATAGATCTTTTGCCAGCAACTCCTCTACCTAATCAGCCAGCTTATAGATTAAATCCTGATGAGTCCAAGGAGCTTTAGAAACAAGTTACCGAATTACTCGACAAAGGTTATATCCGTGAGTCTCTTAGCCCTTGTGCCATGCCTACCTTATTGGTTCCCAAGAAAGATGGATCAGTAAGGATGTGTGTTGATAGCCGTGCCATTAACCAAATCACCATCAAATATCGTTTCCCTATTCCCCGGCTTGAGGATATGTTAGATGAACTTAGTGGAGCTGCTATTTTCTCGAAAGTTGACTTGAAAAGCGGATATCACCATATTCAAATGCGTGAAGGAGATGAGTGGAAGACGGCGTTTAAAACAAAATATGGGCTCTATGAGTGGATGGTCATGCCATTTGGGTTGTCTAATGCCCCTAGTACTTTTATGCGAGTGATGCATCATCTTCTTCGAGATTTTATGGGAAAGTTTGTCGTCGTTTATTTCGATGATATACTTGTTTATAGCTCGAATATATCCAATCATCTTTTACACTTGAAGTTATTATTTGAGGCTCTACGGAAAGCTCAACTATTCGGCAATCTCAAGAAATGTTCTTTTGCTCAAGATCGTGTCTAGTTCTTGGGATTTATCATTACTAAAGATGGGATGGAGGTGGATGAATCCAAAATAATAGCCATCAAGGAATGGCCGATTCCTACTTGTGTCTCGGAAGTTCAGAGTTTCCATGGCTTAGCATCCTTTTACCGACATTTTATAAAAGGGTTCAGTTCAATCATGGCCCTTGTCACTGATTGCACCAAGAAAGGAAAAGATTTTACATGGACTTCATCGTGCCAATCTAGCTTTGAATCCATTAAAGAGAAATTATGCAATGCTCCTCTCCTAGCACTCCCGCAATTCACCAAAGTTTTTGAGATCTAATGCGATGCCTCTGGATTGGGTATCGGTGTGGTCCTTATGCAAGAAGGCAAGCCCATTGCCTATTTTAGTGAAAAACTAAAAGGTGCAGCCATCAATTATTCCACCTACGATAAGGAATTCTATGCAGTTATCCGAGCACTAGAAGTTTGGCAATCTAGAGAATTCATTATTCACTCCGATCACCAGGCATTGAGGCATATTCGTAGTCAAGGAAAGCTTAATCGTCGTCATAGCACATGGGTAGAACTTCTGGAACGTTATCCCTATATTATTAAATATAAAAATGGAGAATCTAATCAGGTCACAGACGCTCTCTCTAGGCGTTGTATTTTACTGACAGAACTTAATGCCAGACTTTTAGGTCTTAACTGGATCAAGGAGTTATACTCGGAGGATCAGAATTTTGGGAGTATTTACTCTAATTGTTTGCGCAAACTGGAGTTTCCATTCTTCTTGGAGGATGGTTTTCTTTTTAAGAATGGCAAGTTATGTATTCCTATATGTAGTCTTCAGGAATCTTTAATCCTTGAAGCTCACAGTGGCGGATTAGCAGGGCATTTCGGCAGTAAGAAAACTATTGAAACCATTCAAGAGCACTTCCACTGGCCTCATTTACATCAAGAAGTGCAAAGGATTGTAGATCGATGTATTGTTTGTGAGAAGGCAAAGAGTCAAGTCCTTCCACAAGGTCTCTATATGCCGCTTCCTGTGGCCACTCTTCCTTGGGTGCAAATCAGTGTCGATTTCATCTTAGGGATTCCCCGCACTCCTCGAGCCAAAGATTCTATAATGGTGGTTGTGGACCGATTTTCTAAAATGGCTCATTTTATTGCCTGTGATGATGCCTCTCATATAGCTAACCTATTCTTTAAGGAGATCATTCGATTGCATGGAGTTCCACGCTCCATTGTGTCAGATCGGGATACGAAATTCTTAAGTTCTTTTTGGAAGACTTTATAGAGGAAACTGGGTACTCAACTATTATTTAGCACTTCATTCCATCCCCAGACTGATGGGCAAACCAAGGTAGTTAATTGTACATTGGGAGCATTGCTAAGATCAGTGCTCAGTAAAAGACTAACCGATTGGGATTTACAGTTGCCTTATATGGAGTTTGCGTACAACCGGAGTGTACATAGATCTACTCAACATACACCATTTGAAGTAGTATATGGATTCAATCCCCTTACACCTATGGATCTCTTACCACTTCCGGTGACTGATTATATTAGTGAAGATGGAGCTGTGAAGGCCGAGCAACTTAAAAAATTACATGAAGAAGTCCAGAAAAATATCGAGAAAAAAAAATTTGGAATATGCCAGGCTTACAAATCGATGGTGCAAGGAAATTATTTTTTAAGTGGGTGATCTTGTTTGGTTGCATCTTCGAAAAGATCGATTTCCTAATTATCGTAAGTGCAAGCTATTGTTGAAAGCTAATGGTCCCTTTAAAGTACTGGAGCGTATTAATAATAACGTGTACCAGATCGAGCTACCTGAGGACTATGGAGTTTCGACTACTTTCAACGTTCAAGACTTGTCACTATATCATGGGACGACTTCTCTAATGAAAATGCATCGAAAACATTCTACGGATTTGGGGTCAAATCCTCAATCACCTGGGGAGAATGATGTGCCCCAAGGCCCTATCACATGGAGTCGAGCCAAGAAACTCATTGCTTTCCTAAATAACTTCTATTTTGCAAGAAATACCAAGATGTGGGATTCTTTGAAAGATGTATCAGAAGACAATAAAGAAGTTCCTTTTCATTTGATCTCTTGGGACGGTGCTCCACCAACCTAAACCGAATTCCACATTAGCCATGAAGTATGGTGACGTGAAGACTACAAATATTATTTAAGGTCTTGTTTTGATTTAGTAGAAATAGTATTATGAACAACAATTTTATTTGGTTTTCTTTTATTGTGTTGTGAGACGCTAGAGAGGTGTGCGGTTTGCATGAAAACAGCACCCTCAAGCCAAATTTTTGTCATTAAGGGTATTTTGGTCTTTTGACCTATTTTGTAAACCTTAGGGTTAAATACCCTCCCTTGGAAGATTGGAGGGTCAGTTTTGAATTGAAGAGAATTTTGTGTTTCTTGAAGAAACCTTGCCGCGGCCTCCCCTCCCCTTTGCGCCGTCCTCATCCATCACCCAAGCAAGGGATTTTTGAAGCTTCTCTACCTTGCATTCCTTGGGATATTATCTCTTCCAATCACTTGTCTTCGAGGTAAGGATTGTAGAGTGGAGATAAAAGAAGATTCCACCCTTGGAGAGTGTTGGTTTTCGGTCAACCACAAAGTCGCCCCTCTCATTAGGAGGTCCACGGACTCCATTGAAGTTACTCTTGATTTTTGAAGTTCTTCTTTGTTCTTTTCTTAGTTCTTGGAAGCCCTAATGATCTGGTAATTGAATGCTTAATAGGTGTTGAAGAAATTTTTTTGGATTATTGATTGGAGAAGATTATTGTTGGATTATTGTTATAGTGCTGTATCTGTTTTTCTTGCTGGATTGTTGTTGTTGCTGAATATGGTATCTGTTTGAGGCCTTTGTGCCATTCAACTCGGTTTAGTGTCTTCTAGTGATTTATTCAGAATTGAGTCAGGGAGCTACCTTCCAAATTTGGGCTCCATTTGATGTATGTAGCTCGAGTTATTCCGTTTTGAGTAATCGTTGGTAAATCTTCCCTGTCAAACCCTAATTATTGAAACCTTTGTATTTGAAGCATAACTTTTGAACCAGAATGGATTTCTTTATGAAAGTTTGACACGATTATTGTGATTGTAGTGAGAACATCCCTGCCAAGTTTCAGTTCAAGCTCACGCATATTTTGGAAGTTAAAATTGATTGACTATTGTTAATTTGACGATTACAGTTTTCAGGAACAGATTTCTTTAAGGCTCTCTATTTAGAAGAGAATGTTGGCCTAATTGGCATTAGGTTATTTGTGTTGATGATGACGGTAGTATTTGTGTAATTAAGTTGTTTAATTTATTAATTATGAATCGTGTAAATACATTAATATTAATAATTGGAAATACCTTGAATACGGTTATTATTATATACTAACTTGTTTACCTAAGTCAATGTGACTTATAATATAAATATTAGGACTAGGAGATTCCAAGAAATGTAAAAAGGAAGGAAGAGGTCGACAAAATCATGCAAAAAGGTCGACCAAATTGCTCTGCTCGAAGGAAGTGGTCGATTGGTTGATTGATCGCAAAAATAGCAGATTGTCCAAGAATTTGAACTGTGAAGAAATCGGTCGACCAATTGAGAAATGGTCGACCATAAAATTAGACAGATTGCTTATTAAATCTGCGGATGCGGAAGCAGTCGAGTAGTGGGACAAGGTGATCGACCACTAAATGGACAGAGTTGGCGAAAGGCTAAAATGTGAAGAAAGCCGTCGACCAAAATTTAAAAGGTGGTTAACCGATACCTTTGCACAATGCAATGGCTAGTTCCAACAGTCGAAAGGTGGTCGACAAAAATAGAAATGGTCGACCACCCAAGCAGTGTCTATATATAGAAGACACTCCGAAACTCAAAGTAACAACGTGAGAATCATAGTGAAGCTCTGCCAAATTTTATACAAGATTTCTCAATATTCAAAAGAGTGATTAGGTCTAACTTTCTCATCGTAAAACTTGAGAGTTTATCTTTGAGTGTTAGATTCTAAAATGTAAACCTTTATTTTCTCTTTGTACTCAAATCAAGGGTGACGCCCTACAAATAGTCAAGTGAAAAAGGGTGATGCCCTGATAAAGAGTCGCTTGTAAAGGTTTGATTGACACTCGTGAAGTCAATCATCACCAACCGGGGAAGTTGGGTGATTAAGGATCTCCAAGTGGGAAGCTAGAGCGAGGACGTAGGCTGGGGTTGCCAAATCGAATGAACAACAGGTAGTCGGGGGATGGAGGGTTAGTTCGGATCTAGCCAGATAGACTTGAAAGAATTATGTCCTTCCCTAATCAGGTCATGAGAGCTTGTCTACCCTAGCTGGTTAGAAGCCGACAAGAGACTACTCTCTCTGCCACGGATTCCTCCAATATCCCAACTTGACGTACGAGTAATGAAAAGAAATGAACAGTTTGGGTGGGACCCATTCTAATATAAAGAGTTAGAGGCCCACATCATATTGCATACCCATTTTTTACTAGGCCTTAGGCTTATAGTTTGCTTGTGGTGTAGGAAACTGTCAAGAAGTAATGATTCCAAGAGCAGAGGAGGATGCATTTCCTGTTGCGCCTGTGTGTTATCCGACTGAATCGACCTGAGAGGGTTATGGCTCGCAAGAAGAAGAAAAGAAAACGCTATTTTGAAATGGTTTGAAAAAGGACACTGTTTTGTAAAATTATTAACTCTTACCCTAACCTTCAAACCGTATTTTAAGTTTTGTTATATTTTCTATTTTACTCAGATTTAATTATGTACTTTAGATTTCCTTGCTCACCTTAAGTTTTTACTCTCACTTGTTTTAAATAAATAAAAATAAAAATTTTTACATGGCAATTAAAAAGGGAAAAGTTAAAGAGAAATTTGACGCGGGGCATCACAGTTGATATCAGAACCCTAACCAAGTCAAGTATGATTCTATAGACCGCAGATAACCCAAGACTCATCGGGTAATACTCCTCTGACTGTAGGTTTACTTTTTTTATTGAACTATTTCCCTTAATTTATTACTCTATAATGTGAAAATGTATAGGATTATAAATGGCTAGGCGAACAAGAGGGAATATTCCAGCTAACAAGGAGAGGCACGGAACGCCCGGCCAGCAAGAGGACAATAATAGTCGGGATGAGGCTCTCAAACGTATCGCTACTGTAGTAGAGCAAAAATCTCAAAGTATGGAGCGACAATCCCATTATATGGAGTAGCATTTCCGTTATATGGAAAGATTTATGGGCCAAGATAATTGGAACAGGAACGGAAATCATCGGACAGTGCCGATTCCGGGGGAAGTAGGATGGGAGAAATTCCAACGATTCAAGCCCCCTTGTTTCAATCGAAACATCTTAGATGTTGCGGGAGCCGAGGAGTGGTTATGCTCCCTAGAAGATATGTTCGTATATGCAGACATAAGCGAGACTGAAAGGGTCAAGTGTGTTGCTTACTTGCTGACTCATGATGTGCGATTCTAGTGGGATTCAATTAAGTCCTTACGAGATGTCAAGACTCTCACATGGAATAACTTGAAGGAATTGTTCAATGAAAAATATTTCAACCACACCATCCGTATGTAGAAATTAGTGGAATTTATACACCTATGCCAGGCGGTGATCGTATCAGAGTATGCTCAAAGGTTTGAGGTGTTATCCCGGTTTGCTCCTCATTTGGTGGTTACTGAAGAGTACAAAGTTCACCAATTCGTTCATGGGCTCAAGCTTGAAATCTTGGAGGGAGTTATTGTGGCAGGCACCGAAGGTATGCCCTATTCAAATATTGTGGTGAAGGCCTTAGCAATGGAGGGAGTGAAGGCCATGGCGGCAAGACAACGGGAGGCAAATCAAAGGATGTGGAAGAATAATTGAATCCAGCAGTCACATAGTGGTCCATCAGCAGGCCGGGGATTCAAGTGACCCTCTGATGGTGGTGCACAACAAAGACCAGACAAGCGACCGATGATAGAGACACTTAATGCCCCTCAGGGCGGAAGAACCAACCAACCCAATGCATGTCCGAAGTGTAAGAAAGCCCATCATTGTGAATGTTTCGCAGACTTAGAGAAATGTTATGTGTGTGGGAAGCCCAACAATATTGCTAGACATTGCACAGCCCGACCCGGTGGACAAGGAGGTGTGGCTCAGCAGGTTTTTGCCATGTACGGACTGAACGAAGAAGAAGAGGAGCAACCGGCAGTGGTGGCAGGTATACATAATTTTATGCAATAGTTATCTATATGTGGTAATAATATGCTCCCTAGTTGAATTAGGAGATCTTACCTTAGAATAAATAAGTTATCTAATCCTGACAGGTACGGTTTATATTAATAAGTGTATTGCATATGTCTTATTTGATTCGGGTGCTACGCACTCTTTTATTTCAATGGAGTTCTGTGGAAGGAAGAATTGCTTCTCTAGTAGCATGAATTGTACGCATTGGATATTGTTGCGTTCTGGTGACCACTTAATTACCGATGGAATTCTTAAGGCCTATGCAATGGAGATAAATGGCTATTTATTTCATGCCGACCTGATCATTATGGACCTGAAGGGGTATAATATTATTATCAGAATGGATTGGTTATCTTCACACCAAGTGATCATCAATTGTAAGAAGAAGGAAGTTTGCTTTTGCCCTCTTGGCACGAATTGAACATTTTCCGAGGAACCAAGGAGAACGGAAAGCTTGTTATCATCTCTGCAATCAAGGTGGATAAATTGTTGAAGAATGGATGTGACGGGTTCCTAACAAATGTGATCAATACTATGGCGACCCCTGGTGCCAAGTTGGAAGATGTTCTAGTAGTCCGTAACTTCCCAGGAGTCTTTCTCGATGATCTTCTTGATTTACCCCCTAACCATGAGATGGAATTCGTGATCGACTTGCATCCTGGAATTGAACCTATTTCTAAAAACTCATATTGTATGGCACCAGCTGAACTGTGTGAACTAAAGGTTCAACTAGAAGAGCTGGTCAACAAGGGGTTTATGCGTCCGAGTTTTTCCCCTTGGTGTGCACCTGTACTATTTGTCAAGAAGAAAGACAAGACGTTGAGAATGTGTATTGATTACCGAGAATTAAACAAGGTAACAATCAAGAACAAGTACCCTCTACCAAGAATTGACGATCTATTCGATCAGCTTTGTGGTGCTTGAGTATTCTTGAAGATTGACCTCTGCTCAGATTATTACCAATTGAAGGTTAAACAGGATGATGTACCTAAAACTGTGTTCCGCACTAGGTAAGGACATTATGAATTCCTAGTAATGTCATTCGGACTAACCAACGCCCCTATAGCTTTCATGGATTTGATGAATTGAATTTTTAGGGATTATTGAGACAAATTTATTATTGTCTTCATTGACGACATTCTAGTCTATTCCCAAATGGAGGAAGAGCATTGTAAACAATTTTGGATTGCTCTGTCGATTCTTAACTAGTACCAATTGTACGCCAAGTTTTCTAAGTGTGAGTTTTGGCTAAGTGAAGTAAGCTTCCTTGGTCATGTGATTTCCAAGGATAGTATCTCTGTGGATTTTGCAAAGGTACAGGCGGTTGTGGATTGGGTGCAACCGAAGAATGTTGGTGATGTAAGGAGCTTCCTTGGATTGGCTAGATACTACAGGCATTTCATTGGGGGGTTCTCAAAAATTGCTTTACTACTCACTAGCCTGACGAAGAAAAATGCACGGTTTTGATGGTCCAATGATTGCGAGAAAGTTTCCAAGAGCTAAAACGCCGACTAAAGTCTGCTCCTATATTGAACTTGTCGGTGGAAGAAGGTGATTTATGCATTTATTGCGATGCATTCAAAAGAGGACTTGGAGGAGTACTTATGCAGCATGGAAAAGTTATTGCATATGCTTCACGACAGCTTAAATCCTATGAAGTAAACTATCCCACGCATGACCTTGAGCTCGCTACGGTTGTCTTCACTCTCAAAATCTAGAGGCACTACTTATATGGACAGCATTGCGAAATTTATTCAGATCACAAGAGTCTTAAATACATTTTCACATAGAAGGCACTCAACATGAGGCAACAATGATGGCTTGAGTTTGTTAAGGATTACGATTGTGAATTTAAGTACCATCCAGCAAAAGCTAATGTTGTAGTAGATGCTCTCAGCGCAAGGTTTCCGTGATGAGCATATTATGTGAAGAGATTCCTACAGGACTCTAGAATGACCTACAAGAGTGTGATGTACAAATGCTTCCGATGGAGTTGGATATTGTATTATCAACATTGACCTTAATGCCTTCCATACTTGAGCAGATTAAAGAGGCTCAGCAAGGCGATGGGGTATGTGAGGATTTCAAATTGAACCCAACCCTACCGGAATATCGAGACTACTCTATGTCTGCGGATGACATAATAAAGTATAAAAACCGATGGTATATGCCAAGTGATACGACATTGCGAACAAAGATCTTGTGAAAAGCCCACTCTTCTGGTTTATCAATTCACCCTGGATGCAACAAGATGTACAGGGATCTCAAAGCACATTATTACTGGCCAACTATGAAATACCATATTGCCGAGTGCGTGGCGCTATGCCAGGTATGTCAACGGGTGAAGGCCGAACATCAACAACCAAGTGGGATGCTCCAACCATTTTCAATTCTGGAGTGGAAACGGGAGCATATCACCATGGACTTCGTTACAAGTTTACCCAGGACTGCTAGAGGCCATGATGCAATCTAAGTGATCGTGGATAGATTAATGAAGGTTTTACATTTCTTTCCAGTAGCTATGACGTACAAGATGAACCAATTTGCTGATTTATATGTTAAGGAGATTGTACGACTACACTGTGTTCCGGTTTCTATCGTATCTGATCGGGACCCGCGATTTACTTCGGTGTTCTAAAAGAGTCTAAACAAGGCTATGGGCATGGACTAAAATTCAACACAACATTTCACCCTCAAACTGATGGCCAAAGTGAAAGAATGATCCAAATGCTCGAAGATATACTAAGTGCTTATGTACTTGAATTTCAAGTTGGATGGGGGAAGATGCTACCACTAGTCGGATTCACCTATAATAATAGCTTTCAGGCCACGATTGGTATGGCACCGTATGAGGCGCTATATGATAAGAAGTGCATATCTCCCTTGTTTTGGGATGAGACTGGTGAAGCTACGTTCTACAGCCCTCAAATGGTATAGAAAACTGCCGAGTCTGTTGTCATTATCAAGGAAATGATGCTAGCCACCCAAAGCCGTCAGAAGAGTTACGCTGATAATCATTAGCAAAGTCTGGAATTCAGTGAAGGAGACCGTGTATTCTTGAAGATATCTCCATTCAAGGGCGTTGTACACTTCAAAAAAAGGGGAAAGCTCAACCCGAGATATGTTGGTCCCTTTGTAATTACAAAAAGAATTGGATTTGTTACAAACCAGTTACAATTACCAGATTCTATGGCGGGTGTGCACAATGTATTTCACGTATCAATGCTCAAGAAATGTCTGGGAAATGTAACTCTATTGGACCCTCCTGAGGATATCGATGTTCAAACTAACTTAAGCTACAGAGAAAGGTCTGTTCAAATCCTAGACTCAAGAGTAAAGGAACTTCGACGTAAGCGGATTCTGGTTGTCAAAGTTTTATGGCAGAACCATACAACTGAAGAAGCCACTTGGGAGAAGGAATATGATATGAGAGCCAAGTATCCAGAGCTATTTAGTTAGCTAAATTTTGAGGATGAAAGTTTTGTGAGGTGGGTTGAATGTAATACCCCGATAATATTTCCCCGTGTATATAATGTAATGAATTTTGAAATAATTAATATATTATGTTGCGGGGCAGTATGTTGTTGAATAATACAGTGTAAATAGGGGGAAAATATTGAGGAGTGATTAAAGTATGAGGTTTTGATGGAAAAATGTGTATTTGGAGTTTTCAGACGCATGTGGTCAACGCGCGGATTTGGAGTTGCATCCGAAAGGTGTCTCGAGTCATTCCTCACGTTTTTGGATAAGGCGGGGACGACATTTCACGTCCAAAATCATTCCTTCGTCTGCAATGTACCGACCCGACTTTTTATAATCTTTTAAAAATGCGTTAAATTTAAAACTTTTATAAAAAAAATTAAAATTTTTATTAAAACCTTCTTAATTAAATCAGAGTTCTTCCCTAAAAAGTCGGACCGTTAAAAACCCTTTCCTTAGACTCGTTATGAAAATCGTGAAAGCCATAGTTATAAAATCTTTTCTCAAAATATAGCGGAAACATAAGGAATTTACTTTAGGAATACTACATAAATAATTATGTGTTAATTATAAATTACTTTTCTCTTTTATTTTCCTTAGCCTAACCAGCCACAACTCCGCCCGTGCAAATTCTTCATCAACTGCTTATTCACCTATTCATCATTTTCTCGTACATATTGTTGGGAGTAATATGTCCAACAAGCAAATGTAATAGAACAATTTGATAATATATGAATAAATTTATATTGATTGATATTATGTTAACATTTTATGTCATGTTTTAAAAAATTCATAGAAAATTCTTTGGTTATTTATGCTAACTTTATATTAACATATATATTGTATATATGTGGGATAAGATATAAAGACTAATGACCATAATATGTCCATAACTTAAATTTGAAGTATGGAATCTTCAAATAGTTCATAGTCATAAACATAGTTATCTCATTAAGAATGTATAGTCATATCCCGACTAAATATGTAGTGACATAAGATAAATATATTTTATATAATATGATTATATATGACTGGACCAGATAAAATTATATTGTTCTGATAATTTCTATTAAATATAAAACAATTAATTTTATCATAATGATGGTCATATATGCATGATCTTAATTCGTTGTATTTAATAAACTCCTATTTTATTTTAATTTATTCTTTAATTTACTCGCTAAAGTTTTGTACGAGTTATGATTCATATACCTTGTATATTGGGTGTAAATTAAAATGAATAGTTGAGAATGTTAATATCGATACAATGAAATTCATTTCTATAGATTCCCTTATTTGTTAGTTCAAGGATCGAATAATTAGCACGCAATTCATAATCGTTATGAATTAATTATTCGACTGAGAACTAATGGTAGTCAAGGATAAAGAAGCAATATGAGAGGTTAACAGATTATAAACCTAGCTATATTGCGAATCTAAATGGAGGGTTAATATATATGTAATGACTATTTTAATGGACATTACTTTAAGTAAATATACTCTATAGTTTTGAGAGTGCAACTATAAGTATTTAGTGGAATTACTTTAGAGTAAATAATTATGTTAATTAATATAAAGAGTTTATATTAATTAACAAAATATTATTGGAGCTTAAAACTATAGGTCCATCGGTCCCTTCGTCACCTTCTATCATTATTCGAATAATAGAAAAATAAACAAAGAAGATTAAATAATTAATTATTTAATACACTCAATAATAAGTTTATTATTACTTTTTCATTAGATGAAATAATTGAATTATTGATTATTCAATTAATTAAAACAAAGTGACAAAAGTTGTCATAGTTAATATATTTGTTATATTTCATTAAATGAAATAATTGAATTATTGATTATTCAGTTAATTAACAAATATAAAGTAATTTTTAAAAATAGTTTTTAAAATAGATTTTGTCAAATTTGAATTAATGTCAAATTTGATTTAATGTCATGATCTTTTGTTTTCCATAATATTTTTGTTATAAATGTGTTATAACTTAAATGTGCCAAGTGTTGAGCTACGGTGACAAGACTTTTGATTTCATAACATTTTTATAAATGTATGAAATCAATTATAACTTTAATGAGAAATTTGTAGCTTTTTTCTCTAAATGCCATAATGGTCATTATGGAGCAATACCACTATAAATAGAGGTCTAACCTCATTAGAAAAAGGTTGGAGAAAAAGTTGAAGTTTAGGTTGAAATCTTTGAGATTAAGGAATCCATTTTGAGAGCAAAATTTGTGTCTTCCGTGTTGGCTTTAGAGAAGTGTTTTCTAAATCCAAATAGATCATTTCATGTGTTGAGAATATGATCTATCATAAATTGAGTGTAATCTTGTTTCGTTCATCAGGCCCACACGTGCTTATTCGAGGTGAGGAGGATTGGCAGAGAAGATCGAAGGTTGATTTTGTACTCATGTAAAGTAAGCTACAAAGGTAATATTCTTCATCTTTTAGCTTAGATCTAAATAGAGATTTTAAATACATATTATTATTAATATATTATAACAACAATCCGTTTTATGTTCATGTTGAAATTGTTTTTCATGATACCTAGGTTACGCACGTTACCGTTGTTATGAATATCGGTAATTCCGCCGTGCGAAGGAACCTTAAAACCAACAATTGGTATCAGAGCTTCGTTGTATTTATGATATATTTAATAATGTGATTTTATCAAAACCATGATATGTGATAATAAGTAGGTTTATGCATTTTTTTTAATTAATATATATTTTGGAATGTTGAATGTATGAATATATGCATGATTGAAATAATTATCGTAATTTCATGTGGCCAATTTGGGTTAGGAATATTTTTTAAAATTTCTTATTTTTAATTTTGATGTAAACCCAATTTGTCTTGGGTAAATACTCTTTATGTAATATTGATGGAGATCAAAGAAAGAAGGAGGACAAGTCAAATTTTGGAGCAAGACTATGGTGTGCAATTGTTGTCACCGCGACGTATGACGCACAAAATGTGGAGGCCACCATGACTTTAGATAAATTTTTTTTTTTTGGTTTATATGTAATTTTAGAAATACCAAAATCGACCCGGTTTATGCTTGATATAAGTTGTTTTATCATAGTCATGCATTCACATGTCATATAGTACTTGCATAGAGAGCCTACTTATCATTTAGTTTTCTCACATTGACATGCATTCTTAGCATATATTTTATTTATTTAATTTTAATAAATTTGTTTGTTAAAAATTAAATAGTTTTAATTAGATTAAAACTATTAATTCATATTTATGAATTATGTGAAAAAATAAAATAATGCAAAATTTTTATTGATAAAATTTTTACATTATTTTGTAAGTGCTAAATAAATTGTTTATTTAGTATCATTAATTTTATAATATGATTATAAAATTAATAATCTATATATAAAATAAATTTATTTTGATTAAAAAAAATTTTTATATAGATTTAATAGAATATGTGGTATTCTATAAAATCACTATAATTCAAAATAATAAGTGGGAGCGGAGAGTTAGACATAACTTTCCATGGTCTCCATCATTGATACAACAACGTGAGATTTAAGCGAGGCTCTGAGACGACTTAGTTATCGTCCTTCCTAAGGAGATTGTTCACTTAGATCAATACCATGGTTGATCTCTTAAATATAGGTTTTATAAAATGTATTTTACAGTTGACCGTCCTTAAGGCGGCAATTATAAGTTAAGTTTTATAAAACCGAAACGATGGTATACACTCATAAAAATGTTATATAATGTGTTAATCACATTTTGACTAAAACTAATTGATAGTTAATAAATTTTGAAAATATGAGATATTTTGAATAAATTTATTAATAGATAATATTTTCACTATAAGGAAAAATATTACGTATCGAGGCAATAATAGCAATTGCATTTTATTTAGTGATTTAGCATGCTCATGCATCATTTTACTTGCCATAATTCTTATGAATTTTATGCATAATATTAATCTTTATTTATTTATTCATTATAGCATAATATTTTCTTTTATGATTAATTTACTCATGACTGAAAAGTTTACTGGCGATAATTTCATCAAATGAAAAAAAAAAAAAGAACATGAGTATGATTCTTGTGCACAACAACTTTCAATTTTTTTTAATAATAATATTGTTATTATTTCTAGAAATGGATTAGATATTTGTTCTGGTTTTATGGAAAGTGGACTTTATGTGATAAGGCCTATCAATAAATCACTGTTAAATACTGAAATTTTTAAAGTAGAATTGTCTAAGTCCAATAAACTTAAAATTGCCCATGATGATAACACATATCTTTGGCACCTTCGTCTAGGTCATATTAATCTACATAGAATTGATAGACTTGCGAAGGGCGGTCCTTTAAAAGATTTAAATGTTGGATCTTTACCAATATGTGAATCTTGTCTAGAGGGAAAAATGACCAAGAGACATTTTTCTACAAAGGGTCGAAGGGCTCAAGAGCCACTTGAACTCATACATTCAGATGTATGTGGCCCTATAACTACTCGGGCTAGAGGTGGTTATGAGTACTTCATTACTTTTGTTGATGATTACTCAAGATATGGTTATACTTATATAATTCAAGTTAAATCAAAAACTTTTAGAAAGTTTCAAGAGTTTAAAGCTGAAGCTGAAAAACAATTAGATAAGTCAATCAAGTGCCTTCGATTAGATCGAGGAGGTGAATACCTTGATAATGAATTCAAGGATTACTTGTTAGAACATGAGATTATATCTAAGCTAACAACACTTGGCACTTCTCAGCAAAATGGTGTTGTTGAGAGGAGAAATAGGACTTTACTTAAGATGGTTCGATCCATGATGAGTTACTCTGCACTTCCAAAATCATTTTGGGGATACGCCATACAGACAACGACTTACATTTTGAATGTGGTCTCATCAAAGTCTATTCCTAAGGTACCTTTAGAGTTGTGGAGGGGTCACAAATCTAGTTTGAGTCACTTTCGCATATAGGGGTGTCCTGCACATGTGCTAGTAGGAAAGACTAGAAAATTAGAACCTCGATCTGAGGTTTGCATGTTTGTTGGTTATGCAAAAGGCACAAGAGGAGGTTTGTTCTATAATCCTCAAGATAACAAGGTATTTGTATCGACAAATGCCACATTTCTTGAATATGACTATATGGCAAACTTCAAACCTCAAAGCAAGATTGTCTTGGAGGAAATTCATGCTGATGAGATCATATTAGAAACAACAAAAGTTGTTGTCCCACATGGCACTCAGAAGACGACTACTTCTAGTCAGACCATCACACCACCTAGACGTAGTGAGAGGGTAGTAGGACCACCAGCTCGATACGGACAAGTAGGTGAAGCACAAGTTGCTATCACTGATAATGGAAAAGATGATCCATTGTCATTTAGATGTGCAATGGAAGATGTTGACAAAGAAGAATGGCTTGAAGCTATAAAACTTGAGATTGAATCAATGTATTCCAACTCCATCTGGGATCTTGTAGATCTACCTGAAGGGGTGAAACCTATAGGGTGTAAATGGATCTATAAGAGAAAAAGAGGAGTGGACAGGAATGTAGAGACATTCAAAGCTAGACTTGTAGCTAAGGGTTATACCCGAAGGGAAGGAGTTGATTATGAAGAGACTTTCTCTCTCCTATAGCTATGCTTTAGTCCATTTGTATATTGGTTTCTATTGCCGCTATTTATGATTATGATATTTGGCAGATGGATGTCAAGACGGCTTTTCTAAATTAACATCTTGAAGCAACCATTTATATGGAGCAACTAGAGGGTTTCATAGATAAAGATGCACAACAAAAAGTTTGTAAGTTAAATAGGTCTATTTATGGCCTTAAGCAAGCATCTAGGTCATGGCATATGAGATTTGATGAAGCAATCAAATCTTATGGATTCATACAGTGCCTTGATGAGTCTTATGTATACAAGCTCATAAATGACACGTGTGTGGTCTTTTTAATTCTGTATGTTGATGATATTCTACTTATTGAGAATAATGTAGAATTATTATCAAATATAAAAGCATGGCTAGCTAAGCAACTCTAAATGAAAGATTTAGGAAATGCAAGCTACATTATTGGGATTTGTCTAATAAGAGATCGTAAAAATATAATGTTAGCTTTGTCTCAAGCATTGTATATTGACAAGATGGTTGTCAAATATTCGATGCAAATCTCCAAGAAAGGTTATTTACCTTCTAGACATGGAATTATTCTTTCTAAAAAGTAGTGTCCTGACACACCTCAAAAGGAAGAAGATATGAGACGTTACCCCTATGCATCAACTGTTGGGAGCTTGATGTATGCTATGTTGTGCACGAGGCCTAACATATGTTATGCAGTAGGGATAGTTAGCCATTTTCAGTTAAATCTAGGATTAGATCATTGGATAGCAGTCAAACATATTCTCAAGTATCTAAGGAGAACGAGAAACTATATGCTAGTATATTCTGGTAGGGATTTGATTCCAACTGGATACACAGATTTTGATTTTCAAAATGATACAGATGATCGAAAGTCGTTATCTAGATCAGTTTCACTCTTGGAGGTGGAGCCATAGTTTGGAGAAGTGTAAAACAAGGTGGTGTTTCAGACTCTACTATGGAAGCAGAATACATTGCTGCTTGTGAAGCAACAAAAGAAGCTGTGGGGCTTAGAAAATTCTTTAGTGATTTGGAAGTAGTTCCAAATATGGTTAAACCATTATCTTTGTACTGTGACAATAGTGGTGCAGTGGAGAATGCTAAAGAACCTAAAAGTCACAAACGAACAAAGCATATAGAGAGAAAATATCATGTGATAAGAGATATAGTGCAGCGTGGAGACGTGATTGTTCTGAAGATTCCATCAGTTGAGAATCTTGCTGATTCCTTCACCAAGACGTTACCTATAAAATGTTTTGAGAAACATCTAGAGGCCTTAGCGATTAGTGACATGTCTCATTTGCTTTAGGGCAAGTGGAAGATTGTTGGGAGTAATATGCCCAACAAGCAAATGTAATAGAACAATTTTATAATATATGAATAAATTTATATTGATTGATATTATGTTAACATTTTATACCATGTTTTATAAAATTCATAGAAAATTCCTTGGTTATTTATGCTAACTTTATATTAACATATATATTGTATATATGTGAGATAAAATATAAAGAGTAATAACCAAAATATGTGCATGACTTATATTTGAAGTATGGAATCTTCAAATAGTTCATAGTCATAAACATAGTTTATCTCATTAAGAATGTATAGTCATATCCCTACTAAATATGTAGTGACATAAGATAAATATGTTTTATATAATATGATTATATAGGACTAGACCAGATAAAATTATACTGTTCTGATAATTTTCGTTAACTATAGAACAATTAATTTTATCATAGTGATGGTCATATATGCATGATCTTAATTCCTTGTATTTAATAAACCCCTATTTTATTTTAATTTATTCGCTAAAGTTTTGTACGAGTTATGATTCGTATATCTTGTATATTGGGAGTAAATTAAAATGAATAGTTAGGAATGTTAATATCGATACAATGAAATTTATTTCTATAGATTCCGTTGTTTGTTAGTTCAAGGATCGAATAATTAGCGCGCAATTCATAATCGTTATGAATTAATTATTCAACTAAGAACTAATGGTAGTCAAGGATAAAAAAGCAATATGAGAGGTTAACATATCATAACCTAGCTCTATTGTGAATCTAAATGGAGAGTTAATACATATGTAATGACTATATCAATGGACATTACTTTAAGTAAATATACTCTATAGTTTTGAGAGTGCAACTCTAAGTATTTAGTGGAATTACTTTAGAGTTAATAATTATGTTAATTAATACAAAGAGTTTATATTAATTGACGAAATATTATTGGAGCTTAAAACTATAGGTCCATCGGCCCATTCGTCACATTCTATCATTATTCAAATAATAGAAAAATAAACAAAGAAGATTAAATAATTAATTATGAATTAATTATTTAGTACACTCAACAATAAGTTTATTATTATTTTTTCATTAGATGAAATAATTGAATAATTGATTATTCAATTAATTAAAACAAAATGACAAAAGTTGTCATAATTAATATATTTGTTATATTTCATTAAATGAAATAATTGAATTATTGATTATTCAATTAATTAACAAATATAAAGTAACTTTTAAAAATAGTTTTTAAAATGGATTTTGTCAAATTTGATTAATGTCATGACCTTTTTTTTTCCATAACATTTTTGTTATAAATGTGTTATAACTTAAACGTGCCAAGTGTTGAGCTATAGTGATAAGACTTTTGATTTCCATAACAGTTTTATAAATGTATGAAATCAATTATAACTTTAATGAGGAATTTGTAGTGTTTTTCTCTAAATACCATAATGGTCATTATGGAGCAATACTACTATAAATAGAGGTCCAACCTCATTAGAAAAAGGTTGGAGAAAAAGTTGAAGTTGAGCTTGAAATCTTTGAGATTAAGGAATCCATTTTGAGAGCAAAATTTGTGTCTTTCGCGTTGGCTTTAGATAAGTGTTTTCTAAATCCAGATAGATCATCTCGTGTGTTGAGAATACGATCTGTCATAAATAGATTATGATCTTGTTTCGTTCATCACACCCACACGTGCTTGTTCGAGGTGAGGAGGATTGGCGAGAAGATCAAAGGTTGATTTTGTACTCGTATGAAGTAAGCTACAAAGGTAATGTTCTTCATCTTTAACTTAGATCTAAATAAATATTTTAAATACATATTATTATTAATATATTATAACAACAATCCGTTTTATGTTCATGTTGAAATTGTTTTTCATGATACATAGGTTACGCACGTTACCGTTATTATGAACATCGGTAATTCCGCCGTGCGAAGGAACCTAAAAACCAACACGTATACATATACCATTAGCAAACTATGAGCCCGAGGCCTAGTAAGAAATCAGTTATGCAGTATGATCATGCCTCTCTTTAATTCTTTTAGAATGGGTCCGCCCTAAACCAATCTTTTCTTTACGTATTTTATATAACTCATACATCGAGCGGGAGATTGGAGGAATCCGTGGTGGAGGTTAGTCTTTGTCGGCTTCAACCACCTAGGGTAGACATTCTCGCAGTCCCTACGAGGGAAAGGTAACGTTCTTTTTTTCTTCTCATAACCCGTGAGAGGGTATAAATAATTTTGTCTACCTGACTGATCCGTATTTACCCTTCCATCCACCAACTCCTCATTCTTCTTCTTTAATTCTTTTTCCTCACTCAATGCATGAGTACCAACCCCAAAGCTGGCACTCCCTACTTGTTTCTATTAATATGGTGCATGTACATAAAAACATTATAGTGATGCGTGTCATTGGAAAGTAGTAATAACCATGATATAAAAGCATGAAACAGGAAGCAGTAATCACAACCATATATAAAAGTAAGAGACATAAGAAAAAACTACTAACACCCTATACATGGCGATACATTCTAAACATGCTTGGTAGTTTAGAAGAAACAATAACAATTAGACATGTTTGGCAATTTAAGAAAAGCAGTAACATCACTGACATACTTGGCAATTTAAGGAAAGCAGTAACATCATAGACATGCTTGGTAATTTAAGGAAACAATAACAATATGCTAATATCCGAAACATGCTCAGAATAAACTAATAACGTGCGATTAGCATAGGCATAATAATTAAAGCAACATGGTGGAAACTGTAACAAATAATTAAAGAAAAGACATTGCTAGTGGTGTAGGGCTTCCACTGGCCAACGACTCTACTAGATTTCTTACCTCGAAGCTTTAATGCGTATTCATACTTAATCTTTATCCTTCTCTTCTTTTCAACACCTTTATAATCAAAACTTTTATCATTAATAATTACGACTTATAACTTTCATTTCCTTTTCAAATTCTAACTTATGTAATAATTCTAAGAACTTCTTTGACGCCTAAACGGAACTATCGCATTAACAATCCTAACATGCCTATCATACGCGAATAATAAAAGATTTTATTCCTTAATCATACTGTAAAAGCTGTGAAATTTTTAAATAAGAAATTTCACATGTAAATTTCGCATTGAAAATCAGTCATGGTGTTGAAGAAGTTGACTGAATTGTCGTGTAGCGGCCATGTACACAAATTTGGTCAATTGGTCAAAATCGGTGAAGTTGAAATTTTTCAAACAAAGAATTCAATTAAGGAACGAAATTGGACTGTTAAATTGAATTTATAACATCGTTAGATGATGTTAAGATTAAATTGAGAGTTTGAATAGCCTATGTGATATATAATGTGTGTAATTGATGTATATACATTTATTTTGAATTGGGAAAAGAAATTAGGGAATTATTGGATAAAGGAAATAAATGAGTTGGAATAATTGAAATAAGAAAAGGAAAAGATGAGAGATGAAATGGAGGGAAAGAGGGGAAGAAATCCCGCCATTAATATTGGAATTGGGAAGTTTAGGGATGATTTTGTAAATGAAAAAAAACAATTAAAATTAGAAGAAAAATCAGAGAAGAGGAATAGGGTTCCTCTTCCCCGATTTTCTTCATCCCTGCCTCCAGAGAGAAGTCGAGAGAGGAGCGATTGCTGCGACGAGAGACGAACGGCGAGGGAGAACCAATCCCGTGAGATGGCGGCGACGAGGTCCGGCCACTGGACGACGACCATCGACGTCGTCTGAGGCGTTCATGCTGTGACCACAGACGTTGCGAATGGACAAGGGCAACCGAGTGAGCTTCAATGGTTTTGGTCCGAGAGCTCTTCAAACTGACGACAATCGAACAGCGACTGTCGCGCGCGAGAGAACGGAGCCGCGACTGCGAAGGGCTTCTGGTGATATTTCGGTGACAACAAGAGCTCCGAAACCGAGCGATTTTCTGACTCCGGCGAGCGGCTATCTCGGATCCGTGACAGGAGCTTTTAGGCCAAATCCGTTTTCTGATTCCGACGAGTGAACCGACGCGATTCTGCTCGGTTCAGTGGGTGAGGTCTTTGATTCGAGTTTTTATTCCGATGTTAAGTTGGATTTGTGATGTCGTTGGTTGATCTGTGTTGTGGGTTTACAGTGATCGAATTGAAAGATCTCGGACGGACATTCTCCGGCGAGGGCAGTTTAAGATCCGAGCATAGTTCCGATTTTGGCGAAAACAGAATACTTGGTTTTGTTTTGTTCTATGGGTGAGTTGGATATTTCATTCCGATATTTGGTCTTGAATGTGATTCGTTTATGATTAGAAGGGATTTGTTGTTAGTTGGCTCTGTTTCGTTGTGGAACTGAATGATCTCTACATATAAACTATTTTGATAAAATAATGTCGAAGGAAAGTGCTATTGTCGAATTTCTATTTTGGATAAGTAGTGCATTATGATTTTGGGCATATTGAATGTGAAAAGTTTAGTTAAATTCTTGCTTCGGAAATGGATGTAAATCCTGTTCAAATCTGATGATTGGGCTAAAGTTGATAAAGTGGTTTCTGAATTTGTGATAAAGGTCTGAATATTGCTTGGATTCGTTAGGCTTAAATTTGCAGAAAGTAATATTCATGACAAGTAATTTGTGTTATGTTAAAGTGCTATATGTTTGGGTTTTAAGCACTGTTAAGTTGAATACCCTATCGGATTGGAATTTTGTTATGGGTAATTGCGATAAAGAATTTGTGGGGGAATATGAGTTGTAGAAATAAAGTTGTTAATATGTGATTATTGATGATTGTCCATTTAATGGTATTGAAGGTATTGAAGAAGAAGAGCTTAAGGGCTAAAGTAAGTTACGGTAGCGGTTCCTACGTATATGAGGAAGTACTGCCAATCAAGTAGGGATTTCTATACCTCTTGCGTTATATTGCATCATATCCTGTTTTCAAAATAATTATTTTGTGGAATACCACACTTGAAAAATGACGGGGACTGTTCGACAGCACGTCAGCTTTTATTAGTAGTATGTTTTCTCAAGTTTAATTCCATACATGGTTTGAAATTTATTGTGCATATGTTGAGGGATGGACCCGCTATCCCCTTTGATACCTTCTACTGCGTAAAGGTTGATTGTTTGACGTGCAAAAAATATAGATGGGGCATTGGTGACGTGTCCTCAAGTTGAAACTCCTGAAAGTCGTAAATATCGTATGGGAGAGTGATGACGTCTTCTTGGGTTGCAAGCCCCTAAACTTGGCCAGGGTTTTTGTCCTACGGATCAGATGGTTGTCAGTCGCTGAGACTTATCTTAACCTAAGTACCAATTCCATTTGACAGGTGGACGGCCGAGTTTACTCATCGGCAACCCTCGTTCATTTGGAGCCTCTAGGTATCTTAGCTATTAAATAAGTCCATATATAGCAAGTAACTATATCTGTTTTTATTTTATTATATGATTATACGAGTTGTGTCGTGCAGCCAGGTGCGCCGACAACTTGGGTGACGTACGGAATCTTCGGATCGTCGTCATTATTCCTGCCTCATAAGGTGTTGTCATCAACGAGTGACCACCTCTTCTCTATTGTGTGGCGGGTGAGTCCATGAGTGACCACCCCTTTTCACTGATGATGTTTTCAAATTGAAAAATGATGATGGCCTATGTTACGAGGTATAGCTATCTATGTATACAACAAGATTTTTAATAAAAGCCTCATCCATGGCCCTTGGGCCGGTTTGATAAAATGATAAAGAGTTTGAAGCGATTTAAAAATCCATGTACGATAGAATGAAACATAACCCTGATTTCGAAAATATAGAAAAATTAGTTTTGCATGAGGTGCACTTAGTATAGCTATACTTTACTGAGTTAGTCACTCATCCCAAACGACTCCTCCCCCAAAACTTCAGGTAAAGGCAAGAGCAGCTGAGGATTAGGAGCTGAAGTATTCTGTTATTTACATTTGAGTTGTTTATCGTTACTTGGTGAGGATATTTACATTTGGTCTGTAAACCTTAAACACAGTTAGTTTTGGATTTGTTATACAGTACTTGGATTTCATTTTAATTTATGCACCATTATTTTCCCGTGATCCCTACTCGGACCTAGGCCCATATCATCTTGGGCCGAAATAAATATTTATAAGTCTTCCGCTAAAACACACGCCTTGGACTGGGTGATCGGGTTCTCTACAAGGATCGGGTCGCCTGACCCAGCGGTTCTGTTAGGCCCATCTCCGGGTTGTGACACATACAACTAAGTTAATCTATTTTATGCTAACATCAACATGCTTAACATTGCCTACGGTCAACAATTTATCCAACAGCAGCAGGGTTAAGTCCAATGTTTCACGCTTCACATAGGCTAATAAAGACAGTGACTATAATCAAACAATTGGTCTATGATTCATTACAAAGAGTTTATCAAATCTTATTCCAACAACAGTCGAATCTTAATCCAACAATAATAGAGTAGTTCATACACAATTTTTATCAATCGTCCAACTATTTGATGCATCGATTTATCATTTTCTACGTCCAATAGTTTAGCCATAACGGTTATCCCTAACATGCTTAAGGTAAAAAATTAACAGAGGAGATTTGAGTTACCGAGAGGAAGAACCCAGGATAGCAAGAATGTCCGAGAGCAGGAGCTAAATCCCAAGACACGCCTTAACACTCCATTGGTTACCCACACGCTCAACTCAGATCACGTAGGACCCTCACCCTAGAGAGCTCACACGCACGGAGAAGAGAGGGAAGAAATGCAGAGAATAAATTAGCTTCGGAGATAAGTAGACAAACCCATCCTAAGGCGACAATCGTACACCAACTGGCAAGGGAAGGGATGGCTTCGTCATGGGGAGGAGAGGCGTCCAAGCATGGGGAGTGCGACTCCGTTTCTCTTGAGTGCACTTTAATTAACAAAATGACAAAAATCCTACTTATTTAAACCCTCATTTATTCACAAGTCTGAGACATTTCGGACGAGGGGAGTCGTCCACGTGCATCCAAAATCATCATTTCCTCATGAAAGAATTGCACATCCAGACAAAGGATGGCATCCTTGCCTTCGTCCACATTCGTCCAAATCCATCATTCGGACGAAGGAAGTCGTCCACATCTTGCATCCGCATCCATCTGCATCATGTGTCTGCATCCATCTGAAACTATCCAGAAATTTGACAGATTCAAAATGACCGCGTCTGCATGCGTCAGCAGTCGTTCGCATGAGTCTGAAAAGTCAAGCTACAGACGAATCACGACGCAAAACCTTGTCCTGCATCATCCCAAAATGCAAGGACGACGTTCCATGCATTTTTGGATGACATATCTCGTCCCCGTGTCATTCGCCATCGTCCGAATTCATCATATTCCAGCTTTTCTTCATATTTTTATACTAAAATTTTATCCCATATTATTTTCCCCATAAATACACATCATAATTTAACACATATCGATATGAAATGTAATATATTAATGATCCCAAAGATCGATTACATTGCATATACGGGGAAAACGATATCAGGGTATTACATGCAATGTGAGTTTTCGGTCAAATGTGGTCAAATGCGATCGAGGAAATTTTGAATCTGTCCAATTCTGTTGGACTTTTCGGTAGAATGCGGTCGAGGAGTTGACGCCTTTCCTCGACTGAAAATGCACATTTCTAAGAAAAATATGTTTTAAATATTCGATTGTTTTGTCTTTTAGGCATTTAAAACCCACTCTGGCGACATGGAAGCACCTCCTCCACTTCGAAGAGACCTTCCCCATCCCTGTAGGTGAGCAATCATCACTCTCCAGGTAAGGCTTCATGTATTAAGGTTGCCCAGCTGAGTTCTTCTCCTGCACTTTTTCTTCTCTTCCGTGCTTAGGTGAACCCTCTTGAGAGTGAATGTTTTGTGAGAAGTTGAGTTGTGTGAAGTGTGTGTTCTTTCAAGAGATACGTGTGTGTTGGGTGTGAGGTCCATGAGCTGAAGAACGTGAAGGTTGGTTTTGACTTGATGCTGCATTTTCTTTATTATAGGAATCCTTCAATGAATAGCAAACTGAGGTAAGAAATGGGTAGATTCGTTGGCCAGTGGAGGCCCTACCCACAAGCAATGTCTGTCTGTTTTCAATATTGATATTCTGTGTTTTCTTTTCTGCAAATCGATGTCTTGTGATTGTAGAGAAATTAATGATGTTTCCTGCTGGGATTATATTCCCTGAACCCTATAATCCAAAAGGATGAACTGTAAATTGTTTTATGTTATGTTAAGCATGAATAAGCCGTGAGTTAATTTTTTAGGATTGGTTCTGTCTTGATTGGGTGGGTTGTACATTGTCTTGCTTGCTACTTTGGTAGATTCGATCGATGGTATTGCTGTTTAGTTTTCTGTGCTAGATAGGAGCTGTTGTTTCCTTTGATATGAGCATGCGTAATCAACCTTTATTATAACTTGTTTTGTTTTCTGTAACTATAAACTATGTCACTAAATAGGTAGTTAGTTCTAGTTGAAATAATGTCATTGAACCATGTTTTACCTGTTCAAATGTATACTGTCTCTAGTCACTTGGTCATGTTTGATTCATGCCATCAACCTATTGATTTACTAAGTATTTTTCCATTTGTGAGTACTGATTACGCTTAGAATTGTCACTGTTAAACAGTATGGTGCAATATTTACTCTTTATACCCATGTTTATTTCATGCCATTGGATTGTTGTCAAGCATGCCTAATTCTTCTGAGTATTTTGTTGCAATTTATCATTTAATTTGACCATAATAGCACGTTAAATTCGTTGTTTTCTTTGCTGTTATGTTCTGTCAATTCGAAGCACGCTCTTTTGCTGTTTTATTCATTGTCACTCTCTGCTAGATTTATAGGAATATTAATACTTGAATATTGCTATCGTTCTTAAACAATTTTAGAAATTCATTGTGATATAAATCTGTGAATTCTTGTTGAATAAATTGAATTATAGTCGTGATTGTATTATGGCATAGACATGCATCATACTAATAGAAACAAGTAAGAAATATCACGTCTAAGGTGGTATTCATTTGCATTTACATGAGGAAAGGGATAAACAAATGGAAAAAAAGGAAAAAGGGAATTGGGGGATGGAGGGCTAGTTCGGATCTAGCCAGATAGACTCAAAAAAATTATGTCCTTCCCTAGTCTAGTCGTGAGAGCTTGTTTATCATAGGTGGTTAGAAGCCGATAAGAGACTACTCTCTCCACCATGGATTCCTCCAATATCCTAACTTGACGTACGAGTAATGAATTGATGAAAAGAAATGAACAGTTTGAGTGAGATCCATTCTAATATAAAGAGTTAGAGACATACATTGCATACCACATTTTTTAATGTGTCTTAGGCTCACAATTTGCTTATGATGTAGGAAACTGTCAAGAAGTAATGATTCCAGGAGCAGAGGAGGATGCATTTCTTGTTGCGCTTGCAGGTCCGAGAGGGTTATGGCTTACAAGAAGAAGAAAAGAAAACGCAATTTTGAAATGGTTTGAAAATGGACACTATTTTGTAAAACTATTAACTCTTACCCTTAGCTTCAAACCGTATTTTGAATTTAGTTATGTTTCCGCTTTTACTCTGATTTAATTATGCACTTTAGATTTCCTCGCTCGCCTTAAGTTTTTACTCTGACTTGTTTTAAATAAATAAAAATAAAAATTTTTACAAGGTGATTAAAAAGAGAAAAATTAAAGAGAAATTTGACGTGGGGCATCACACGGTCCAACTGGGCATTTGATCTGTCCTCAAATTGGCCTAGAGTGCAAGCCCACCAGGAAGGAACACGACCCAAATGCAAGGCTTGTTGCAGATGTTCTGCTCCTCACCGTGGATATCATTTGTGGACATTCACGTCCTTTTTACGAACAATTTTGTTCGACGACGCAAACCGATACGATTGTCAAGACTCCCTCTCTCAACCAGTCATCCACTAACCTAAGTCGACGGTTCAAAATATAGTGCACCATGGCTCAGCGAACCCGACGTTGCTGTATCTATGGAACTCGCGCATCCAAAACTGCTGGATTTGTTAGATTGTTCAATCAACAACATAAATTGAAATCCAACTTCACAACCAGAATTCAGACTAAAGCCATCAAACAGCGTCGGAAACGAAAAGGACAGATCGGATTTTTCATACCTTCGACAATGTTATGATGGAGCCAACTGTGGCCTACATGGAACTCATCCCACCTTCCACTTGTCACTAATTAAAGGAGAGTATTGCTTAAGATTAAAGGGGGGCACCAAGGCGAGGGGAAAGGGTCAATGATTGAATCTGTTATTTTCTTTTATGTTTCTTTCCATTTCTCTGCAATACTACTTCTCTTCTTCCCCTATCATTTCTCTTCAATTATTGAAATCTTCACTTTTGAATGGAATATTACTTCTCCAGCAACTGTTTTCCTTCTCCTTGGTTGACATCTGGTAATTTGTGGTTCAACCACAACAAATTGGTATCAGAGTCGTTTCGATTGGGATGGCAGAAGCAAGTTCTAAGAGGACTGAAGATTGCTAGAGGCAGGTGGATGGCAACTTGAAGGAGCTGAAGGCCATGGTTAGTTCCCTCTGTACTCTAATAGAAAAGATGGATCAATGGGGTGAGTGCATAGTGCGATCAGAGGCTAAGCAGGATGAAATTATGACAACATTAAACCAAATCTTGGCAACTCGGCTAGATGCTGAAGAGAAACAAGTCCTTCTCCCTGCTCTAGGACAACCTGCTACTACTCTGGTAACGATGCTCCCATGTCATACAGACTGCATTCATCCAGCTAACCCGAAGAATGTGGATCTTAATAATGATGTTATTGAAGGCACTGAGGGAATTGAATTTCCAGTGGCTCTTGAGGAGCAAAACATAAACGAGGATGTTGCGCTTGTTACCCTGAGCACCGATGCAGAACCAATTTCTGTTTCCTCGCCTTTTATAGCAGATTCTATTTGGGAGGCTGCTAACTTACCTACTCACATTTTTTGGATAAACCACTCATGTCAAACTGAAGGTACTTATCCCTCCGCCATAACTTACTATGAGTCTCCGATTGTTGAAGATTTTAGTTTGCATTTACGTAATATAAACAGGCTGTGAGAGATGGACCACGAGAAAGAGCCTAAGTTCTTCGGAAATTATTTTGTTGGTTCTGTTTACTTGATTTTTAACTGCCCTATAGTCAAGAACAACATAGTTGAAAGTATTTGGAGTTGCATTTCTACTGATATTACTATTGTTGGAGCTGAAGTTTTAATGGGTATGATTTTGAATTATAAGTCAACACGAAAAAAACTATATGATGAGCTTCAATTGAAGCTGGTTTTTGAATGTATGCCAATATGTTCGTAAGCTTTTATAGCTTTGATCCTTCTTCGTGTGAATCTAAGATGTTTAATTAGGGTATTGAGTGATGTTCATGCTGCTAATATGGTTGGATATGAGCTCCTGGAGCAGATTGTAATTAAATTGACCTTTCTTTGCATAAGGATGTCTGTTGCTAAGAAATTGAGTGTTGAGATGAAAGGAATTAGATAGCGGGCTTGTGCTTATTTCATTAAGTCCATCTGCTATGAGGAATTGACAATTATTGGATAGCATGTTATTAGGAAAATGTGAATGGAATATAAGGAACTTGGAAGTTCAGGAAGAATGGAAAGTCATGCTAAGCAAATATGGGAGCATGAAAACTTTGTTGGTGATAGAGTGGCTTCTCTGGATAGAAAATGTGGAAGTTTCTCAATATTTTGGAATGCAATTTCCCTTATGATTGATGTTTACGCCAGTAAGGATGTTAATGAAACCATTTTACTTGTTGTCGAGGTGAATTGTTATATGGTTGGTGAGGATGTTTGAATGGGTTATTTTGGGACTGACACTCTAAACATCGAGGAAAATGGAAACAATCATTTACACCCCATAAGTCAAGCTGCTAGCGTATCTCTTGTGTAACGACCTGGTTTTTTGTAAATCCTTTAAAATGCGTGAAAATTTAAAATAAAAAAAACTCCTTTGTAAAGCGAAATCAGAGTGCGACATAAATTGGACCGCTACTAACCTTTCGTTAAACTCGTTATAAAAATCCAATTAATAAAGTGCAAAAACGTTATAAAATCATTGGTTTAAAACATAGCGGATTTATCAAAACTTCACGAAAGCATACATCATTTAAATGAAAGGACTAAACAATTAAGTTCAATTTATTATGAAACCTAATTTAATTACAACAGTTTCTCTTTTACCCTCTTCATGCCTGGCCAGCCCCAATCTCGCTCGTGCAAATCCTTCATCCCTGCTTCAATATCTGTTTATTATCTGCTTGTTATCTGTTCATCATTTGTACCTACACCATAAGTAATACGTGAGCCTAATGGCTCAGTAAGGAAAATGGTTAAATGCAACGTGAAATGCCACTCTTTAGTCCTTTTTGGAATGGGGGGCCGCCCAAACCAATCCTTTCATTAAGTCATTCGTTTGTTCATTACTTTACTTTCGTTCATTCGTTCGTTACTCGTACTTCGAGTGGGAGATTAGAGAGGGGTCTTAGGGGATGGAATAGTGGATCGGATCGAACCTTTTACTTGCAACTACAACTCCCGTACCTTACGAGGGAGGGGGGGGGGGGGCTTCGGCTAGTTGCAGACTAGACCCGCTACACATCCGTCCTCCAACTCCTTATTTCCTTCATTTTCTTAACATCTTACCTCACTTATGCATGCTTACGTACCACCACCAATGTGGCACTTTCTATGCTTTTTATTAACATGATGCATGACCATATATTCTCAACCTAACATGATGCATGATGCTTCACAACATAACATTAATAATTGAAGTGCGCATTGAAATAAAGTAACTGTAATTGAAAGCGTATATAAAAGAATAACAGTAATTGAAAGCAACTGCAATTGGAATTGTGCATAAAATAGTATAACAGTAATTAAATGCACACATAAGGAAATATAACACCGGACATACTCAATAAGGGGATGAAGAATAATATTCAATGAATTGAAACATGGAAAGCATGCTCGAATCAATGGAACGCAATAGAAATCGAAATAGAATCGGAAGGCACCATTAATTATCATGCAAATTATCCTAGTAAATCTCCTAGTCCATTTACATGCTTCCTATATTTATAATTTTAGGTGATTTAAATATGCTTTTGTTCTAGTTCGTTGGTTAAACATACTAATCACAAGCTTATTACATGATATATCTTAATTAATTGTCATGCGAATATTAAACTAATTTAATTACATGCTCGACTAATTCGTTATCATGCTCAAGGTTTAACGACTAATTAACTATCATGCTTATTTACATGCTTAGATTAGCTAATTGGTCAACATGGTCAATTGATTCAATTAACTAAATTGATTAGCAATTAACTCGATTGATTAACAATTAACTAAATTGATTACATGCTCAAGTTATAGATTAAGTAAATATGCTTGAGTCAAATGAATTACTTTAGTTAAGTTAACGTGCTCTCTAGATGATTAAATATACTTGCATAATTTAACATGCTCTGGAAGTGGTTAGCAACAATTAATTAGTTAAACAACCTGATTAACATGCTCGATTTCTAATTCTAATTTAGTTACTTGCTCTAATCAGATTATCATGCTTAAGTTAATTAATTTAGTTAAGCAAATTAACATGCTCATACAATACTAATTAACATTTAAACATGCTGGTTAAATTACATACTTAGCCAATTAACTAGTTTGGTTGACATGCTTAATTGATTACAATTTCTACATTGATCAGCAGATGAACATGCTAGAATTAGATAAGCCAAACAACTAATTGATGTACATGCTCGGAAGATTATAAATACAGATTAAGTAGTTTACATGCTTTGGTTACACAATTAATTAGTTCGCATGCATAGATTAATCAATCGATTAGTTAAACTACGATAAACTAATTACATGCTCCGGCTTCTATTTAATTAGCAACATGTTCAACTACATATGGCAGAAAAATATATATAAGCATTGAATGAAGGAAATGACAATTGATAATTAACATGGGAAATAATTAAACTAAATAGCAAGTAAAGCTATAAACCAAATGTAGCAGAATATCACAGTAAGTAGTTCGTTCTTTCCTTAAACCTTCACTAAGCATTAATCACGTCTAAACATCTCATTTATCTAAGCATTCACTAAGCATTTTCATTCCTATAATTACAGTAAATAAATTACGGGAACTAATGAAACTAACAGCAGAACTAAGAATATTACAGGAAATAAACTACAAGAAACTAAGAAAACTAACAGCAGTAAAATTACCCAAGAATTAAACTCAACTCACGCACACACTTGCGGTGTAGGGCCTCCACATGGCCAAGACACCCCTATTTCCTTACCTCAATTCCTTTTTGCGCGTTAGCACTTATTCGCTACCCTCCTCTCTTTCCGATACCTTCACAATTAAAACATTTATGGCTTATTAATGGAAATCCATTACTGCCGAAAACAAAACATATTCTATCCCAATAAAATAATCCAATTACTAACATACGTTTATCCAATGAATGACTCAATCCAAGTAGCAGAGCATATTATCAAAGCTAGAGCTACCCAGGTTTATTCTAAGCAATATAACACTTCCATGCTTATCAACGTCAACCATAGTTAAAATCGTCCAACCGTAAAGAGTATACATCCAAATTGTGCAATTCAAATTACAAATCATTAATCTATTTTTGTCAGTTTTCTAGATACCTTATTCAAATTCAAAGTATTTTGCTTCTTAAGCTACTTAATCACAATAAGTAGTTTGAGTAGCTTGGTTTTAATCAAATTTGAAGGAAAATTGAATTTAAAATTTGAAAAAGTTCTGAATTTTTTGGTTTATGCGTTGAAAAGTTTTCCTCATCTTTGATTGAGTTGTTACATAAAGATCTAAAAGAGGAGAATGAGTGGTAAAAAACAAGAGTTGTAAGCCTATTTTATAAAATTCACTCGAGTGCAAACACGAGATGAGTGATCTTTATTCGAGTGAAACACGTGAGGGAGATGAAAGGTTCTTACTTTTTTGTTTTTACTAACACTTTCTTGTTAGTTTGGTTCTTAATCCGAAAACATGAGTGGAAGTGGAGAAGAAGCAAATGTGAATATGAGAATGTTTATGAGGGGTATGTAAGAGCAACTCGTAGCCCTAGCTTTAAAGTTGGATCGTTTAGAAACACCAACTCCAACACATAGCCAAGAAAGGAGGAAATTTGAGTGAGATGAGTTTGAGGAGGAAAAGGTAAATAACCAAAGGAAATTTGAAAGAGATTTCCATATGAATAGGAAAAATGGTAATTTGAGCAATAAAAAGGTAAATATTCCACATTTCCAAGGAAAAAGTGATCCAAAAACATATGCAGAGTGGGAGCAAAAAGTGAATCTTGCTTTTGAATGTCAAAACTACACAGAAGCAAAGAAAATCAAGTTGGTTACCATAAAGTTCATAGATTATGCAAACACTTGGTGGGATCAAGAAATAAAGGATCAAAGGAGGTATGGAGAACCACCAATTCAAACTTGGAAATGCATGAAAGCCATAATGAGAAATAAGTATGTTCCTTCACACTATCAAAGGGCAGCACTTAATTCAAGGTTTCGTGAGTGTGGAAGAATATTATAAGGAGTTTAAAGTTTGCATAGCAAGAGAAAATATTAAAGAGGATTCTGAGGCCACCAAGGAGCGATTTTTACAAGGTTTTAATTTTGAAAGAGCTAGTGTGGTGAAGATGCAATGTTACCAACAATTAGAGGATATGGTTGATAAGGCAATCAAGCTTGGAAGACATCTCAAGCAAAAAGGAGTAAACTTGATAAAATGAGAGACTTTATGTTCTTCATCTACATAGAAATCCAAGTTTGACAAAAAAGAGCATAAAGTTGAACAATTCGATTTTGAGGAACTTTATAAATCTTGTTTGAAAAGAAACCAATCACCACGGCAACATCAAGCTTTAAAGAAATGTTTGATGGTCTGAGTGAAGTAGAGCAAGTGAGCAATTTCAACAAAGAAGAAAAGTTCATAGAAAATAGAGATGTTGAGGAAAAGCAAAATGTTCATGATGCTAACGAAAAAGAGAATGATAAAGTGCAACAACAAATTGAAAGAGAAACCAGGGAGGAGAAGTTCGAAATTGGAGATGTAAAGAGTTTGAGTTCTAGTGATGATGGATTACCACCACTTAAGGAATGTAGTGATGTGGAAGTGGAAGAACCAATAAAAGGAGATTTGTAGGTCATAATGAAAACTTTAAATGTGCAAATCAATAAGGATAACAATGAAGTTCAAAGGGAAGCTAGTAAAAATCAAGAGAGAGTCGCCAAAGATTTCCAAGATTGTACCGAAACAAAAACAAAGAAAGAAAAATTTGATTTTGGAGGAGTTGAACAAACTTTGGAAGTTGAAGAAACAAAAAGAGTTGAAAAGCCAAAAAGTGAAATGAGCAAAAAAGGCAATGAGGAAGAAAAGAAATTAGGGGAAGAGATAATAAAATTTGAGAGTGAAAATGAGAAAAAAAAAATAGTGGGAGAGGAGGTAAAAACTGAGGGAGAAAAGGAAAGAAAAGGAATTGGAGTGATTAAAAAGAGTAAGAAAAGTAGTGAGATGATCTTACTTTTATGCAAAAATATTTCTTTTAACTCCCTTGAGCTAACTACTTCTTTTCTAGTAGATGTTTCATTTATTTTGCAAGGTTATAAAGACAAATATCCAGAGGAATTATCAAAGGGAGTAACACCACTAAGGGGGATTAAACATCTGTGGATGAAGTTCAACAAGAAGTTTCCATATGAGAAAGGTAAGGACATTGTGGTTGCCAACCCATTGTCGAAAAGGTTTGTATTTCTAAATACCCTTCAAACTAGGTTATTAAGATCTGAAATGTTTGAGAATTTGCATGAGAATGACTTAGATTTTGGAAGATTTTAAATTGATTGTAAAAAGTTTACATGTGTGGATTTTTATTGGAAAAATTGGATAGTTTGTAAAAAAATTGCATGTGTTGATTTTTATGGAAAATTTTGGATAGTTTGTGACAAAGTTGCATGCATAAATTTTTATGGGAAAATTTGGATTGTTTATGAACAAAATGCATGTGTTGATTTTTATGGAGATAAAGGAATTGTATTCAAGGAAAATACATATTTTGTTCCTAAGTTTTATCTTTATGAAATGATATTTGGTATCTTTAAGATCTTAGATGAACATCAAATTCAAATATGGATTAGTTGGTATCTTTATGAATATGGAGTATGCATGATTTCTAAGATTGACTTGAAAAGTGGTTGTTGGAAAATTGTGTTTAAAAATATACATAGACTATACGAATGGTCGATTATGCTATATGGATTATTTGATGTTTCTAGGATTCTTATGAGATTGATGGATTATGTGATGAAATATTTTATTGGAAAATTTGTTATTGTGGGGTTTGATGATAGTTTGGTTTATGGCAAAATTGTGGAAATCCATGTTGAACACTTGAATTTAGTTTTCTTTGTTTTAAGAGAAAATCGAATATGTGTGAATTTGATGAAGTGTTTAACAAATGTTGAGTTTGTATGTGTTTTAATTGATTATTCTATCATATCTTACTCACCTTTGAAAATTGTTGGTGGATTTAATCTTATAATTCCGTTAAAATTTTTACCATTAACTAATAATGAGTTTGCTAGTTTGGATGGAAAGAAAAAGATTAAAGTTGTTAGGAAATTACATGCAAATGAAAGATTTGTCATGCAATCATGAGAAGATGGTCACTTCCAAGCCTTGGAGCACATCAATGACAACATTTATAAAATTTTGCTACCAAGCAAAAAGGGTAAGGAAAGTGCTTCTTTTTATACTATTAACTTGTATTTATATGATATAGGCGATTTGAGGAAGAAGAGAGGAATGATGTGATCCAGAAAATATACAAAAATCAAGATCTATTAGAAGGCATTGGAGGCTCAAAGACTAAAGCAAGAACAAAGAAGGTGAAAGAAAAACCACAACTTTTTGTGGAAGAAATTCAAGAGAAGAAGCCCACAATCCATGAGCCAAAAATAAAGAACTTGCAAAGAATTGGAGAAGAAATAAAAGAGGAGATTCAAATCAAAATCAAAGACTGCAAAAATCTGATTTTGGGTCCGAAAAAACCAATGCACGCATTCAGCATGCGTCCATTTTGCACAGCAAACCCCAGCGTGCAACTAGCACGCGGCTCCGTGCTTCTTCCAAGCACAGCTCAACAGTGCGTGGGCCAATGCCCGCTCATCCTCTCGACAGTGCACCCCATCCCCGTGCATCTCGTGGACCAGGCGACCTGCCTCCACTCGTGCGCACCGCACTTTCTTCGTGGGCCAGCTTGCCCGCGCATCTGCGCATACTTGCGCACTCGTTTCTTCTACCCGCGCACACCGCCCGACCAGCGCGCCTCCCCTGCCTGATAGCACCTGCACGACCCATCTCCAGCGTCTCAACAGTGCCACGTATTCCTCGTGGCCCACACTTCATTCTCGACCCAGCAGTCGCCCGCCCTGCTGAATGTGGAACG
>CM039483.1:20745839-20858448 GCA_022433065.1 Begonia loranthoides
TGCGCCTTCTTCCGACTGTGCCAGCCCATCTACCAGCGCACCTCACCGCGAGGCTGAGCATCTCTAGAAGACCATGCATGCCCATGCGCGCCTATCCTTCCGTCCAGCCCGCAACGCCCACCTATCTCCTGACCAAGCGCGACCATTCTCACGCAACCCATTCTGCACCAGGCCAGCAGCCCATCCGCCTAGCGCGCCTCCTGACCAAGTCCGCTCTTTCCTACAAGTAACAGCCACCCGCGTGCATACCTTCCATGATCCACATGCCCAATTGTCCATCATCAGCATGCCACCATCGATTCCCTCAACCTAGCAGCAAGCTCGTACACACTTTTTTTATTCGCCAGCCATTGTGCACACGGCCCATCACCAAACAAGTCTTCTGCCCATGCACATGGTTTCAACCTAGTTTTTCTAATTTAATTTAAATTAGTTTTTCTTATTTTATTATGATTAGATTTACTTTAATTTTAGCTTATAAAAGCACCCTACTAAACCATATGACTTTTTAGACCCATTTTGAATACAAAATTTGAGTTTTTGTTTATGAGAGTTTCTATTCTTTGGTTCTTTGCGAAGAACTCGATCTTCTTTAAATGTGACTTAAAAATCAAACTTTTTAATAATTTTGGTTCAACCAACAAGTTTTGTTATGGTCAAGCTCAAGCTCTTTAACTTGATAACTTTGGTTTTAGCCGACATGTTTGGTTATGGTCAAGTTTCTATTTTTCTTGTTTCGTGAGACGATCTGTGATAATTCTCTATTATTGTTGGGTCTAAATTTAGTTAATACCCTATGTTCGCATTAGAAAAATAGATAGTGTTACTATATCGTACTTGTGAGAGAGAAACTTTATCTTTGTGGGTGATCTTCGAGGAGAAAAACAAAAAAAGAGTGAAGATGATGACGAGGATTGAGGAGATGATGCCGCTCATTTGGACTTATTTGGGTCAAACCCTTTGCAATCTATTCGAGAGGCGGTCGGATCAAAACCCTAATATATGTTGTACTAAACCCAATGGACTAAAGGAGGACTTAAGAAGGCCCTTGCTCAAGTTATAGTGAGTCCAGGCTTTCACCCCTATAAGCGTAAATTATTATCCTAATTTCTATATATATATATATATGTAAGTAAGTAATGTGACACTCTAACGTATGTATGTTAGTACTGTGACACTCTAACGTACTCTCACATAAAGGAAAGTCGAATAGGGATCTAAACTGTTTATTTGATAATTTTTGTATAGTGGTTGGTCAATTAAAAAATGAACTATTTTTAATGGGTACAATTAAAAAATGGTCTATTAAAAAATGAACTATTTTGTATAGATTATGGATGGTCAATTAATAATCCAACATTCAATTATAAAAGAGATACAGAATATTTTATTTTGCTAAATATGGAATCTCCCTTGTATTCTCTCTGTTATCTTTTTAATTTCTTTTATTATGATTGATTTTTTAATATGATAATGTATATCTAATAAATTTTTATTTATTTGAAACTTTTAATTTTTAGATATTTTTTTATTTATGATTATTATTATAAATAACAAATATATGATCATGTATTTTCATGCAATTTAATATTTTAAAAATAAAAATAAAAAAATAGATTATCGGTCTTGGATACATATACTCAATTTCATGACTAGGGGCTAAATCGTCTTCGTCGTCGTCTTCTTCGTCAGCGTCCAGATTGGTTACGCTAATGATTTCTTTTTTACGCTTGAATCAAAACATGTAAACTAGAACCATCAGGAATTCCCAGAGGAGGGTCTACACAAGAACAGTTATTGACTCTGTATATCTCCCACTCCTCAATTCCACACTTGTTCAAAGCCTCCACTACTTTCCTTCTCTCCTCTGCTTCATCTGGGTAGGCCCCGTCCGGACTGACTAGAACCGCCCCGGTGTAAGACTGTCCGGCGACCCGAGCTGCTCCGTGGTAATGAAAAAGACCCCACCGGAGATCATCACCCACATCCACAATGGTCCAATACTCATTCGAAACGACCCCATTGTCAAGCACGCTGAAGAAGAACGTTCCTGGAGTTTTGCCTCGCTTGACTCGATACTTTCTTCGCCTCCACACCATCTCTCCTTCGAGCGTATTCACTTGAAAAACGGGCTCGTACCAAAACGACCCTTTTGCCTTCCCCCTGTAGAAAAGCTGATACTGGCAAGGGAATTGATCGTAAGCTGGGTTTTGCCCCGCCACAACCCGCCAACTCCAACTCAAACTCCCCAACCAACCGACGAATATATCTTCGGCCAATTCATGACACAAGTCCTTCCCTCGAAATCGCGCCATTGGACAGACGGAAGGTCTTTCTGGGATCTTTGCTTCTAATTCAAGACAGTTGTTTTTCTGCAGAACACATAATGAAAATGCTTCGAGATTCGGGCTCTCGTACGATGCAATGCAGCGATAATTACACACTTGATCGACTGGGCTGCATTTGTTTAAACATTGAAGAGCTTTCCTACAATTCGGATCTAAGAGGCAGTTCAGTATTTGACGGCCGCAGTTCTTGATCATGCAGTTTAGGGTCGAAAATCCCTTCGCTCTCAGGTTCTTCAAGATGGGAACTGGCCTTATATAAGCATTGATTATGATCAACAAACAAAACCTTATATCGTCGGAGTTATGACGATTCCAAGCCTCCGAGAGAGTTCTTACTACTTGTAGAGATTCAGTTATTTTCTTCGACTGAAAATTGCCACTTACTTTTCCAAAAAAGGTCTGTTTTGCTTCCTGGAGAATATAAGATCCTCCCAACTTGTTAAGTAGTTCTGCAGAGGAATCAAAACAAATAACATTCTGAATGGTTTGAGACACTGCTTTTAGCCACTGTACTGAATCTTTACAAGTGACAGAGACAATGACCAAGATGTCTGCTAGAGATAATTCTCTCTCAAGATTCATGGAGATTTGGTTCTTTGATAGATACAAATTGTCACTGAATACATGCATTTCATAGCTGTCATCGACCCATTTAAGTCGTCTTGCCTGTTTACTCATAGAGAGAAGCAAAGAATGAGGAAGAACTATTTTAAGAAGAATAGCCGCCCATGAACTTAAACTTACAGGAGATTAAACTTACAGGAGATATAACTTGTGAAACAATATCGAGACATGAACTGAAAAATTGACCAGATATTGCAAAAGAAAAGCATTCAAAATCTACGATGGAATCTCAAACCATTTTTACTACAGATTTTCCCCTTCAACTGAGACAGTAGAGGACTAACAAACATTGGCCAATAAAATAAAATGAAAGAACCCAAATTATTAATCTTTTATCAGACTTTTTCTACACCAATGCATCTCACAAACTCCAATAAGTTCAAAATACAAAAAGCAAAGTCCAGTAGTTAATCAGGAAATAAAAGAGCTGAGATTTTACAGAGTATTGCTCGGTGATTATCAAATTTATCTGAAATGGGTGATTTCAAGTTGAGTATTTCAGTTTTCAATAGTCATTTACCACTCAACATGATAGATAGTTACAAGCTATATACAAATTTTGGACAGTACTTGCAGTTGGCATCGCAATTAAGCTAACAAAAAGCAAAAATTAGGAAAAAAATGAATAATTTGGTTTTGGTATATGTATGAGTGGTTACCGTATGGAGCATGACTTCCAGCCATAGAGCGCCTTTTAGTGGACTCACACTTGCATCTCCGACGATGGCAACTATTTTGACAGGGGGCTCCGAATTCTCATAGTTTGGGAGAAGAGAGAGGGAAATAGTGTGGTTGCGTAGAGGGAGTTTAGGGGAGAATGGAAGGGGAAAAAGGATAGGAAGAATGGATCGACGAGGAGACTGCTGGAAAGAAGAGGAGAAGAGGAAGTTGAAATGGGTTAGGGAGGGTAGAACAGGCACAACGGAAGGTTTGGCAATGACGTACATGGCGACGGGGTTCACCCCCGCAACTGTGGAATATTTTAGTTATATTTAGTCTTTTTGAGCCCTCACTGTCTTCTTAGAAAAGTTCTTTCTTGGGAACGCAGAAGATAAAAAGCAAATTAATAATAAAAATAATTAACAAAACAACACTAAATAAATTACACTAATAAATAAAATTATTAACCATAAAAAATAAATAACGCAATCATAACTCTTAAGTTTACCATTTAAAAATAATTTTTAAAATAATTTTTTTTGCATTTCTTCCTCTTGCTCTTCCTCTTGGTAACACAAGAAAATTTCTTTCTTTTTACAATTTCATCTTCATTCCATATTTCTAAAGTTTCATTTGTTTTTCCAGTAGTCAAACAACGAACCAAGAAAATAAATTGAATTTAAGAAGCGAAAATACGACGATGATTTTAAACAACAAATGACAATGTAAATACAAAACTCACATAAAAAACCAAAACTGTGACGCTCTGAGTCAATTTCTCTTTAACTTTTTCCTTTTTAATTACTGTGTAAAATTTTTCTTTTTATTTATTTGAAACCAGCAAGAGTAAATACATTACTCGTACGTCGAGCTGAGATATTAGAGGAATCTGTGGTGGAGAGAGTAGTCTCTTGTCGACTTCTAACCACCTAAGGTAGACAGGCTCTCGTGATCCGACAAATGAAGAGCATAATTCTTCGAGTCTATCTTATTAGATCTGAACTACCTCTCCATCTTCCAACTCCTCTTTTTCCATTGATTTTCTTAATTCATTTTCCTCATGTAAATGCATATGAAAACCACTCATACATAGCATTCCTACTTATTTCTATTATCATGATGTATGTCAATGCGAAACAATAACACATCAATATTACGGAAATGAAACGAATCCAACTAAATTAAGTACAAGCACAATACTAGGAATAATGAGCTAACATGAGATACTAAAATATGATAGCAATTAATATGGAATAAAAGTACAGTAATAAAACAGGATATATAATAAAATAATTAACATGTTGTAAAACATGGAATCATATTTCAGAGCAATCTAATACAATCTACCAATTCATCTTGTTATTAGTCAAGTGCTCATCGTGGATTGCATAACATTATTTTAACTATGGTAGTTAATCGTAAGTGGAAGACATGCTATTTAGTTGATGACATGAATTAAGCATAAATAAATTACCAGAGACAATATAAACTCTAAAAGAGTAAACATGGTTTGATAATAATATTTTCTAACCAGAACTAACAACTTATTCATATTTACCAAAACGAGACAGTTCATAATAGGGTTAACTAATCATGCTCACATCAAGGAAAACAACAACATTTATAAAGCAGTAAGGAAAGTGATAGGTTAAACAACAATATAGTAGATTAAGCCTATCAGAGTAGTGAGTAGGACAATATTCAGCGAATTCAAGGAAAACAGAACCAATAATTAGCGAATAACAGAGAGTAAATGTTTACAATTACTAATAGGGAATTATTTCTACAGAAAGTAATTAAGAGTTTAGCTGACAGTTTATTCGTACTTAACATGGCATAGTGCATTTCACAGTTTGATAGTTCATATCGTATAGTTAATCGGCAGAGACTATAATCTTAATGAAGACAATATCAATTCCTCTACCATTTAGGCAATGATTTACAAAAAATAAATCACAGAACATCAATATTAAAGAAAACAGACACGGTTTATGGGTAGGGCCTCCACTAACCAATGACTCTACCCATTTCTTATCTCAAATTGCTAATCGTTGAAAATGCAGCAGCGAGTTGTCCAACCCAAATTTTGCCTTTCAGTTCACAAAACCCCTTCTCTGAACGCACAACGTATTACTTTAATGAACACACACTTCTCACAACTCAGTTCTCACAGAATGCTCACACACTTTAATGATCACACTCACGCTCAAAGAAAAATGAAAATACAGAGAGTGACTCAACTAGACTACTTATAGCGTGAAGACCTTACCTAGAGTCATGAGGAGTGGTTGTCGGTCACCTATCGAGATGGAGGAGGGTGCCCAGGCGTGGGGAGCATCGCTGGTCTGTCGAGGGAGTAAGATTTTAATGCGTAAATGACAAAACACTCATATATTTAAAATAGATTTTTAGCAGAATCGTGCGATTTTGGTAGAGGGAAGGCGTCCGAGCCTCAACCGCATGTTGACCGAATTCTTCATTTTCCTTCAGAATTGCATTTTAGGTCGAGACTTTGACAAAAACACATGACCGCACGCAGACCGCAGGTCGTCCAAAAGGTCACTAAAATTGGATAGATTCAAATCTTCCTAGACCACATCTCTACCGCGGTCCGACAAAAAACCCATATTGTAGATAGGGTGCGTTTTTGGACACGAACATCCGACCCAGCATCATCCCAAAATGCAAGGGATGATTCGTAACACTTTTTGGAGGCAAACCACAACCGCGCGTCTACAGCGGTGAGACCGAAAACTCAAAGGCACCTTTTTCATCAAAACTTTATACTTTAATCACTCCATAATATTTTTCCCATATTTACACAACATGAATCAACAACCTACCACCCTACAACATAACGTATTAATTATTCCAAAATTCATTACATTAATTAAACGGAGAAATGTTATCGAGGTATTATATTCTACCCACCTTACAAAAATTTTGTCCTTAAAATTTAGCTAACTAAATAGTTTCAGATACTTGGCTCTCATATCATCCTCCTGCTCCCATGTGGGCTCTTCGATTGTATGATTCTGCCATAAAACTTTGACTAGCGGAATCTAGTTATGTCGAAATTCATTTACTCTAGAGTCTGAAACTTGAACAGACCTTTCTCCGTATCTTAAGTTCGTTTGGACATCGATATTCTCGAGAGGGTCCAATAGAGTTTCATTTCTCAAACATTTATTTAACATCGATACGTGAAATACATTGTGTACACCCACCATAGAATCTGGTAGTTGCAACGTGTATGCAACGGATCCAATCCCTTTTGTAATAACAAAGGGGGCCAACATATCTCGGGTTAAGCTTTTCCATTTTTTTCGAAGCGTACAATACCCTTGAATGGAGATATCTTCGGAATACACTGTCTCCTTCATTGAATTCAAGACTTCGCTGATGATTATCAGCATAACTCTTCTGACGGCTCTGGCTGCTAGCATCCTTTGCTTGATAATAGCAATAGACTCGGCATTTTTTCTATACCATTTCAGGCTCATAGAACGTAGCTTCACCCGTCTTGCTCCAGTATAAGGGAGATATGCACTTCCTCCAATGTAAAACCTCATACGGTGCCATACCAATCTTGGCCTGAAAGCTGTTATTGAAGGCAAACTCGACCAATGGTAGAATCATTTCCCAACCGACTTGAAACTCGAGCACACAAGCACGTAGCATATCCTCAAGTGTTTGGATCATTCTTTCACTTTGGCCATCCCCGTTTGAGGGTGAAATGTTGTACTGAATTTCAGCTCTATGCCAATAGCTTTGTTTAAACTTTTTTCAGAAAGCTAAAGTAAATCGCGGGTCCCGATCGGATACAATAGAGACGGAACATCGTGCAATCATACTAGCTCTTTGACATATAAATCAGCAAATTGGTTCATCTTGTACATCATGGCTACTGGCAATAAGTGTGAAACCTTCGTTAATCTGTCCATAATCACCCAAATTGCATCATGGCCTCTAGCAGTCCTGGGTAGACTTGTAACAAAATCCATGGTGATATGCTCCTATTTTGATAGATCCCAAAACCCCAAAACTCAATCCAAATGAAAATGACAATCGACAATACTCAAAAAACAACTTACTTAATTTAAAACAATAATAACTCCCATTGTTTATAGCCAATGACCTTCCATTTTTTTAGAGGAGTTAGAAATTACCAAAAGGAACTTCGTCACCAAAAATCACATTAAAATTCTCAATACACACGGAGTTATACTGTTGACAAGAAGTTGCCCCGAAATCAATCCAATTAAACATTTTGGCCAACTCAGATCAAAGATGACCTAACTATCAATCCCTATGTCCAATAGCAACCAATTTTGGAGGGTGCAAGCAATTAACAGAGAGGAATATTCACACCAATAATTACGATCCAATTCAAACTTCAATCGGGTTATAAATAGTTGTAAATGTGTTGCATCATAGGCAGAGACCCTTCCGTGATACTTCACTCTCTGAAATATTACAAGTTTGTGTGCAAGTTCAAATACCTTTCTTGCTCTTTCCTCCTTCGATCCTCCTCTCATCTAATCACTGTCCAGAAAACAGAAATACAGAACATAATTCGAGAACCTGATTCAAAAACGTATATCTTTCAATTATGAAAACCAATGGTCACCAAATTTTCTAGGGTTCAATAAATAACCAATAAATAGCTCCAGTCCAAAATTCATGTTAAGAAACGCAAGAGAATGAACTTTATGCTCAAAACAACACTCTACCCCGAAAATAGATTCCACAAAATAGTTTCAGCAACTCATAGATAACAATGCATAAAATCACGAGCTTAAATCCAATCTTCACCAAAATTATATCCAAATCACCATAACAAAGAATACAAGATCTTCAACTCAAAATATTGCATGGTACGTAAGGAAAATCGAACATAAATGGAATACCAAGTTAGTCTGCATTATCCCACTCGGCCAAGAGAGGCTACTTGTTCGGATCCTTTGCAAAAGGATCACTGCACCTTGGGTTTGCTACATTCTTCTATCTTCGCACGCCTCTGGACACCCTCAAATGAAGATGCTAGAAAAGATAGTGTCAACCTCCCTCTCAAGAATGCACAAGAACGAATAGGTAGATGGTTTTGGTGTAGGTTTTGCGTTGAAGCTAGCCGTCCACCTAGGGTTTGAAAGAGCACAAACTCTTCACACTTTTTTCATAGAAAAATGGGGTTCTAAACTGATTTCAAAATAGCCCTAATGGAGGCTTAAAAGCTCCACACGAAATTAGGGCGGTCAATTGTCAAATTATAATAATATTTCTAATATTAAACACACAAAGAAAGAAGTCTGAGGCTTAGATTTTTGTCTCTGTAAAAGCAGCGTTTGACATAGCAAACAAGCTCTAATTTTCCCACAAAAGTATACTCTAGAAAGCTTACACTGTTTGCAACAATTTTCATGAAGAACATATTTTGATATCAAATCTTCTAGAATGCCAACAGTGCCCTTGAATGCTCAGAGGTCAGATTCTAGGTGAAAATGAAAAGTCCACCATTTCTTCTATGTTTTTGCATGACCTCCACTTGTCCAAATGCATGGACTCCTCTTTGTGTCATTGACAAAAATTCTCCTCCCAGCTAGCTAGAGAAAAGACTCCTACAAAATAAATAAAAAGGTTAGAAAATAAAGGAGCCCTTGGTTTCGGCTCAAGTGAGGGGACCTTGGGGTGCATCACATTTTCATTTGGGAATTGGCAATGACTGAAGCATCTCACTTGGTCATTGATGTTCGGCCTTCACCCACTGACATACTTGACATAGTGCTACATGCTCAACAATATTGTATTTCATATTTGCATCTTAAGATCTTTATATATCTTATTACATCCAGGGTGAATTGAGAAACCAAAAGAGTGAGCCTCTTGCAAGATCTTTGCTCGCAGTGTCGTATCACTAGGCACGTACCAACGATTTTTATACTTTATAATACCATCAGCAGACTTAGAGAAATCCCAATACGCAGGTAGAGTTGGGTTCAATTGGAAATCGACACAAACGCCATCACCCTGTTTGGGCTCCCTTTATCTGCTCAAGTATGGAAGGTGTTAGAGTCAATTTTGATAGTACAACGTCCAACTTTGTCAAAACCATTTGTGCATCAAGCTCTTGTATATATTTCTTAAGTCCTGCAAACATCTCCTCACATGATATGTTCATTATGGTAATCTTGCGCTGAGAGGATCCGCTACAACATTAGCTTTTCTCAGATGGTACTTAATTTCGCAGTCATAGTCCTTTACAGACTCTAGTCATCGTCGTTGCCTCATGTTGAGCTCTTCTGTGTGAAAATATATTTAAGACTCTTGTGATATGAATAAATCTCACAATGATGCCCATACAAGTAATGAGGCTAAATTTTCAGTGTGAAAACCACAATAGCAAGCTCTAGGTCATGTGTGGGATAATTGACTTCATGAGTTTTAAGTTGTCGCAAAGCATATACGATAACTTTGCCATGCTGCATAAGTACCCCACCAAATCCGTTCTTGGATGTATCACAATAGATGCAGAAATCACATTTTTCCATAGGCAAGGTCAATATAGGGGCAGACGTCAATCGATGTTTCAGCTCCTGGAAACTTTTCTCGCAATCACTGGACCACCAAAACCGTGTATTTTTCTTCGTCAGTCTGGTGAGTGGTAAAGTAATTTTAGAGAACCCATCGAAGAAACGCCTGTAATATCCAGCCAACCCAAGGAAGCTTCTTACGTCGCCAACATTTTTCTGTTGTACCCAATTCACAATAGCTTGTACCTTTGCAGGATCTACAAAGATACCGTCCTTGGAAATCACATGGCCAAGGAAGCTAACTTCACTTAGCCAAAACTCACACTCAGAAAACTTGGCATACAATTGGTGTTGATTAAGAATCAACAGAGCAATCTGAAGGTGTTTGCAATGTTCTTCCTCCATTTGAGAATAAACCAGAATATCCTCAATGAAGACAATAATAAATTTGTCCAAATAATCCCTGTAAATCCGGTTCATCAGATCCATGAAAGCAGCAAAGGCGTTTGTCAGGCCGAATGACATTACCAGTAATTCATAATGTCTGTACCTAGTGCGGAATGCGGTTTTAGGTACATCCTCCGGTTTAACTTTCAATTGATAATAACCCGAGCAAAGGTCAATCTTCAAGAATACTCGAGCACCACATAGCTGATTGAATAGATCGTCAATCCATGGCAAAGAGTACTTGTTCTTGATCGTTACCTTATTTAATTCTCGATAATCAAAACACATTCTCAATGTTCCGTCTTTCTTCTTGACAAATAATACAGGTGCACCCCAAGAGGAAAAACTCGGACGGATAAACCCCTTGTTGACCAGCTCTTCCAATTGAACTTTTAATTCATGTAGTTCAACTGGCGCCATATGATACGGGTTTATAGAAATAGGTTCAGTGCTAGGATGCAAATCGATCACGAATTGAATCTCACAGTTAGGGGGTAAACTGGGAAGATCATCGAGAAAGACACTCGGGAAGTCACGGACTACAGCAACATTTTTCAAACTAGCACTAGGGGCCGCCGTAGTATCAATCACATTTATTAGGAACCCGTCACATCTATTTTTCAATAATTTATCTGCCTTGAGCGCAGAGATGATAGCAAGTTTTCCCTTCTCTTTGGTTCTTCAGAAAATATGTAATTCGCCACTAAGAGGGCAAAAACAGACTTCCCTTTTCTTACAATTGATGACCGCTTGATGCAGAGATAACCAGTCCATGCCGATAACAATATCGTACCCCTTCAGGTCCATGATGATCAGATTGGCACGAAATAAACAGCCATTTATCTTCACTACATAAGCCTTAAGAATTCCATCGGCAATTAAGTGGTCGACGGAAGGCATCAATAACAACTAGAGAATCAAATTTTCCTTCTACAAAACTCCGTTGAAATGAATGATTGTGTAGCACCCAAATCAAATAAGATGTACGCAGCACATTTATTAATATAAACTGTACCTATTAGGATTAGGCAACTTAGTTATTCTAAGGTAAGATCTCTCAATTCAACAAGGGAGCATGCTAAAACCACATATAGACAATTATTGTATAAAGTTATATGTACCTGCCACCACTGCCAGTTGCTCCTCCTCTTCTTGGTCTGGTCCGTACATAGCAAAAATCCGAGGAGCCACACCTCCTTGTCCCCCAGATTTGGCTATGCAATGTCTGGCAATATGACTGTGCTTTCCACATGTGTAGCATTTCTTAGAGCCTGCCAAACATTCACCACGATGGGTCTTCTTACACTTTGGACATGCATCAGTCGCTTGTTCCGCCTTTGTTGCGCCCCACCTTCGAAGGGTCACTTGAATCCCTAGCCTGCTGATGGACCATTATGTGACTGCTAATTTGAATTATTTTTCCACATCCTTTGGCTTGCTTTCTTTCGCCTTGCAGCCATGGCCTTCACACCTTTCACTACCAAGGCTTTTGCTACAATTTTTGAATAGGGAATACCTTCGGTGCCGGACACAAGGACTCCCTCCAGGATTTCAAGCTTGGGCCCCTGAATGAAATGGTGAATTTTATGCTCCTCAGTAGCTACCAAATGAGAGGCAAAATGGGATAAAGCCTTGAATCTCTAAGCATATTCCGATATTGTCCCTGTTTGGCGTAGGAGCACAAATTCCACTCATTTCTGCGTACGGATAGTGTGGTTGAAGTACTTTTCATTGAACAATTCTTTGAAGTTGTTCCATGTGAGGGTCCTAACATCTCATGAGGACGTAATTGAATCCCACTAGAAGCGTGCATCATGGGTCAGTAAGTAAGCAGCACACTTAACCATTTCAGCCTCATTTATGTCTGCATAAGCAAACATATCTTCCAGCGAGCGTATCCACTTCTCAGCTCCCTCAATATCAAAGATGTTTCCATTGAAAGAAGGGAGCTTGAGTTGTTGGAACTTCTCACATTCTGCTACCCCCAGAATCAGCACTGCACGGTGATTTTCGTTCTCGTTCCCATTATCTTGGCCCATGAATCTATCCATATACCAAAAATGTTGCTCTATATGTTGGGATTGTCGCTCCATACTTTGAAATTGTTGTTCCACTACTGCGACAATACTTTCGAGGGCTTCATCCCTCCCATTATAAGCTCCAGTATCATCATGGCCATTAACATCCTCTCGTCGGCTAAGCACCTTGCGCCTTTCTTCATTAACCAGATTATTCCCTCTCGTTCACCTAGCCATTTATAATCCTACATGTTTTCACATTATAGAGTAATAAGTTAAGGGAAATAGTTCAAGGAATAAAAGTAAACTTACAGACGGAGGAGTATTGCCTGATGAGAGTCTTGAGTTACCAGTGGTCTACAGAATTGTACTTGACTTGGTTAGGTTATGATACCAACTGTGACACCCCGCGTCAATTTTCTCTTTAACTTTTTCCTTTTTAATTACCATGTAAAATTTTTCTTTTTATTTATTTGAAACCAGCGAGAGTAAATACTTAAGGCGAGCAAGAAAATATGAAGTGCGTAAATTAAATCTGAGTTAAAGCGGAAACATAATTAAATTCAAAATACGATTTGAAGATTAAATTGTAAGTTAATAGTTTTACAAAACATTATTCCTTTTCAAACCCTTTCAAAATAGCGTTTTCTTCTTCATGCGAGGCATAACCCTCTTAGGTCGATTCAGCTAGATAATCCATAGACTCAACGGAAAATGCTTCCTCCTCCACTCTTGGAACCAGTACATCTTTATAGCCACCTACACCACAAGCAAACTGTGAGCCTAAGGCCCAGCAAGAAATGGGGTATGCAATATGATGTATGCCTCTAACTCATTATATCAAATTGGGTCCACCCAAACTGTTCATTTCTTTACGTTACATATATTACTCGTAGTCAAGCTGGGATATTTGAGGAATCTGTGGCAGAGAAAGTAGTCTCTTGTCAATTTCGAAGCACCTAGTGTAACACCCCGACTTTTTAAGTTGGACAATTATCGAGGTATTACCAAGGACGTATTCATAGGATTATAAACTAAGGAATTTATTGGATAAAATGGAATTTAAAATAGATGTTAATTTAATGAATTAAATTATTGTATTGAGGTATTTGAGATTAAATGGAATTATTTTAAATTAAGGGAAGAATTAGAATGAGATTAGAATTTTAATGGATTAATTAAAGAAGAAATTGTAAGTGGTGGTGAGTTGGACCGGTTCACGCAGTGAACTGTTCGGGGTGAAGAAATGGCCTTCAGCCTTTGCAAAAAAACAGAAAGAAGAACGAGAGGGAGAGAGAGAGAGAGTGGGAGTCACAAGAGGGTGAGAGCAAGGGAGATGAGAAGCGATGGAGGCGGTGAGCTCAAGCTTGGGCCTTTGAGGCGATGTCCTGTTAGGCGAGCTACGAGTGGTTGCGGGCATCGAGTCGTGGGCTATCTAGGGCTCGAAATCGAAGCTCGGCGATTCGGCGTTTTGGCGAATGCTTCGGTTGTGGTAAGTTGATAGCTTTCCATTCTTCTCCTTGGCATTCTGTCATTTGGGCAATTTGGTGGTTGAATTCAGTGGAAGAAATCGGCAACAATGGCATGATGAAGAGCAAGGACCGGTGCTTCGGTTCGACTCGGTAGCTACTGGTTCAATTTGTACTACACGTTGAACCGAACTGGTCCATCCACTGGTTCTTGCTCTGGAAGACAGCAGCGTGCGGGTTGATAGGTCCCAAGCTTGGTTTTTGCAAATAAACCAAATCTGTGAAATGACTAGCAATAATCCAAGCTTCAATTTTAAAATGACTATAACTTCAATTGCATATATCCTTTTAAGCACAAATTTCTATGGCTAACAAATAACAATCCCAAGGGTCACGTAGCCAAATTTTAGCCCCAGAGTCAACAAATACAGAGAGATACAAATCGATGAATAATGATGCCCATATTAGGGTTTCTTTCATCGGATTCTGGACAGTGAAAAATAAATGCCAATAACTTTCATTGCATACCCCTTTTGCCTCCAAATTTACAGAACTAATAACCAACAACTAGAAGAAGAACACTTCTAAAATTCAGCAAAAAAGAGCACCCACAAATGGAGTTGTGCATGCTACAACCTGAATCGCAAAACAGATTCCGCAAATTCCAGATCTGTGGAGTAGATTTCTTTCCTTCCTTTGCTCCACCAAACGACGACCAAATTACATGAAACCCGCACCAAATCAACACCAATCTAGCAATATTTGCAGAGATTTAAAAACAAGATTACCTTCTTCAAATAAAAACCACGAACAGATTCAATAAAACAGAGCTGGTACGTTGTCCTTCAAGAGAAAAGGGACGAGAATCGGCCAATCCAAAATATGGCACTCCAACAAGGCAAATGCTTGATCTTCTATTCTCACACCACAAACACAACCACACTGAGTGATTGCTTAAGGAAATAGCACTAGACAACCTATCCAAGATTTAGCAAAACAATAGGTTGAAGGATAAAAGGAAGAGTGGCCGAGAGGAACTCACGGTTCTTCAATGGTGAAGCACACAGCTGTAATCACAATTTAGGGTTTCAAAAACTCTATTCCAAAATGCATTAGAGGGGATTAAATACCCTCTAATGACCTTACAAAGGAAAAAGATGAAAATACCCTTAAAGATGCAAACTAGGGCATGAGGGCTGAGTTTGCATGCAAACTGCACACCTCTCAAAATGCCAACTAAAAAAAATAATCTAGAAATCCCAAACAACATCCAGTATTAAAATATAAAAATGTAACGTAATAAATTCTCGAATGACCTCCAAATCTTCATTCTAATGTAGCTCCTTCAAGCCGGGAAATAAACGAGCTAGCCGATTGAGTCTGCATGGCTCTACTTGGGAACGTGGCACGGAGCCCCTTTATCTTCATACATGATCTCCTCCGTAAAGTCCAATAAATCATTGTTCCCTGCAAAATAAGAGCGCGTTAGGAAATAAGCAAGCCTCTTGGCTCCCGAACGGGTGATCGATCCTCGGGGCACATCATCCTCCCCTCCATGGCTCAACACATTTTTTCTTTTTACTTCGTCACTAATCCCTTACACCCTTGTTTGGAAGCTTGAGCAAGAATCCAATTCTGTTTTTCATTGTGTGTTTGTTTCCATCAACCCAAATGAAAGACCATGAAGCACAAAATTGCACATGCGGAAATTCAGACTTGGCAGCAGTTGGTACAATTTCGACAACAATAAAAATGGGCTAATTGGTGGAGTTTAGGCTTGATGTTTGGATAGTTCATCACCATATTAGTTAGAAACAAACCCTCAAAATGCCAAGTTCAAACTCCAAGGGAATAAATAGTTATGATAGAATCATTGAAACCTATTCGGATTGGCAAGGCTGATTTCTTGGAATGGCAGTTTTCAGGGTGAACTTGTAATAGCCATATCTTGGGAAATTCAACGTATTTTTGCACGAAATTTGGACAGCACAAACATTTATGAGTAAGGAAACTCTCTGCGAAAATTCACAATTAAAACCATTCCAAAACAGAACTTACATTGAAGGGAACCCACTGCCCAAAATGGTGCAAGCAAAATTACAGTTTTAGATACTATCTTGACATTGACACACAATCATCCATCTGCGTCCGATTAAGCTCAAATTTCTTACACGCTGCATCAATCCCATAAAGAACAAAATCTCAAATTTCCAGAGCAGAATTCGCATTACAAATATTAGAAAATTGCAGCAAACATACTAGGGCGTTCATCTTTCCACAAATCAAGGAATAGCTTTATACAAATGCTCCCCGGAAACAACTCTTTTATAGGTTCACCAACACATCGTCCACCCGGGTCAAATGGGAAGCATTTATTGACATTATGATTCAACTCATTCATATTTGAGTATCCATATAAAAGAACAATAATAAAGTCATCAATGAGCATATAAAGATAGTCTATTCTTTCTTGTCGGTCATTAAGGTTTTGTTCCCATGTACTCTTTATATGCTTGTGTTGTCCAACGAAAATTTCAAATGAAGTCTCACATAGCTTCTTTTCTCCAAAGAATTGTGTTAGGTTCCTACCTTGATTTATAATCACCATGGGTTTTAGGAGTTCGCTCGTTAGTGTATGAGGATTGCCATCTTTCAAGAAAATATCTTCCATAGGGTCATACCCATCCTTGAGCTCCTTAATGTTTAAATCACTCCAAGGACAAAAATCTTTATCATCAACATGCAGCCTTTTAATCCAAAAAAATCCAAAAAAGCTTAGCATTCAACTCGGACAAGAGGGAGTACCTTGGTTTTAGTGCACCAGCCAGTATTGTCGTCTTCTTGTTCTTGTACTTGATCATATATGGATGGTAGTCTAGTAGCTTGCTTTCAAATATAAGTAAAGTAGCATTTTCTAACGTATTCTTCTTATGGTGTCGAAGGTAAGAAAAAAATCCAAGTTCTCCTCCTGCCGTGTATACAGTCTACAAATTTGATTCGACATTTTCCTTTCTTCAATCTCCCTTCGAAGTCTAGTCAAAACTAACGGTTCCTTTCTTGCCATTACTAGAGGAGTTTCACATGTTGCACACTCTAATTTTGTATCAATGAGTGAAGGTGAGTGGATGAAGTCCAAGTCTACTCTCGGATTGGGCAAAACAATCTTTTCTCTATGTTCTTCTTCTTTTTCTATCGTTGTCTGTAACTCTGAACTTTTCTTGAATAATTGATCAGCATGCTGGAACTCAATCTCAGTGTCCAACAATTCTTCCTTCTCAATGGTGCCTGCCAAGGAGATATCTTTACATTCCCCCTCATGAAGTGGTCCTTCGATTGTTCTTAAAATAGGAAAAGTTTGGTCGGAGCAACTCCGGCTAATCAACTCTTCAAAGCTGACTTCCTTTTCCATACAAGATTCAATTTCAGGAAGTGGACCTTCAAGTGGAAATACAACTTCTTCAAAGTCTTCTTTTACATTAGCCATTACCAAATAGTCATCATCCTTTCTTTCTTCAACCCTCACACGTTCTTCAACTAGTTCACTAAGATCAATTGGTGGCATGGGTTGAGAATTTGCAGATCTTATAGAGATTGAGAGTTTGTCCAGTCGTTGAGCTATATGTCGCAATGAGCCCTCAAAGTTCAACTCTTGGGCTTGCTACCTTTTTGAAACACTCTTCTTGGATCAAATTGGTCGTGGCGAAGACGAGACTACCTTCGTAAGGTTCGTAGCATATTTGCTTCTCAAAAATCTCTTCATCCATTTCCACGAACTTATAACTTCTTTGCCCTCTTCTCTTCTCTCAGAATTTATTCTTCTCCACCAAATGCTAGCTTTTCCTTTAAGTCTCAAAGAAGCAATTTTAACTTTTCTATGATCTGAAAATTCATGAATTAAAAAAATTTCTTCCAACTCCTCTTCCCAATCTAAATAGTCTTCAATCCATTATGAACCACTAAAGGAAGGAATAGAAGCTAGAAACTCTTCTTCTTCTGTAAGGTAACTTCTCAAGAAAGTTTGGCCTCTGGTCATCATAATGTATGATACAAATCACCAAATAATAGAGTATACGCAAGCCAAATTGGCTCTGATACCAAATGATAGGTCCCAAGCTTGGTTTATGCAAATAGACCAAATATGTGAAATGACTAGCAATAATCTGAGCTTCAATTTTAAAATGACTATAACTTCAATTGCATATATCCTTTTAAGCACAAATTTCTATGGCTCACAAATAACAATCCCAAGAGTCACGTAGCCAAATTTCAGCCCCATAGTCAACAAATACAGAGAGATACAGATCGATGAATAATGATGCCTAGATTAGGGTATCTTTAATCGAATTCTAGACAGTGAAAAATAAATGCCAATAACTTTCGTTGCATACCCCATTTTGTCTCCAAATTTACAGAACTAATAACCAACAACTAGAAGAAGAACACTTCTAAAATTCAGCAAAAAAGAGCACGCACAAATGGAGTTGTGCATGCTACAACCTGAATCGCAAAACAGATTCCGCAAATTCCAGATCTGTGGAGTAGATTTCTTTCCTTCCTCTGCTCCACCAAACGACGACCAAATTACATGAAACCCGTGCCAAATCAACACCAATCTAGCAATATTTGCAGAGATTTAAAAACAAGATTACCTTCTTCAAATAAAAATCGCGAACAAATTCAATAAAACCGAGCTGGTCCATTGTCCTTCAAGAGAAAAGGGGCAAGAATCGACAATCCAACAGATGGCACTCCAACAAGGCAAATGCTTGATCTTCTATTCCCACACCACAAACAAAACCACACTGAGTGATTGCTGGAGGAAATAGCACTAGACAACCTATCCATGATTCAGCAAAACAATAGGTTGAAGGATAAAAGGAAGAGTAGCCGAGAGGAACTCACGGTTCTTCAATGGAGAAGCACACAACTCTAATCACAATTTAGGGTTTCAAAAACTCCATTCCAAAATGCATTAGAGGGCATGACCTTACAAAGGAAAAAGATGAAAATACCCTTAAAAATGCAAACTAGGGCATGAGGGCTTGATTTGCATACAAACCGCACACCTCTCAAAATGCCAATTAAAAAACAATCTAGAAATCCCAAAATGAAATCCCAAACAACATTCAGTGTTAAAACATAAAAATGTAACGTAATAAATTCTAGAACGACCTCCAAAATCTTCAATCTAATGTAGCTCCTTCAAGCCAAGAAATAAACGAGCTAGCCGATTGAGTCTGCATGGCTCCACGTGGGAACGTGGCACGGAGCCCCTTTATCTTCATACGTGATCTCCTTCGTAAAGTCTAATAAATCATTGTTCTTTCCAAAATAAGAGCGAGTTAGAAAAGAAGAGAGCCAATGGGTGATCGGTCCTCAGGGCACATCATGGGTTCAAAAGAGGATGAGAAGGAGGATTCAAACGACGAAGATATCGGCTAGAATCGTGGGATAAATTGCAATAGGTTGTTAAGCGTTTCAAATGAGCCATTTGTGTATAAATTCAAGGAAGGAGTGAGAAGCTGGTGAAGTAAAGTCTCTGGGGAATGCTCTCAGGTTCTCGGGTGTTCCTCCTTTGGGTTGCTGTGGGAAACTACTAAGGTGAGGAATTCTTCCTTTGTGCCATTACCTTATTCTGTTATATTTCCTACTCTGTAACATTGGATTGCCGTGATGAAAGGATGAATGTTATGTAATCTTGGTTGATGATTTCCAAGGCTTTGGAGGTCTGGAACCGTGTAAAATTGTGGAGAAGGTGGAGTGTTTTGGTGATTGGAAGCAGAAGTCATTTCCTTGGATGCTCTATTGGTAAGGAATTTCCTCCTCTGCTGCTAATGGATTTATGGATTATAGTCTTCTGGTTATGATTGTGAGTAATAGTAAGCTGGATTTGGATTATGTATTGTTGGTTTTAGGATTTGTTTTCTTTACCTACTGCAAAGTGTTGATTGAGAAATGTTATTCTGGAATTTGGTATTAGAGGTTGGACTTGAGTTATTGGTCTGTCATTTGTTTCCAAAAGTATGAATCTGTTGGATTTCGTCCTACTGCGTAGTTGTGTTGGTTGTTGAAAAGCTGCTATGTGATAATATGGAAAGTTTGCTGCCTTGATAAGATTAGAAAATATTGATATTGGTTTTAAATTGTGAAGGTATCGAAAAGAGATAGAGGAAGAAGATTAGGTGCCAACCGCAATAAAGATTGAGGTAAATATTGGGCAGAGTCTTGGTCGTCAAAGCCCTACCCACAAGTATTGTACGAATTGTATTGCTTTTCCTTGATGTGCATTCTTGACTATTTTGTGCAGTGTATTCTCTTGGTTGTTATTCTTGTTGATTTGTTTAATTTCATGTATATTTCTTACTGCAATTGTTGAATTGAAATGCTTAGGAATGAAACGAATGATGAGTGGAAAGTGATAGGACGATAAGATGAGTATGAATGAGTTATGAACTGTATAAGTTAGAAATTCTATTTTGTGAACTATTTTTACTTGCGATAAATTCCTTGTAATGCTTATTTCTTTCCTTGGTTCTGGTTAGAAGATATAAATGCTTTAGATTTAATTGATATTGTTTCATGCAGCATGTTTCTTATTATATCAAATTGTCTAGCATGTTTCTAATCGTAATTCGTTAAGTAGATGTTTGTATAGAATTCATTGAACATGTTCTAACTGTGATTCATTAATTAGATTTTCAGCTTATGATTTATTTAGTATGTTATGTCTCGTGCATCATGATAATAGAAACAAGTAGGGAGTGCCCCTCGGGGTGGTACTCACATGCATGAGTGAGGAAAATAAAATGAACGAATGCACTGAACGATGATGAATGATGAAATGGGGGGTTTAAGGGCGGATGGGTAGTTCGGATCAGTCCACATAAGGTTAGAAGTCGATCAAACTATTCCATCTAGTACGTGTTCCTTCAACTTCCAACTCGATGTACAAGTAATGAACGAATTAATGAAACGTAATGAAAAGATTGGTTTAGGGCGGTCCCATTCCAAGTGAACTAAAGAGAGATATGATCATATCGCATATTCCCTTTCCTTACTAAGCCTTTGGGCTTACAGTTTACTTGTGGTGTAATTATACATGTATGACGAGAAGAACAATGAACAAAATACAAAGCAGTCAATGAAAGGTTTACACGGGTAGACCTATAAGAAACATAGGGTCAAGCGACTGATTCTTGGAGAGAATCTGATTGCCTAGCCCAAGGCTAGGATTTCAATGGAAGACTTTTATATTTGAGCACAACCCAAGAATTATGGGCTAAGGTCCATATAACGATCATAAGAATAATAGTGCATAAAAATAATGAAATAGAAAGCACTGTGTAACAAATTTCAACAATCAATTATAAGTTTACACTCTTAAATAAACAAAAATAAAGGAAAACTCCAACTTTGGAATCCCTAGCTGCTCTTGCCTTTACTTGGAATGAAGAGGGGTCATTTGGGGTGAGTGACTAACTCAGTAAAAAAATCTAGATTAAATGCAATACATGAGAAAACAGTTTTTCATCTCTCTTGGAAAACCAAAGTCATACTTCTTTTTACCATACATGAATTTTTAAATCACTTGAAATTTCTTCATCATTTTATTAAACAGACCTATGGTCATCAATGAGGCTTTTGACAAAACATGTTGTACACATAGACAACTATATCACAAATATAGACATATATCATTTTTTCTTTGAAAACGTCATAAGTGAAAAATGATAGTCTCGATAGTCTCATTTGATGCATATCATAGAAAGGTAGCAATCCATCAATTGACAACACCTCATGAGTCACAAGAAAAAGGTGCCCACAGTCCGTAGACAAGGCGATGACACCATCCGCGATATCAAATAACGGATAAGATTGTCGGAAACAAATTGTTCCTCAACTAGCTACCTACTGGATCCAAGTTGACAAGGATTGTCGACGAGCAAAGTGATGAGCCGTCATGCTACCTATTAAATGAAAAGGTATTAGGTGAGAAAAAATCAGCAACTAACAATCTTCCAATCCGTGGGACTCGAAACCTAAGGAGCGTCCCATCACTGCTCTATCACCCTTTTAACTTTCGGGATTCGAAACTCGAGGACATGTCACCTATGCTCTACTACCCCTTTTCGCACGTACAAACAAAAAATCTTCAAGCAGCAAAAAGATTGCATGAGATAGCCTTATGATGCTTTAATACCAAGACTGCTCAAAGTATCAAGAAGATTAATCCTCCCAAAATATGCACAAAAATACCAAAATAGATACCGTCGCCTATGCTCTACTACCCCTTTTCGCACATAAAAACAAAAAATCTTCACGCATAAGAAGATTGTACGAGATAGCATCATGATGCTTTAGTGCCAAGACTGCCCAAAGCATCAAGAAGATTCATCCTTCTAGAATATGCACAAAATACCATCTACGATATGGTAAACGTGAGATAACATACTTAAGTATATGTAAAAACGGACGTGTTGTCGAAACAGTCCCGTCGGGTTTACATATGGGGTATCCTCCCAAATATCAGTTAGAAAATCACAATGCAATGCTGATGGACGAGCTCCATCTATTAACAATCAAGTTTCCAATATCATCAAGGAGAGATTCAAATTCAAGCACAAGTGGAAGTTCAAGTTCAAACATAGAATATTTGAAAGACTTTCCAAAACTATACACTTCCTGACCTTTGACAGGTGTTTAACTATTTTGGCATTCAAAATGATGTCCTTTTAAAATAAGTACTTCACGAAGATTATAGATGACTTTTTAAGCTTTCTAGAATGGGTTGGATCATTAAATTTGGAGTTTGTTTACTATGTCAAAAGCCCATGGAACAGAGAGCCATTATTATGGAAAGTCCAAGTATCCAAGCTTGGAGAGCAAGAAAGTCTTTACATGGAAGGTAACTCAACAATGACTCAAATAGAAGAGCTATCAACCCATGAAGATCAAAGAGAGCCCACGCCCTTAATGCTATGGAAAGAAGCCCAAGAAGACACACTTGGAGGACAAGAAAGACTAAAGGGAATAGAGTTAAAGAAACCTTCCATAATTGGCCAAAGAGAAGTGGACAAAGTTCAACCGATTTGGCAACCATTCAAGTGGAGAATTTTGAAGGAAATTAGCTGCCAACCAAGTCTCTATTTCGTGGCCCTCAAGCTAGCAAAGAGTTTCCAAAATATTAGCTTTAGAAAGTTACGAGAACTATAGTTTACTAATCGACCAATTAGAACCGAATATTTAGTGGGTTTCCTATTTTATTGTTTCTCATTTTATGCTTTGTATTTGGCTATATAAAGCCACCTAATGCTCATGTTTTAGACATTGAAGTTTGAATACAAAATAGCTTTTGCTTATAACATTGGAGATATCCTTTTTTCAAACACTATGGTGAGTTACATCCAAAGCATTCTTGTGTGAGTCATATCACAAGATTGAGCTCACTTGGAGTTGAGTGAGTTCTCTTATTGGCATCCTCAACCCTACTCATTGAGGAAAGGTTGTTAGGAACCAAAACCGGATGACTCGGTAAAAAAGACAAAAGGATAAAATGTTCTCACGACTTCGATTTTTCGTCCTTTCTCTGCTCTCTCTCTTTCTCTCTTTTGGCTTGTGAACGCGTACCCACGAGAATAGGGTATTTTCCTGATAAAAACCTTATTCTCGTTTTCTCATTAAAATATATTTTATTACACTCAATTATTTGGAAAAACATTATTCTCCAAATTACCAAAGAACCCAAAATTTGTCATTTGACCCATTGACTAAAAATCTACAATTGGATGCTATGCGATAAATCAGTCAACTTAAACGCTAGACCGATCCAACATGAAAAATTCATATACGTGAAATTTTATTTATTTTTTAAAAAAAATTGCCGTTCTTACAAGTTTTTTTCCCATGGAAAAGAAGGAAAGTACCACATAGTTAATTTCCCAAAAAAAAAAAGTAATGGTAGGTTGGTTTTTTAACCCTACCATCTAATTTTACTTTCTGACTTACCGGACGCATTGCTAATTAATGGGTGAAATTAATATATATTTTTAAATATTTATAGTTTATCTTAATTATTACACTAATTAATGAGTTACACACAAGCATTACGTTAAGAGATAAGATTAGAATGTATGATTAAAAACAAACCTAACGTTACTAAATCAAATGAAATAACGAAAAGTTTGTTGTATATAACCCAAACACATCCGTCATCTTTGCTATGTAGTTTTATACTTTTGTTGTAGTGCACATATTTTAACATCAATTCTATTAGGGGGTAGTTGCTAAAATAGCCACAAGTGTACATCAAAACATACATTAAGTTTATTCTAAAAAAGAATTGAAATTGTCCCAAATATCTAATTCTTTCTAGATATCCAAGAAATAATTATTCCAATAAGATTTTTCATCAAAACAGTAATTAAATATGTATATTTAAATTATTAAAAAATTTATTTATTAAAAGTGTTATGCCTTTCGGTATAAATCTAGAATCCATAATATATTAAAAATGTTACATCAATATTTTTAAATTTTTGTTTCTATTTTTAAAATAATTACAAAAATCATTTTATATTATACAAAATTGTGCTAATTTTACAACTAAAATAATAACTCCTGAAGTATTCATTTGCATCGTCATTAAAGTTTTTAAAAATTCAAGGAAATTATGGGTGCTGAAGCAATATTCAAGTTTGAACAGGCTAAATAAACCGACTCGTTTTACTTGCCCAACAGTTTGAACTTAGTTCGGACCATTTATCTAGAACAGTCCAGCCCAACCCATTTTGATAGGAGTCAGCCTACTGAAAAGGTAAGCTGCAGCTAGGAGTCGTCGTAACCAGACCAAACTGCAAGTTGATCTAGAACTGATGATTCAGTCCTAGTTCTCATATTCTTAGGAACATAGAAAAACCGTTAATGATTTTTGGGGAAAAAACCATTGAAGCAAAACTGAACCATAAATAACAAAATCCGACCTAAATGTTCAAACTCAGTCCATATTCAAAAAGTAACCCATGACACAATCCAACCCAATCCCTACAAAACCAGTGCAAAATTAACTTTAAATTTATGTATTAATAATAATAGAAATGTTTATTTCTATTTGGGAACCCAACAGGTCCACCCCAGAACCGGCCGCCGTCAGCCCTAGCTGCAGCTGAATAAAAGTACAACCAATGATGCAAGGACGGATGCCCCGGGGCCATTAGTTGTCAGTAATATTGACAAGGCATACAGGAAGGGTCAAACAAGAATCAAAGTGGGTAATGAAGCTGATGATCCATACACTCATTGCCTGCGGAGTCACCTAATGGGACTGCCGTGGTGTCTTCCTGAGTAAACACACACCCATTACATCGGCATCATCACACCAATTGACCTGTCCGGTGGGGTTCAAAGGGGCTCACAAGTGGCAATAACATAACTTATACCTGCCACTAAGATTACTAATAAACCAGTGAAATTACAAAAGCATTAAGTTACTTGGTCTTTCATAATGTTCAATTTCATTCACAAATGAAAAAGGCATCTTCTTATTTGCAGAATGTGAGATGAAAGAAATGTCACCAGCCATATTTGAGCCAAACTTCAGCTAAAACAATAAAACAACAGTTACTTCTTCTCCATCTCAAAGAAAGTTTCGAACATCCAAAGACTTCACATCCACCATTTCCTCGTCCTTGAATTCCTCCCTGAAAGTTTCAACAATGTCAGCAAGTGATTCCAATTATGTATATCACCACCTCCATTACAAACATGGAAACATTTATTTCGCTTCCATGCCAAATCAAGCTATATTGCCCATTATATCATATAAAACTATATGGAAGGAGTTTATATAGAAGAAGATGCTATGTTCACTGGGCAGTATGATGATAAAATCCTGTAAAGCCAATCCTGGTCTATGGGTGATTAGAATGTTGAAATTGAAATGAGATAAAAAAAAAAAACCATCATAATGCATGCGGAGATGATTGGTCAGTAGTTCTATGAGTATTCTCAATAGACAGGACACATATTGAATGCCCTATGGACCCTCCCAGATAAATTGACAAAAGTAACAGTTATTAATAATATACCGTTTCTTTTGAGTTTCCATTGCCTCAAGAGCATCCTTCTTCAGCTCTTCCAATTCTGCCTTCGCAATTTTTAGATCCAGCTGTTCCTCATACTTTGGTAGATCTTCCTTCCGAATTCCAAGTCTGGTTCGAAAGAGAATTAAATACAAATATTTAGAATATGCTGGACGATTTCTAACAGTGCCATTTATCTTTCATGTTTTTTTGCAAGGGATACTAGTCCTTTTGTTCAGTTAAAGGGAAAGATGTTCGGAAGCTCAATCCTCATAAAAGAAACTAACACTATGATAGGAACTAGAATATATTTCTTGAATGATCAAAGAACAATACAGAATATAGGACACTCCCTCACTATACTAGGCTTTCGAGTCCCTAGTGACTCCCTACACAATACTCAATACCCGATATAACTCTCCTCCCTCTCCCGACTACCCCTCAAGTCTTTATATAGACTTACTAACTAAGTAGCTTTCCTATTATACCCTTCCTCACCTATCATTACTCCCGCCCTAAAAAGACACCTTGTCCTCAAGGTGAAAAAAAAATAAAATATATTTTTTTTGTCTACATCTTCAATATTTTTAAAAAATGAAAATTTCTCTACTTCTTCTCTATGATCTATGAAAATTTTCAACCCAAAAATCTTGAAGAAACTATTCCTTTTTTTAAGCTCCATGATTTATGTAATTGGATCCTTACTGTACTAAGCCCAATATTTACGTTGCACATTGGAGCTTGTAAAAACAGGTTGCCCTCTTTTGCTGGAAAGATGTTTTGTCTTCCTTGGGTGTTTGCCATTTCAATTATTTTCTCTGCCAGGTCATCAATTTCCACCGTCAACCCTTTTTCTCCATAGATATCCAAGCAGTTTTCTCCCTCGATATCTGCCAGCTCATCCATTTCTAGTTTCAAGCAGTTTCTTCCATCGAAATATGCCCAGCTCATCCATTGCAACCACCGACGCCAAGTCCGTCACTTCCATCGACACCGATTCGTTTGCATCCATCATTGCCGGCTCCTTGCTTCCAGTCGCCGGATCTATTCCAGCAGTCGCGAAAATCCAGCTTTGGTTTTCTCCATTTTTTCCGTAACCAAATCGTCGCGAACGTCTGTTTGCTCGCAAAAGAATTCCTCGGCCGCCAAATCTCCGTTCCCTTCTTCGGCAGCTGCCTTCTGCAACTGATCAGAAAGAGTTTCCGATTCTTTGATTTTTTTAGCATCCGAATACCTATTGATATGTTGGTTTTCCTCATTTCTCATCTCTTTTTCCGCTTCGAAACTTCTGGACCCGTCGTGATTTTCTGATGATGGAAGTTCATCCATTTTAGCCAATATTCTTTTCATTTGCTCTTGAATCTATGAAATGCTACGTTCCATCACATCCAGTTTCTCTAATTTCTTTAACTCTTCCTTGATACTTGCCATCTCTTTTTGCCACTCCATCATGTTTTCTCTCAGTGATTCTAATCGAGTAATAATGCCCAGTCAATCGATGATGCTCTGATACCAAATTGATAAGAACTATAATATATTTCTTGAATGATCAAAGAACAATACAAAATATAGGACACTCCTTCACTATACTAGGCTTTCGAGTCCCTAGTGACTCCCTACACAATACTCAATACCCGATATAACTCTTCTCCCTCTCCCGACTACCCCTCAAGCTTTATATAGACTTACTAACTAAATAACTTTCCTATTATACCCTTCCTCACCTATCACACTATCAGCAAAAATAATATACATCTAATTTCTAAACATATGCAACAGCCACACAGATATCTGAGATGGTACCCATAGTGGGTTCATTTAGCTACGATACTGATCATATCTTACTTAGGAATTACAGCGGAGGACTTCAGAACTGAATCTAAACTATGTGTTCCATTATCAGGAAAAGCTGGCGATGTTTGAACAAATTCAAAACTTCCTACAAACGAGTGAGGCTACCCTAAAATTTAATCTTCCAATAACATCTGGGTTAAAATAAAGACCACGTCCAGACACCAAAGAAGCATAGTAGAGATTAGAAAAGCCAAAGTTCATGTCAACTTAATGATGTTGCAGAAGGAAAACAATTCATCAACTAAAAATTGCTAAGCCAAGCTATTTGTTTTAAAATAAGTGACAACACACGAACGGCCATATTGATGGGTCTAACAAATTACTATTCAAATTATACTCAAGAAAATAAATAAAAGACTTGAGGACAGAAATAAAGATTCATACTTCTGATTAATTTTATCAAACTCCGCCAGGAGAAGACCCATTCCTTTCTTATCATTCCTCAAAAGAGGTTTCTTCAGATCTTTCTCAACCCTTTCCAATGCTTCAAACATCAACGCCTCTGCACCACGTTCGTCAGTTAGACCTCTCCTGCAAAAGTAAAAAAAATTATTGCCTGCAAACATGCACCTTGTATTAAAAAAATCTCACCATAAATAGATAGAAACATTATTTCACGCAAAGAGATACAGTTGCATCTCTATGATTTTTAATTATAAGATGTCCCAGAAATCATGTATCACACAACTAAATAAAAATCTAAAAGAAAACATTTTCAACAATGTATGAACCTATGTGTTTGTTTCTTTTGAGGACTTGGTAGAAACAAACACATAGGTTCATATATCTTTATTTTATGTTCAATAATGAATGAACAAGAAAAAAAGATTAAGTACTTAATCCGAATTTCCTTCAATGTCAACAGATATGTCTGCGCATCTGGGATATCTTGTGTTCGTGATTGAATTGTATACTTAATACGTTGAGATTCTGAGAACAAATCAGCCCTGCAAGGTGTGAAAAATTAATTAAAGGTCGGATATTATTAGACACATGTAGATAGCATAGAACAATGAAACAACTAAATATTCAAAAATTTTCAACTGTGATTCTCCACTCTTCGGACATGATAATAAAAGAAATTCACAAATGGTATCCATGAAAGATAAACTACAAAATAGACCAAATCAAGTTACATTCTTCAATTTCTTTTCATCCTTTATTAGTTACAAAAAAAAAATTGCCCATGTGGTCAATCAAGTCACATTTTATTATTTTAAGTGAAACCGAAGAGGGGCAACATCAATGTGGCCTCGCCATTGACTGCTCTACTAGTTACCAATCATCAAACATGTCACCTCATGGCATAATTGCCAGATTCCCAACCCTGATGACAGAAAACAGATAAGCTAAATTGGGTAGGAGTCTATATTTCATGTGAGATTCCAGATAGGAAACTACAAGAGGAATCAGTCCCAAGCATCCAGAACTGAATAGATGGTTATGTGGCGTTTAAGAGTCAAGTTTACCATGTTTAACATGATTTACATTTCTATAAGGCGTATTACATGAATTGCTGCAATCTATAAATTTTTAAGCATTTTCATGCCAAGAGGACACATATGGAGAAATCTTTACAGTGGTAATGGCTTAAATGCTTTCGACTTATCTCCCTTTTCTCGAATAGTGTTCCAATAGTTTCCCTACCTTAAACTGATGCTATCTATATTATGCACATTCCATGTCAGCGAAAATAAGAGCTATGAGCATAGCATCCTACATGTAGAAATGCTACACAAGGCCTTAGCTTTGCACATGCACATTGTGTATACACCCAACCCATATTCTTCAAATATAAGAAAACAAGCACATTTAGAATAGACAAAAGAGACAGCGGCTCATAAAAAGAAACAGTGCAGCACAAAGTACAGGAAACACTTACTTCTCTCTAGCTGTTTTCATGACCTTAGCATACTGAGTTACTGCAGCAGGATCATCAGGATCAATGGTAATCTTTTCCTTTCGGAAAACTCCCACGGCTGTCTCGAATTTATTTTTGACCTCCAAAAAGATGTTTTTCAACATCTCTATGAGTTTAAAAACAAACATACAATTGTCAGTCAAACAGTCTAAAGTAAATTGAATAAATGACAGCAAATTATCATAGCTTATAGCACACATGCAGGAGTTTGTCAAAGCCATACAATTACCAGCACAATGTCATATATATTAAATACATGAAAATGCTTTAGTAGACCCAAAGACCACTATCTTGCACATGCATTATGAAATTTAGCACCTTTTACAGTTCGTCTTGTAGCAAATTTATTGGATTGAAAAGGCACGATAATAGAAAATTATATAGATGTTGCTCTGTCAAATTGGACCTTTTCTATTACTCCTTTAAAGATGATGACATAATTCCTTCAAAAATTACAAAGTGACCAGATAGAAAAGACAACAATAGTATAGTGACCCACCATCTCCCTTCAGCGTAGGGCGAGCAGCCTCCTTAGCAAAGTTGCGGAAAAGAATAGCACGTTCAAACTGTCCACCATACAACTGTAGCATCACAGATTCACAAATTAAAGAAGGCACGCCATTTTGGATAGATATTTATAAATTTAGTGTGACATATGTAATATAAGTATGTGTATGCACATAGAAAGAGCAACTCAAAATTTACTTTTAATTGCACCAGAACATAGTAAGAAAAAATGAATTTTTACAATATTCAAATTTTCATGGAGTTAAAAAAGTCGTGATTTAAAAAAATAAACAAATAATGATCTAAGTATCAACAATCAGTCGAAAGATGTAAAGAGAAGGAGAAAGGAAAGTGAGAGAAGGAGCAAGAAGCTTATAATTACAGAGTAGGATCTAGCAGCAATTCTAGCTTCATTTTAAAAGAATTGATAATTTTTCATTACATCGTAATATTAAATAAGTATCAACCATAACACAAAATTGGCATCTCCATTACTTCTACAATAAAAGCAGCCAGGTAGTCTGAAAATCCTATAAATAACTTGACTCATTTTTCCATTTCCCTTTACGATGAAATTAAAGGCTGAGAAAATAATTAAAATTGCATATCATCTCTGCTATCTCCAGTCTATCATTTCCCAATCCCAAATTTTTTTATACTATTTCTTCAATCCTCAAAAATAATAAAGATATAAAAACCAAATCTCCAAACACAGATAAAATTCCGTGAACCAAAAACATATCATAGAGTAAATCTGGAAAATCGCCACCACCAAAAAATAAATACAAAAGTGGTAAGACAGATCTCTGCCATTACCAGAAAAAGATGGAGTTGATGGCCGATAATTGTCTAAAAAAACATCACGCTAATTTTTTGTTTTGAAAAGGGTCATTTTATGAAGTTTAATCAACTGGAAACGCAGTGAAAGCTTAAAATCAGAAGAATCGACTACGACAAAAGATGGCGATCGGTTTGTGAGCAAGCAACAAAGGTGAAGAAGATGAAATGAGAAGAGGGATTAATAATGATGAAACGTACCAGCTTCGATTTGGACAGAAGACGGTGGGAAAAGGCCATGATCGGAGCGGAGCACTAGGTCGCCGTAATATCTGCTTAGTTGAGTTGAGAATTTAGGGATCACAGGAATGAATGACAACGTTAATCAATAGTGGGGGAGTAAGCCGTCGGATCTAGGGGTAAACCGAACCGAACCAAGAATACCGAAAATCAGAACGTAAACCAAAACAGAGAGTTATAGTGTGGTTGAGTCAGCTAGCCGGTTACCCGACCTAAATCAGGCCATACAAAACATAATATTCAATGTAAGCCACGGTTGGATTAGCTATTCCAAGATATGAGCAAGAACAATTAAAGCGCAACAACACTAAACAGATTTAAAAGAGATCAGAAAATAGGGAATAAAAGAAATACTTGTGGTTGAAATTGTCAACCGCAGTTAATAAGTCTACAATAACATTAGGGTTAGCATCCTGCAGTTCGATTCAGTTTTAATATGGAACTGTACTGAAGTGCAACGGTTTGGTTCAAACATCAATGAACTGAAACTGAGTATTCGAGGTTTTAGAATCGAATCGAAACTTCAATTTGGTTCCAGTTCCAATTTCAGTTCAGTTACAGTTTTTCCCAACTTATTTTATTTATTTATTTTTTTCAACTATCAAAATAATCTATCAAACTTATAAAACAACTTCTAAGATATAATAAAAAAAGTTATAAAACAATTAACAAAAAAAAGTTATAAAACAAAAAAAAATTATAATATAAAATGAACGTATAACTAAATAATAAAATAATAATTATATCATCAGTTCTAACTTTTAAGTTGTCATCGTATTTCGTAATGTCCAATGTTTTTAATTGATATAATCGGCAAAAGAATATATACAATTTTGAATAAATTATTTGAAAAAAATTAATTACAAAAAAAATTAATAAAAATATAAATACTTTGTTCTAAGTTATCATTACTCTTACTCTTAAGTTCCAACTAGTTTACTTCATCATTTATCTCCATTAATTAATATAACCTCTGAAAAATTTTAATTTAAAAAAATATATAAAATGTAGTAATTAATAAAAGAATAGAAAAAGAAAATATAAAACATATTTTGTTCAAATTTGTCAATATCATCCACTACATCATTGAAATTGATAGATTGATGTTTTGATTATCGAATTCAGCTTTGAGTGCAAATAAGCGCCTCGATAATCTTTGGGGACAAAGAACTGTGAAATAAATGAGGTATTTGTCCTCCACTACTAAAAATTAACTCTGAACCAACAGTTGAAATAAAAATAATCAATACATCTCTTGCCAATTTGCTTAAAATTGGAAATTTAATCGAATTCAATTTCTACCATGTTTGAATGTCTTGTTTGTCTAAAAATTTTCTAACCCTTCATATAAATATTGATCAACTTCTGTCTGAGTATTTGAAACATTTCACTCATCATGACAACAAAAAAAATAGCTCATGTACAAGATGACATGAAAACGGAAGCCTCGAATGAAGATAGAAGACAAAAAGGTCGACCTTCAGAAGAGGCGGTCAAGTTCGGCACCAAACTGTGGAAAAAGTGGTCGATCGTGCGGTTGATCGCGGTCTTAAAAATTATGTGGAGAGGCAATCTGTAATAATGGCGATCAATTTAGCAGTCGATCTCAAATTTGAAAAATTGCGGCAGTCGAGTAAATTTAGTCGGGTGGTCGATCTTCCAGAAAGGACTTCTTGAATGATTGTTGACGTAGCGGTCGATCACTGTAGGTATGATGATCGACCAATTGGCTTGGAAAAAAATTGCTCATTTACAATTTTTCTATTCCTCCAAAGAACTCCTCCTTGATGAATCCAAAAAAAAATTATCACCAACAAGAAAGTGAGTTTGAATGTAATTTTCGAACGATTTCACCAATTGAAATTGGCTAGAAGAGTTGCAAGAATTTAAGAGTCAAGTAATTCTCACAACACTTGACTTTAGTTTTTCCATTACTAGGATTTCAAAATTCAAGAGAAAGAGAAGAAATAGCCAAAGCTAAAAAAGATTTTTATTGATCAAAAACGGAAAACTTCTAAAGAGTTTGGTGAGGTATAAATAGCCCACTATGAAAGCTATTCCACTAGTAATAGGATTGACTTATAGTGATTTCTAACCAACCTTTATCTATCTATTTGAAATTTAAAATAACTTAAATTTAAAATTACCCAGAAAGCTTTAAAATTACTTGAATTTAAAACTATCTAGAAAACTTTAAAATAACTTAAAAGTAAGCTAAATAAAGATTTGAATGAATTTGAACTTCATTCTAATTTGAATGAATTCAAATTCGTGGCCCTTCTTTATCATTGGTGGATCCCTCATCAATATGCCAATTAAGCACATGTGTTAGTATCTATAGATCCACTTCTTTAGGTGTGTCTCCATCTTGAATCAAAGGTTGGGGCTTCAAATTGAATCGAGCGCCTAATTTTGGTAGATGAAATCAGGCCCCTTAAACAGAAATGTAGTTCACTGTTCGATGGCCCTTTAGCATAGCAAACGAAGTTGAACTTTAATAACAAACCCCATATTGGAAACCTTGGGTTGTCAGCTTCAATTGTTACGAAGAAACCCTTTTGATATAAGCTCTTTAAGATTGTCGAAACTGTTAAGTAGTGCTCAGTGGTTGGATTAACGATTCTACCTTTTGTCACACGACTTCTAAACTTGTGATTGATCTCTCACCTATACTTCCTCTTGAAGAACTCCATAAGATATTTAGAAGTTAAATAGGGGACTCTCATAATTTGAATATGTTTTGCCCTTTGATCACCTACAAAAGAAATACTCAAAGCTTCGTTAGAAAAACTTCTTGCTTGATAATAATTGGAGGGAATTCGTGGCACATTATCTTCCTAGGGTTGAAATCTAGAAGTTTTTCCCCATAGTCTTTATCATGAATCCTTCCTTTCCAAATATTAACACCAAGATCAAGAATAAACATTAGAATCATCAATAATCATCTAATCCTGCCCCTAGGTATGCCAAAGTTGCAATCCACAAGATTTTCGTCATAATTAAAGAGACCAACATCAGCCATATGATCAAAATTGGCATTCCAAAGCCCCAAATCAGTATCAATATCACGAAGTCCCTTAGTCTATTCAATTCTAGGAATCCAAAAAAATATTGTAGTGATTAGCATGTACCTCTTTGGTATATCATCGGTTGTTTTGTTTGCGCTCAACTCGGAATTCCTTAATAAAGAGTACCCTTTTTCTTCAATTCTAGATCTTTAGCAATCTGATTCGGAGGGAGAGGAACCAATTTAATCAATCTCCCATCATGTCGAAAGGAGTAGAGGTTGGTAAATCCATCATGCATGGCCCTTTCGTTGAATTTCCAAGGGCACCCAAGTAACACGTGACATGCATTCATTGGTACCACATCACAAAACACTTCGTCTTTGTATTCTCCCATAGAGAATGGAATCTTAGTTTGCTTTGTTACCTTGATGTCTTCATGGTCATTGAGCCACTTCAATCGATATGGTGTAGGATATTTGGTTGTCTCCAACTTTAGTTTCTCTACAAGGTCTGTGGAAGCCACATTAGTACAACTTCCACCATCAATGATTAAGGAGCATACCTTTTCTTTGATTAGGCAATGACTATGAAAAATATTCTTCTTTTGGCATGCGTTGTCATTATTATGAAGTGTGGAGAGGTTTCTACCGACCATCATTAATAAAGGCCCCTCTTGCGCATATACCATGAACTATTCTTCCTACCTCTTCTTCTTCACTCTCCACCTCATTGTCTTCTCCTCGGATGATCATAACCTACCGGTTTGGGTATTGAGAAGCGATATGCCCCATACCTAAGCACTTGAAACATTTAATGTCCCTTGCTCTTGATTGAGAAACAACCTCTTTTGAAACCTTTTCTTCCATAGTTTTGTTGGCTGAAATTTTGGAAGGGCCATTCTTCGGATCGGATCTCGGTTGCAAATTTGTTGATTGGCTTTGCTTAATGAGAGGACGAGACAGAATGAATTCTTGTCTTTTGCATTGTCTTTCCACCTTGAGTGCTAATTGCATAACCTCATCCATATTGTGAAAAATTTGTGGCTCTACCACATTGTCAATATCAACATGAAAACCCTTGATGAATCGAGCGATTGTTTGTTCTTCTAGCTCTTCAAGGTAACTCCTTATTTTTAACGTTTCAAACTCAGTGGTGTATTCTTCAACTGATAAAGTTCCTTTCTTTAGACTTTGATTTGTAAAAAGAGCTCTTGCTTGTAGTGTTTGGGTACAAATCGATGTCTCATCAAACGCTTCATGGCCCCCCATGTTTGAATGTCTTGTTCTCCGACTCGACTCCTTTTTGCTTTAAGGTTTTCCCACCATAGGCTAGCATACCCTGTTAGCTCTAATGTAGCTAGTTGAACTTTGCCTTTCCCCGAGTAATTTTGGCAAGTAAATACATTTTTCACCTTTTCTTCCCAATCTAAAAAATCGTCCCCATTGTATGTATCTTTGAAAGGAGGGATGGAAAGTTTCACATGTCTTAGTTCTTCGAAGTAGTCATTGAAATTTTGTGGGCTACCTAGCTCGTCCAAATCGGATGAATAATCATGCACCTTCGCATAGTTTCCTTACTCAAATCGTCCTCCTCTAAAACCCCCCACGCCCCCTTGCTCTAGGGTTTTGAGGTGATGGGTTGTCATGAGACATCATAAGGCACATTTATCGAGTCAAGTTTTGCACTATGTCTTTGAGTTGATTGAGTTGGTCTTGAAAGGAAGTCTCGGCCTCCCTTATTGGGGGTTGCATGGGTGGTGCGTTTTGGGAATTGTTTCCCTCTTGATGTTGTGAAGCATTAGCAGCACTCCTTGTCATAATGGTTGAATGATTAGCTCTGCTACCAAATGACGCAAAAACGGAAGCCTCGGATGAAGATAGAAGACAAAAAGGTTGACCTTCAGAAGAGGGGGTCGAGCTAGGCACCAAACTGTGGAAAAAACGATCGATCACGGTCTTGAAAATTTTGCGAAGAGGCAATCTGTAATAATGGCGGTCGATCTAGCAGTCGATCTCTACTTTGAAAAATTATGGCGGTCAAGTAAATTTAGCCAGGCAATCGATCTTCCAGAAAGGACTTCTTGAATGATTGTTGACGCAACAGTCGATCACTGCGGGTATGATGATCCATCGGTTGGCTTGGGAAAAAATTGCTCATTTACAATTTTTTTATTCCTCCAAAGAACTCCTCCTTGATGAATCAAAAAGGAAATTCTCACCAACAAGAAATTGAGTTTGATTGCACTCTTCAAACGACTTCACCAATCGAAATTGGCTAGAAGAGTTGCAAGAATCTAAGAGTCAGGTAATTTTCACAACACTTACTTTAGTTTTTCAATCACTAGGATTTTAAAATCCAAGAGAAAGAGAAGAAATAGTCAAAGCTAAAATAAATTTTTATTGATAAAAAATTATAAACTTTTAAAGAGTTTGGTGAGGTATAAATAGCCCACCTTGAAAGCTATTCTACTAGTAATAGGATTGACTTATAGTTATCCGTAACCAACCATTATCTATCTATTTGAAATTTAAAATAACTTGAATTTAAAATTATCTAGAAAACTTTAAAATAACTTAAATTTAAAACAACTTAGAAAGCTTTAAAATAACTTGAAAATAAGCTGAATAAAGATTTGAATAAATTTGAACTTCATTCTAATTTGAATGAATTCAAATTCGTGACCCTTCTTTATCATCGGTGGATCCCTCATCAATATGCCAATTAAGCACATGTGTTGGCATCTCTAGATCCACTTCTTTAGGTTGCCTCCATCTTGAATCAAAGGTTCAGCTTCAAATTGAATCGGGCTCCTAATTTGGGTAGATGAAATTGGGCCCCTTAAATAGAAACGTAGCTCACTGTCTGGCAACCCTTTGGCATAGCAAACAAAGTCTAAATTTAATAAACAAGCCTATTCTGGAAACCTTGTGTTGTTAGCTTCTATTGTTATGAAGAAACGCTTTTGATATAAGTTTTTTAAGATCGTCGAAACTTATAAGTAGTGCTCAGAGGTAGGATTAATGATTCTGCATTTTGTCACGAGACTTCTAAACTTGTGATTGATATCCCACCTATACTTCATCTTGAAGAACTCCATAAGATATTTAGAAGTTAAATAGGAAAATCTCATAATTTGAATATTTTTTCCCCTTTGATCACCTACAAAAGAAATACTCAGAGCTCTGTTAGAAAAACTTCTTGCTTAATAATAATTGGACGGAATCCGTGGCACATTACAAGAATAAGTTATTTGTTTCTTGATGTGTCACATATTGCCTCCCTTCACAATCAAGCTTGGAGATTCTCTATTGATTTTTATTGAGTTTATTTTGAAGAGGTTCAAGGTAGAAAAAGGATTAATTACATTTATCCAACATTCAAATATATTAAGGTGTTCTTTAAGATGAAGCATAAGTGGAAAATCAAACACAAGATTGAGGGACTTGTGGTAAAATGCAAAATCATTGATCCAACCTTTGAGTATTATTTGGTTGTTTCAATGACCTTACTTATCTTATATAAAAAAGAGTTCTTCATAAATAATGTAGATGACATGTCAAGATTTCCAGAATGGGCTAGTTCGTTAAATTTGGAGTTCTTTTACATTAGTTTCCCAATTATGTTTTAAAAATTCAAGATGAAGGCACACCTAATGAGGTGAATCAAGGGAAGTTAACATGTGTGTAATTGATAAATTGATGAGGAATCCACCAATGAAAAAGAAGGGTCACGAATTTGAATTCATTCAAATTAGAATGAAGTTCAAATTCATTCAAATCTCTATTTAGTTTAAATTCAAGTTATTTTAAATTTCAAATAGATAGATAAGGGTTGGTTAGGGATATCTATAAGTCAATCATTTTCCTAGTAGAATTGTTTTCAAGGTGGACTATTTATACCCCACCAAAACTCATTAGAGGTTTTTAGTTTTTGATGAAAAATAATCCCTTTTAGTTTTGGCTATTTCCTCTCTTTCTCTTGGATTGTTGAAATCCTTGTGATTGAAAAACTAAAGTTCAAGTGTTGTAAGAATTACTTGATCTTTGGATTCTTGCAATTCTTCTAGCCAATTTCGATTGGTGAACAAGCTCGAAGATTAAGATTGCAATCAAACTCACTATTTTAGTTGGTGAAAATTCTCTTCTTGATTCATCAAGGAGAAGTTTTTTGGAGGAATAGAAAAATTGTAAAGGAGCAATTTTTCCCCAAGCCAACCCATCGATCGACATATCCACATTGATCGACTGTCATTCAGTCTTCGTCAACTGCAATTCAAATTTATCCTTTGGACAATCGACAGCCCCGCCAAGTCCTGATTAACCACTGTCAAATTCTCTCGACTCTGTAAAGACTGTGATCAACCACAAATTCAAAGGGAGTTTGCCCGTGATTGCCATGCTCGACCGCATCCACTTGAGATTGACCACACGACCTTCTAGCTTCATCTTAAGGCTTCCGTTTTCGCATCATTTGGTATCAGAGCATATTTCAACCCTATCAACATATTATTTGTGTGTTCTTATCCATCTTACATGACGACAAGAGGCTACAATTATGATGTGGATTAAATTACGGAAGAAGATTTACAAGATTCAATTCCTACTTTTAGTGAGTCCAAATGGCCAGAAGATTACATAGCTTGGGAAGAACAAGTGGAAAAGGTGTTTGCTTTCCAAAAATATTCGAAAAGAACCAAAGTCCGTCTAACTACTTTAGTGCTTACAAGGAATGCTAACTTATGGTGGAACAATCTTAAAGCTAATAAAAGCCATGTAGGAGAACTAGACATTCAGACATGAAAAACTATGAAGAGTTTAATGAGGCATCGGTTTGTACCTAACCACTATAGACAAATGGTATTTTTACAAGTTCAAAGCCTAAAGCAAAGGACTTTATTAGTATAGGAGTACATCACCAAGTTCGAGACCTTAAAACTAAGAAGTTGCCTCGAAGAACCAGAAGAACAAACAATTGCTCGTTTCATCAAGGGTTTAAATATTGAGATCAGTAAGGTAGTAGAACTATAAGTATATCGCAACATGGAAGGGATCATACAATTAGCACTCAAGATAGAATGGCAAGTTCAACTTATTACTGCATTGAACAAGATAGCTCAACAACTTGACAATTTGAAAACAAGTTGTGCACGCGCTCCACCTTTGTATACACAAGAACATGTTGAGGTATTAGAAGAAAACCTAGAGACAGAAGAGTGGTTTGAAGAATATGTTATATTATCTTTCGATTCCCATAGCATGAAAGAAGAATTTTATGAAGCAAGAGTCTCCGAAAGTACATGCCTTTTGAGTAAAGAGCTAACTCTAGAAGAGAAAGAAGTGAAAGCCGAACATATAGAGAGCAAAGTTGACTCCTTAGCGACAACTATCATAGATGAATTATTGGTGGCAAATAATGAAGAAAACGAGCCACAAGAGGAATCTCAAAAGGAACAAACTTTTCACATCCAATGCTTCAACAAAGACAAGGAGAAAATTCAAGTTTCAAATCAAATCAGCAACAAGTTTTTGGCTCTACGTAGTTTTGTTCACATTGAAAAGGAGCAAAAAAATTTGAATGTGAAGAAAGCAGAAGATTTTTTATTGGTTTCCGAGAATGAATTGAAGATGATTTTGAATTTTGGGAATCAAGAAAAGCTCAAAGAGAATGCAAGGTGGGAGATTTTCCTGGAAGAATTTTCTTATATCTTGTCATACAAGAAGTGAGAAACAAGCAAAATAACCGATGTTATCTCAAAGAGGTATGTGCCATTAAATAAATTGATTGCTTAGATTCTTAGAATTGGATGGATAAAAAAAAAGGATGTTGGTGCTTATTTGGAAATTTGTGATGGTAATTTTGATCATGTGTCTAAGGATGAATTCTTCATTTTAGATGGAAGTTCATTTGGGGATAACAACTCTTGCATGATTAGTTTTGGCTTTAGAGAGTTGTTGAATCGAAAGTTTCTTGTTGGTTATTTGTGGGATAGAAAGAAAAATTCTAATTTGATGAAGCTTCTGAATTTTATTACTTATGATATTTATATGGAGGATAAAGAATTGGGTTATTGGTATCAAAATTGTGGTTTGAAATTTGTGGATGGTATCGTCAATCTAGATGCATGCTTGTTGAATGAAATCATACACATTTTACCTACATGTGCATCTATGGGAGTTATTGGTAAATTGAAAGAGGTGGCCTACATTACTTCTAGCTCTATGGAAAAGAATGAGAATCAAATATCCGAGTTTTGTTTAAGCATAAGAAGAAGTTGTATGAAGAGATCCATTGCAAAATGCATGAGGAGTTTTTGGAAGTCTCAAGAGTATTGCCTTACTAAAACAAACAAGACTTGTCTTCTTATTTCACTCATGAAGATTTAAAGTCTTTGCAATTATTATGGTCCATGACTTGTCTCCTTGTTATGGTAAAGAAGGCTATAGAGGAGAAAATTCAGATTTGAGGTCAAATCCTTTTCAATCCCGGGAGAATGATGTGCCATAGATTGCCGCTATTCGCAATCAAGCTTGAAGATTCTCTATTGATTTTTATTGTGTTTATTTTGAAAAGGTTCAAGGGAGAAAGAGGATGAATCCAACATTCAAATATATTAAGGTATTCTTTCAGATGAAGCATAAGTGGAAAATCAAGCATAAGATTGAGGGACTTCTGGTAAAATGAAAAATTGTTGATCCGACCTCTAAGTACTATTTGGCAGTTTTGATGACCTTACATATTTTATATCAAAAAGCGTTCTTCGTAAAGACTGTAGCTGATATCTCAAGCTTTTCAGAATAAAATGGTTCGGTAAGATTGGAGTTTGTTTGCTATGTCAAAAGGTATGCAATTTCCAAGCTCGATCGCCTCCACTTGAGATTGACCACACAACCTTCTAACTTTATCCTAAAGCTTTTGTTTTCGCATCATGGGCTGAATACAGTCGTATCATAAAAAATCTTCAAAAACTTGATAAGTTCACGAATATTAGCCCAATCTTCTGTCATGGGAGGTCTTTTTCCACCCAAATCAACAAGATAATGACGATTAGTTTCTTTTAACTTCTCAAAGGCTTTTTCAAAACTTTCAGTGCTTTCTAACATAAAATATGTAGAATTCCATCTGGTAGGGACATCAAGAGAAACACTACTTTTGCACGTGATCTATACCATTTCAACACAGTTCTTAAAATTTTGCAACCTTGCAGGTGAAGATCGAACGCACTTCACAGCTCTACGTATTCTCGTGATAGATTCTTGATGATCTTTTAAACCATCACATACAATCAAATTCAAAATATGTGCAAAAAATCACATATGCATGTGTTCCCCATTCAAAACTAGTCCATTTCAATTTCGAACACTTTTGATCAAATATGAAATTGCAACATCATTTGAAGAAGCGTTATCAACTATAATAGTCAAAACATTTTCAATTCCCCATTCAAATAAACATCTTTTTACTTTTCTAGCAATCATTTCATCTTTATGATTCAAAATCAAATAAAAATTAATAATCTTCATATGCATGGTCCAATCAGCATCAATATAATGAGCTGTTAATACCATGTAATTCAAATTTTGAATCAAAGTCCATGTATTGGTAGTCAAGCACATTCATTGAGATGTCTTTAAAAAATATTCTTTCAACTTCATTTTTTCTTTCTCATAAATACATACAATATTTTGTGCAATAGTGAATCTAGAAAGTACAACAAATTTTGGTTACACATATTGGAAATATGCTCTTAAACCCTCTCCTGCAGCTCATCAACACTAATCATTTTTGCAAGTAGTTCTCACCAAGTTGCAACACTAAAACATGACAAATTGGAATTGGATCTCATATTATCCATATTTTGGAAGCTCAAAGTCTTTTGCTTCATATCCACAATTGCCAACAATTTTTTACAACTATTGATGTGTTTTTTCAAGTTTGATGTACCATTCTTCGATGATTTCATTTTGCTCTAGGGTTACTATGATTAGTGCTTTCAATCCTAGTAATATGATTCCAAACTTCTAATTTTTTTCCTCTTCGTTTGACCAGTAATAAGGTTAATGGTAAGACCCTATACAGTTTCATTAATGCTTTCTATTCTAGAAGGCTAAAACAAAATGTAAAATCATTAAACCAAATGTATTAATCAACAGCTTCAACCATTTTAGAATCAATAAAAGCCAAATGAAGAATCATCCATTCAAAATCATTAAATCAAATGCATAATCAACAATTAAACCAAATGCAGAATCCAACGACAACAATTAAAAGATCCATAAAAAGCAATCAAAACAATGAAATTGACAGAAATAAACAGAAACATCCATCAAAACTCAAAAGATTCAAAAACAATGAAATTCAGTAATCACTATTGAAAATTGAAACTAAAGACATAAACAGTGAGCACCATGGAAATTGAATTCATTCAATTCAACAATAAGAGAAGAAACTTGAATATGCACGAAAATTGAATTCACTCAATTCAACATAAAACAAAATCATCATCAGTAATCACCATGACATGAAAATTGAATTCATTCAATTCAACAGTAAGATAAGAGCCTAACTGAGACTGTCGACTGCCGATTGCAAAGAGGTTAAAGATGAGACTGAGTTCAAGATTGAGGCTACGAGCAGAGACTAAGAGGTGAGGCCATGAGGGGGTGTGACTGTTTGAGTAGTGAGCACCAGAGAGCAAACTGTAAAGCCGAGCAAAAGGACAAAGTATGAGAAAAACAATTAAACAGTGAAATAAAATTCCAGACTAAGAACCAAACAATGAGCGCCGGAGGGCAAAGCCGAGACCGAGAGGCGACTAGGGACTAAGAGGCGCTTGGTGACCGAGAGGTGACTAACGACGTGAGTCTTTCTCATTGAGCACAATGACACGGCGACGTGAGTTTCTGAGGGTGGCGCAGGCAAAATTGAAGCAGAGCAACGAGTTGAATTTTTACAAGAGTCTTTTGCACTACAAAATTATTGATTTAAGAGGTCTAGACATCTGATCTTCGTGAATTGCAACAGGGAGAACATTGCACGCACAGCACAAGAAGATGAAACGAGCCCTAAAACTCGGTTCGGTTCAGTTTTGTCTGTTTTGAGAATGACAAACCGAAAACTGAACCAAATTTTTTGGTTCTTAACAAAATGATCGGTTTTATGGTGTGCAAAACCTATCCAAACTGAACTGAATTTGCTGGTTTCGGTTCGGTTCTTCGGTTCTGGTTTGGTTTTGCACACCCCTAAATAACACTCAAATCAACCATGGAAAGATTATATGACATTTGAGCATTTCCCAAATAAAACTTGTCACACCAAGTCGTCTCAATTTTGTAAAAGCACCATTGAAATTAACAAGACCAATTTTAAAAAAAAGTTGCTTTAACGACAACTTAATTTTAACCATCATTACTAATTAATAGCTAAACACACTATTTTATTTTGCATTTCTAATTTATTCTTTTGTCACATGCCACACCAATATTGTGGTTGAACATCTGTTCTAAAAGTTGTTCACATTCCACTTGCCACTCCTATTATACACTAATATGATCACATAAGTACTCTTCATATGACTGTTAATTTGTTAGTACACTTCATATGACGATTAATCTGTTTTTTTATGCTTGGAGCAAATACATTGAGTTGGACTATCATTTTGTGAAAATGAGTTGCACTTTGATTCCTTGTCCCTCAACACATCTCTACTTATGATCAAATAGCAGACCTCTTCACTAAACCTATATCAAAGTCCATTAAATTAATTTCAAACTAAACTATGTCCTCAATCTCGACATACTTTGAGGAAGGGCACTGATAACACTAATTGTGGGAATCATTGGAGAGATAAGGATATTCAAAATAATTGAAGAGATAAGGGTGAAAACTTCCAAAACAATGCCTATATTAGTGGAAAGCTATGAGAGATAAAGGAATTAAAATGAAATAAATGCAAACCAATTTAATAGTCCAACAGATAAGGAAGCTCCAACAAATTAGCATTGTTTAGAAACAAACGCGAAAATGGAAAAAGAAAAATTGCAGAAACATGGACACCAAGATTTACATGAAAATGCTTATGGGAAAAAACCATGGGCAGAGGAGAAATTATACAATTAGGAGATCAAGATACAATGAGTTTTGTGACTTAACTATCAATGTATATAGTACATAGAAAGCCTTAATATTGGATACGGGCTTGACCTGATCTAACTAGAATTTGTGTCACGCTGAACTCTAACAATCTCCACCTTGACACGAATTTCACATGAGAGATCCAATGAAGGCTTCTCAGTTCACCCCAAAATGAATGCAGAATGCTGAACTCTAACAATCTCCATCTTCAAAGAAATTCTAATGCAAGGCAAACAGATTTGCAAAACTCCAATGAAAAACAACCTCCTTTTCCACATGGGCCCCTGCAGGGCCAACTCAATATCTAATCCCGATTATGTTTAATTCTTGCTTAAACTTGATAGACACGCTAGAGAAGAAATCAAATCTCCTTCATGGTATTACCGAGTTATCAGAGTTGTCGTAACGAACTGCACTTGATTATGTTGAAGACTCCCCATTAGAATCAATTCTCTCAAACACACTCAATGCATAACCCACTAAAGTAGTTTCACTATATCGCCATGAAGCTTTACCCTTTCTCTTGGTTCTGCTTTTGATGAGACCACTCTGACATGAAACTGAAACTGGTGATGATGTGGTGATTGGATCAACTTGAACATTTGTAATAAGCTGACATATTGGCTCTAATGTGGATTCATATCTTAACTTGAACTTTACTTGAGAACTTGACCTCTTTTGATTCTTCTCCAAAAAAAATTTTAGAATGTGAATTCAGAAACTTTCAATCTTATTACCTGTCATTGTAGAACTCTGTAGCACATACAAATTTGCAGACCTTCTATGTAACTTTAACATAATGACAGTATCCCTACTGATCTTCATAGCTCCACTTACAGTGTTGAAATTGTACCCTTTCGAATCCAGAGTACTCAACGAGATCATATTCTTCTTTAAATCAAAAACGTGTTGCGCATTACCCAGTGTCCTAACAACTCCATCAAACATTTTGATTTTGACGGTACCAATACCAGCTATCTCGTAAGGTGTGTTATTACCAATTAACACAGCACCTTCTGAAATGATCTCATATGTCAAAAATCAATGTCGATTGTAACACATATGAAATGAACAAGCTGAATCCAGAATTCAATCCTTGTTTGACTTTGAGTTTCCCTCTGACACAACTAGAAGATCTACATCACTATAGTCCTCTTCTTTTATGACAATAACTTCACCAGACATCTTCAGTTGTTTTCCCTTTTCAGCAGCTCTCTTTATTTCATTCTGTAATTTACAATACTCAGATTTAATGTGCCCCTTCTTCTGACAGAACTAACAAATTCTATCACGATTCCTTGACTTTGATATGCTCTTCGAACTCTGAACATTTTCATTGTCTTTGTTATTTGACTCTCTTGTTCTTCCCCGAATGACGAATCTCTCACCTTGATACTCAGATTCAACAACAATTTTTTTTCATCTTCTCATTTGATAACAAGGTACCATAAACCTCTTTTAGAGTTAGATTTTCCCTACTGTATAAGATCGTATCACTAAAAGTACCATATGAAGCTGACAACGAGCATAGTAAAATCAACCATAAATCCTCCTCATCGTACTTGCATCCTATAGTCTCCAAATCTAAAACTAACTCCTTGAATGCAATCAAGTGTTCTGTAATAGAAGTTCTTTCCATTAACTAATGAGAATAAAATTGTTGCTTAAATGCAAATTGCTAGTTAGGTTTTTCCTCATACACAATTACTCCAATTTGAACCATAACTCAGTGGCAGATTTCTTGTTCAAAACATTTTGCAAAATTTGATTTGACAAAAGCAAATGTATTAAAGATAGGACTTTTTGTTCCTTTTGAAGTTTCTCCTATTCACTCTAAGATGTGGATATTTTATCGATCCCTAACAACACGTTGTCTTAATTTATAAGTGCAACAACATCTCGCATCTTCACCTGTCATAACTGAAACCTCTTATTCTGATCCAATAATAGAATATCAAATTTCAACCAATTCATTACACCCAAAAATATGTGAAACCAAAATATCTGCCCAAAAATTTGATCCCCAAATAATTTTAGAATCGAAAAAGAACTTGTCCCCAAAAATCACACTTTCTACTAATAAATCAGAGCCAATAAACCAAACACAATAATCAAGATGAAAGTCTGCACAAAAATCACCAAATTTCACAAAATAAAAAAAAGTACACAAAACGTGTGCACTTAGCCAACAACCAGAGCCAAAGCGGTAGTTCTAATTGGAAACCCTTTTGTGGGGGTTGGCTCTATGTGGTCGAACGGAGATAGATGTTGCCGAACAAGTTCTTAATGGAGGACACATCAACTTATTGAAGCTCGAAATAGCTTCTTTTCGAATTGGAGAAACAAAGGCGATGATGGGGCAGCCAAAGTGTTATGGGCAAGTAGGCAGTAGGGCGACTGATCAGATTTGAGGATCAGAGACAATCGTACACTGGCAACGCCTTTTAAGAACAATGGTGAATGACCAGATGATGTTTACAAGGGGCGTGTTTTGCTTCGCAATGAAGAATCAACAGGGATAGTCGATCAGTGACAGACCCTTTTGTCATGGTTAGGCCTTGGCCCACAGAGGGTTACAAAGGGACCTGCAATACCACATCGAAAATGAGAAGGATTTGGGACTAGTGTATAAGTATGTGCCCATCCTTGCCTGTTGGATGCATTTTGGCTTAGTGTTATGGGGCCCTAGGCTGAGAACAAACCCATGCGGGTCGTATGGGAGGCCCAAAGCGGACAATATCCATCGACGAGGTAGTGCCCACTTGTAACACATTTTTTGCAATAGGAACGAGGTTGTCTTGGTGACATCGGCAATGACCTCTCTTACTAGCCACAGTGGTGGAGGAGGCTTCTCCTTCTTACTGCACCAAGTGATGAACAACAGTAGCAGCTCAGGCAAAAAGAGCTCCTTTTTGTGAAGGAAGACGACACAGGAAAATTTGGATTTTCCCTTTTTGCTTTTTTTTTCACAAAAATTGCAAACCCCAAAATTTGTTTGATCTGAGTATAGCAACTCTAAACTTCGCTCTGACACCAATTTTTGAGAATCGAATGTGAAAACAGAAGAAGAAAGACCATGGAAACATGGACACCAAGGTTGACGAGGAATCCTTACGAGAAAAACCACGAGCAGAAGAGAAATTCTCTAATTAAGAAATCAAGATACAATGAATTTTGTGACTCAAATATCAATATATAGAGTAAATAGAAAACCCTAATATTAGATACAGACTCAGCCCGACCCAACTAGAATTTAGGTCACACCAAACTCTAACAAGTATAACTCTAGCATATCATTCTTGGTACCTTTGAAATCACTTAAACAAAAATACGGAGTACATCAAAGAGAAAAATCCTCCAACCATTTTTGTTTTTTAGGAAATTAATTGATGTATTTTTTATTTAAAAAACCAATCTTGTGTAGTCTTGTTTTATTCATCTTTTAATGTTCATATTTTTCTATCAATAAAAAAACCCAATTCATAGTATTTTTCGAACGTCTTCCTCTTTTCTATCTTCATCTTTTCATCTAGCTCATGTGTATAATGATGACGCACACAGTCAGGGACCACCTTGGGCCCGACCTCAAATTGGTTATCCAAGATCGGATTTGTGAGTCTTGGACCTCAAGTCGAACCTGATTTTTGACTCAGCGTTGTGACACTAGTTAAAAATAAATAAATAAACCTACCCACAGGCTAAGGCTTGCAGACTTGTCCTACATATGGAAAAGTATGATTGAGCTTGTCCTTATAAAATAAAATTTCAACCTTGCATCCAGGACGTGGGCTGACTCTAAGTATACAATCGCACAAAACATGTTGTATCATGTATATGTCATGTACCATTGTCTTTATCAATGTGCATGAATTCATTTATTTGACATCTTTCATAAAAATCACATGTATTTTTAAATGTGAATAATACTAATGCAACAAAAAATTTGTTTCAAAATTGAAACGGAAAAATAAAAAAAAAATAACAAGGGAGAATACTTCTCAATAGAGATAATTTTATTATTCATCAAACGTTTGGCTAAATATTACAATAAATCATTTTACATAATTTTTTTTCAGTAATAACTGAAAATAAATAATCATGATAGGAACTAAGAAACTAATTAATTAGAAAACTAAGGAAAATAAGAAACCAAAATAACATAATAACCTAATTAAACGAGGAAACTAATAAAACAATAAATTAAATAAAATAAAAAATAAATAAAATAGGAAATGTTGTCTAGTACTACATCAATCTCCTCTTGAAAAAAAAACTCACCCTCAAGTTTTATAGCTGCAAAAACTCATTTAGAAGAAAATACTTTATTTTCTACTCTAAAAAATATGATATCAAAACAATATTCTTATCAAATCATCTAAAAATGAAGGTATTATCTCATTCTTTATAAGTTGCATTAGCATCATAGAGTCTTGTTCATTCAACTAAAATATGACAATCATTAATCTTCACTGCATCACATGTAATTTCGTCTTTGTAATACTTTGCGATTGACGTTGGAATTTGCAAACTTCAAATACTTGAACTTCAAGTTCTTTTTTAATCCATCTAGTTTTATATTGGAAGTGATACCTTTTAGTATGGAAATTTATTATCTTTACCAAACCCATGGAAACAATATTTTGAATATTGCCACTGTCAATAATTATGTTATGGAATTTGTCACCAATTGTGCATTGTGTTTGAAAAATTTTGTGACATTAAGAGTCGTTAGATTCTTTTGAGGCAAGCAAAGGTTGTTGCAAAATACATACTGCTTCCTCTCCCACATCTTCTTCGAAAAATTCACCACTTGCATAAATATTTCATTCAAGACTGTATTCTTCATCACTACCACATTCTTTTAGAAAATTAATTTAACGATTGTTCGAATAGTTATTGGATGATTTGATTGGTTACACCAAAAATACTTTTTTAGAGTAGGACACATATAAAGATTATTATGGACTTGTTATTGCTAGGAGACTTGTTCTTGAGTATTAGTTTTTTCTTTGAGTATTAGTCTGAACAAAGGTTGAAGAAGTTTTGCTATGAGTTTGCTCTGAGTTTTGAATGTATGAGCTCTCTAGAGTTTGTCGTTTAAAATTGTTTAGTGCACGCATCATAGTCCTATTACTCTGATCTTCAAATTTCATTGTCATATTTACTACATCTATCATTTTTCACACTAATGGAATCATACAAATAACAATAATAATGAGTTTGAGGGATAGAGAGTGAAAACAAGTTTGTTCACTCAATTTGACAATCTCGGCCTATGTCCGTGCTCCATATTTTCAACTTAGAGATCCTTGATCACCCAACCTCCCCGATTGGTGATGATTGACTTTACGGGTGTCAATCAAACCTTTACAGACATTTCTCAAGGCCTTACCCTCTGAATTGATCTTCACAAGCGTCAATCTAGTCTTTCACTGTTTGAGTACAATAGAAATGTAAAACAAAAATTACAAACAAATGACCAAAGCTCTCCAAATGTAAACTCTCAAGTTTTAGGATGGGAGAGCTAGGTTTGACACTCTATGATTGATTTGGAATCGAGTATAAAATTTGGTAGAGCTTCACTTCAATTATGACTTAATGTTTTTTGAGTTTTGGAGTGTCTTCTATATATAGACTCTGCTTGAGCGGACGACCATCTCCAATTTGGTCGACCGCCTCCGACTATTGGAATGTTATTGTTATGCTTTTGGTTGCCATTTTTCACTTAGGTCTATCAAATCGGTCGACCACTTCCTCGTAGATCGACCGCTTCCTCATATCTCTAAGCATTTGGTCGATTAAGAACTCGACTGGTCGACCGCTTGATCGTCTGACTCCTTAGCCGCAGAATCGATGAGTAACCTATTTTATGTTGCGGTCGACCATTTCTTCACCAATCGACCATTGCTTCAGCAGGTTCAAAATGCGAGCAATTTTTCATTTTGGCCGGTCGACCACTTTAATTTTGGTCGACCGCCTCTAGTGTTTTTCACTGATTTGGTCGACCTCCTCAAGGCTTTCGTCGACCTCTTCTTCGTCTTTTGCTCTTTTTAATTCTTCTAAGTCCCAAAGATCACCATATAAGTTACATGTACTTAGACAAACACGTTAATAAACATTAATACCCGTATTAAGGGTATTTCCAATTAATATAAATAACATATTTATTAATATCAACAATTACACATTAAACTTAATTGTACAAATAATATCGTCATCATCAAAACAAATCACCTAATGTCAGTTAAGCCAACAATCTCCCCCTTTTTTATGATGACAAAACATATTAAGTTACTTAATTACCTATCCTAAGCATGTGCATAATTACCTATCCTAAGCATGTGCATATAGTTTTGCATAATGTAATTTCTCCCCCATTAGTTTATGCAATTTCTCACTTTTAATTTCATACAAAACATGTTTTTCTAACAAACAACTTACTCTAACTTCTCTCCCATTTTTGTCATAACAAAAAAGAATTCAATGGGAAGGTTCAAACAAAGTTAATCAACACATCAATTCAACATTTCAATAAAAAACAATTATTATTCCCCCTTTTTGACATTATTCATAAAAATAGTTGAGGCAACAAATCATTTAAAAAAAAACTTTACTCTCCCCATTTTTGTCATTATTTAAAGACATATAAATCATTGGATGGAAAAACAATTTAAGAATGTGATACCAATTGAATAACAATTTCTCTTCCTCTTTGCCAATACACAAAATCAAGTCATTGTGGAATAGTTCAAGACATCAAACACAACAAGTCAATCAAATTAATTTTCCCCAACTGTCATTAAACATATATAAGAGTTAGAGATACTCAACCATCAAAATAAAACAATTAAATTTATCCTCCTTAAAGAAACAATTGTTGGGAGAAACCAAAATATACCAATTGTAATAAAGACATTTAACATTTGATAAAAATATTCAAGTTAAAAACTATTTTCTCTCCCTATATCAATATTCAAATTTAACTCAAGGGGGTCAAAAAGACATCAAAATCAATTACCAACAACCCTTCAATATATGCAATTTATGATACCAATTGCTGGGTTAACATGATTTAAGACCAAAGATACCAATTGAAGAAGAAAAAAAAATTTAAACCAATGACACCAAAAACAATGTAAGCAATAAAATAAAGAGTATAAGCATAAGTCTATACACACAATTTATTCAATTCAAATCAAGAATATAGATATTAAGTAATTTCAACAATGAATTATTCATACACACTTGATTCAAAAATTGAAAAGCATCTAGGTGTTTTTCTTAGACACCCAAACATTTTTGGGTCCTTTAATCTTTGAAATGGTTACTTTAGGAACCCAAATCATTTTAGAATTTGCCCTTTTATCACTCAATTTTAATGGGCAAACAAAAAATTTGTGTCCTACACAATTGCAAGTATTACATGTAGTAGGACCAACAAATAAATTGTTATAATTTTTCTTTTTAACAAAAGATTGATAGCCAATTCTGACTTTGTCAAATGTAACTCTTTGTTGTCCTAAAAACATGTTAAAATTCTTGCTACCATTTGTGAATTTAAAACAATAAAGTTCAAATCACTATTTTTACCATGCAATTCACAAATATCGTTTTCAAGTGATTTAATAGTAGCACTAGAACTCTCATATATGCTTTTAATTAAATAATTTGATTTTGAAATGATTTAACTATTTAAACTTGTTTTCTAATCAAATTGTCATTCTCTTTTTTCAACAAGTTATATTTACGCTTAAGCACATTGAATTTATCAAATAACTCATTAAAAGCATCCAACAACTCATCATTATCATCAATATCACTATCTAAATCACTAGATTAGTTGTGTACATTGTCCTCTTTGGCCATGAAGCAAAAATTGAAGACTTCTTCAATTTTGGAAGAGGAGCTTTCATCACTATCGTCCCACGTGGCCTTAAATGTTTTCTTCTTTGAGGCTTTTGAATTTCTATTTGCTTTTGGGCATTCAATTGATGTATGACCGGGTTTTCCTCATCCAAAGTAAATAATTCCCTTTTCCCATTTTGCTTTCTTCTTTCTAGGAATTTGTTGAATTTCTGAGTCATGTACTTATTCTCCTCTTCATCTTCATCTTCATCTTCTCCCTCGGATTCAACATAAGAGCTTAAGGAGAATTTAAGTGCTATATCCTTTCTTTTGAGAATATATTTCTCCTTTTGCTCCTGCTTCTCGTTGTTCATTAACATGATCTCGTGTATCATTAGGGAACCAATGAGTTCCTCCAATTTTAAAACCTTGAGATCACGCGCCTCTTAGATTGCCGTCACCTTAGGTTGCCACGTCCTTAGTAAGCACCTAAGAATTTTCCTAACCAACTCTTCATTGAAATAAATTCTACCAAGCACTTTTAAACCATTAGTAAGGTTAGTAAACCGAGTAAACATACAACTAATGGTTTCAAGTAATAATTCAACGACCCTCCGAGCATTCTTCCACAAACTTTCTGCAAATTTTGCCCTCCCTACCTATCTATCTCTCTATTCCAAGTTCTCTCCTTCTCCAGCTTCAAATTTTGGATCATCCTCCTCAATGGCTGCTCATCAAATTGGAAAACAAAAATCATCGACTAACAAAGGTAGCTCTTCTGTATCAATTGAATATTGATCCAAATTATATGTTGATGATGCATGCAAAGCAAGATATGAGGAAGAATTAAAGAATAGGCCCTTAATTTTGTCAAGAAAAATATCATTTCTGGGATTATCGAGTCTAAACATAGAAGATATGTACACTCCAATGGGATTATATAAATTGTTCAGTTTGGATGGGCCTTATGTAGAAAAAGTTATTCAAGTATTTTACGCGAATGCGGTCATACTCTATGAATCTTATGAAATTGAAGAGCTTTCTCTATGGAAAAGAGATAAAGCTAACCCATCAGTTGATCAATACATTTTTGGATTTTGAAGAGGAAAACCAATGTGAGAAATACTATCATGGCTATCGAGAAGCCGAGTTTTTCCAAACTCTTACCAGAGATCAACTTCTTGAACAAATTCTGAATAATCCTCAAGAGAACTTCATTATGAAACCCAAAGCCAAGGACCTTAACATACAAGCACGTGTGATTCATCACACATTGACATCCTGCCCAGAGATGGTCATCGGCACCACATGAGTTATATGGACTTGTATGTCTTGGAGCGTCTATACAGTCAAACACTGTTCAATGTAAGGTTATTGATTCTTCATCAAATAATTGAGGCTGCAGAAAGTTGATCAAAATCATTGTCATTCAATATTCTGCTCACAAACCTCTTTTGGATAATGGACATACCGATCTCTCACATCGAGCCTTCTCTGTCCCTAAGGAGTGTGGATATCTACTCGGTTCATTCTTTAGGGACAATGGGTTTTGTGTTGGGTGATAATGGATAGTGGATTCTTAAATCATCCTGAGTTGCCTCATCCTCTGCTCAAGATGTTGCCCATCAAGAAGATGCTGATACTCATATGCTCTCACTTCCCTCTGCATCGCTGCCTGGACCCTCTTCCGGTCCTGCTCCTTCTCGACGAGAATTCTCATCCTCTGCCTCTGAGCTAGCCAAATGCAAGAGAAAATTGACTTGTAAACAACCTACCAAGGACAAATTTTTGCCAAGCTTGAGACAATGGAGAAGTGCTGTGAGGAGATATCTCAAGGAGTTTGGACTACTATACCTCCAACCCCTACTGTACATTCCGACGTCCCATCGTCATCGGCCCTGCCTCCTCCTTCAGCTGATGATGCTGATCTGCCAAATGTTTAGATTAGAGTTTTTGTTTATTCTGCCTTGTATGTGACTTATAAAACTCTGTAAATGTAATTGTTTTGGATATGTTTATCTCTGGATTGTATTGAACTTGTTTTCATTTTATTTTGTTAAATGTATGTCTTGACTATATTCCTATGCAATGACTGACTGTTGGATGCTTAACTTATGTTGATTATTTGTTGGTTGATAGCACATATGGGGGAGTCATAAAACAAGGGATTCCAGGCCAAATTTTTTATATTTCACTTGTTATATTTTTGGCAATAACAAAGGGGGAGATATGTGTCTTGTAAAACCTTCTCCTGATTTATTTTTGATTGTGACAAAAAGGGAGAAAGATTTTGACATAAGTTGAAGCATGAAATAAAAGTTAGAAACATTGCATAATGTAAGGAGGAGAAATCAAATTATGCAATAAATCATAAACATACTTAGACTTTGGAATAAACAACTTAATAAGTTTTGTCATAAAAAAAAAAGGGAGATTGTTAGCGTATGTGTTGTTATGCTTATTTGTTTTGATGATGATTGTGTTGATGGAAATGATAAGTTGTTTATTGGATGAATTTATCAATCACACAAACATTATATTTATATTGATATTATATTGTAAATACTCTTAATTAGGGTATTAATATTGTCTAACAAGTTTATCTTAGTGCTTGTAGTCTAAGTTACAAATATTGGGACTTAGAGAATTCAAGAAGTACAAAACGAAGGCGTGAAGTCGAGCAAACTGAAGTTTAGGGTCGACCAAATTCACTTTGCAAAGGAATCGGTCGAGGATAAGGTCGAGTGAGCGATCAATGAGACCAACTGATATTGTATACAAATTCCCCGAAAGATTTTTGATAGAGTATATGGTCGAGAGAGCAGTCGACGTGAACGACCGAAATTCAATACAGAATGCTCGAAGATTTTTGGGCGAGTACACGATCGAGTAACCAGTCGATAAGACCGACCAAAATTGAATACAGATTACCTCAAAGATTTTTAGTCGAGTATGCGATCGAGAGAGCTGTTGACATGAACGACCAAAATTCAATACAGAGTGCTCGAAGATTTTTGGGCGAGTACACGGTTGAGTAACTGGTCGATAGGATTAACCGAAATGTGATACATATTGTCTCTTAGTTTTTGGTTGAGTAAGCGGTTGAGGATGCAGTCGACGTGATCGACCGAAACACATTACAGATTACACCTAGGATTTTCAGTCGACAAAGCGGTCGGGCAAGAAGAAAGTGGTAGACCAAAAAAGTGTAGAACAACGCAACGGCTAGTTTCCAACGGTCGGATGAGATCAACCAAAAAGGAAGTGGTCGACCGCATTTAGCCAAATCTATAAATAGAAAGCACTCCAAGGTTGAACATAAGAAGTGAGAAACGTACCGAAACGCTGTCGAATTTTCTACTCAATTTCTCACTTATTAAAAGAGTATGAATACTCAACTCTCAAACACACAAATTGATATTTACTTTTTGAGAGGTTGATTGTAAAGTGTTAGCTTCAATTACGAGATTATTGTAATCGAATGAGAAGGGTGATATCCTATGAATTAGTTTGTAAAAGGTTTGCTTGACACCTATAAGTCAAACTTTGTCAATCGGGGAGATTGGGTTAGTAAGGATCTCTAATTGGAAAGATTGGAGCGCGGACGTATGCGAGATTTGCCGAACCGCGTGAACACATTAGTGTCAACTCTCTAACTCTTACTCTTTACATTTGTGCATTATTTGATTATATAATTGTAATAAATCACTTAAAGTTAGAGAAATTAACAATCATACGAAAACGTTTTAATAACCTAATTCACCCCCCTCTTAGGTTATTTTGATCTTTCACAAATTTTCAACTTGGAGATCCTTGATCACTCAACCTCCCCAGTTGGTGATAATTGACTTCACGGGTGTCAACCAAATCTTTACAGACTTTTCTTAGGGCGGCACCCACTTGATTGATCTTCACAGACGTCAATCTAGCCTTTCACCGTTTGAGTACAATAGAAATGTAAAACAAAAATTACAAACAAATGACCTAAGCTCTCCAAATATAAACACTCAAGTTTTAGGATGGGAGAGCTAGGTTTGACACTCTATGATTAATTTGGAATCGGGTATAAAATTTGGTAGAGCTTTGCTTCGATTCTCACTTGGTTTTTTTGAGCTTCGGATTGTCTTCTATATATAGACTCTACTTGAGTGGTCGACCACCTCCGACCGTTGGAATGTTACCATTATGTTTTTGGTCGTCCATTTTTCACTAAATGTACTAAGCAATTAGTCAATGTCAATTAGTTGGATTGTACTAAGCAATTACCGCCTCTAATGTACTAAGCAATTAGTTGGAATGTTACTTTCTATGAGTCATAACCCTCAAGTCAAACCCGCCTGGTAACCTAAGCACTCATCATGCAATGCTCCTTCCCCTAGTACTTTGCTAGGATCATAATCATCACATACACCACAAGTAAACTATAAGTCTAACGCTAGTAAGAGGCAATAGGAAATATGATGCATGCTCATGTCTTATATGCCAGAAAAGAATCACATCTTTTGTTCTTTATTCATAGTCTCATATATTAATTCAGGACATTGGAGATATTTCCCACAAGGAGTATAGTTACATCTTTGGAATTGAACCTTAGGCATAACATGCTACCCATCCCGACGAGGGGTGAGATGCATCATCTCGTAGTTCTCCCATATAGATCTGAAACTACCTCCTTAACCTCCAATTCCTATTTACATTCATTTAATATATTTCTCTCTCGTGCAATGTATGTGAATACCAATCTAGTCAGGACATTCCTAATTGTTTCTAATCATGATGCATGTATTCTTAATTGTTTCTAACCTTGATGCATGTCAATTCAACCAATACTCTAATCTCAACAATATATCAATACTATAACAAACAAGGAACACATTGAATTCAACAGAAACCAATCCTAAGTACATCTAACATCACAAGTAGTAACATGAATGAGCTTCACAAACATCACAAGTAGTAAAAGGGAAGTAACATAAAGGAACTTCACAATGAACATCTTTATTTTTAACAGAGCATATCTTCAACTATATACAGTATTACGAAAGGAACAAGTTCAACTTTGTCTAATTATCAAGCAATATAAACTAACATGGAATAAGCCACTACTTTCAACCTTTCCTTTGAGCAAACAGATTTATCCAACATTAAGCAATAACCAAACTACAACACTGTATACCCAGTGAGCAGTACCAAGAAATTTCATAATAGAACTGAAGTAAACATTTTCAAGATGCATATTAGACATAACCAAATAGAGAACCGAAACTCATATCATCAGGGCAATTAGAGTGAGAAGCTAAAATCAACAGAGTAACAATTAAGTAGCAGAGAGATAAACTAACAATTTCTATCCAAGAATTCTTCCATTAACAATTTCACTTCATTCTTCTATAATTCAAGAAACAAGTTAATCCCGCTAGCATTCATTAAAATAGGAAGCAGATGAATTCTATTCACAATACATGAAGCAGACATCGAACCAATTCAAAACTTAGCATTTTCAACAACAAATGAGACAAACCCTATACTTGAGGAGTAGGGAACCTTTGGCCAAAAACACACAATTACCCCTTACCTTCTTCGCCAATCCACACTTGCAGAAGTCTCTCTTCGCACTAGCAATGCAATTTTCCCTTAAAAATCTCAGAATGCCCTAACTTCCTAGTCCTCTTCTGTGTTTATAGAAACTACAAATGGGAGGTGGCACATGATAATCCAGGCATCTAGTCCAACCCGTGAGGTGCCACTTATCAGCACAGCCATGTGTCCTCATTTTCGCCCGTGTAGGTAGAGCACTTTAGCGACAATTTTGGTGACGGTTAATATTTTTGGTTGATCACCAATGTGAAGATGATTGACCACGATCATTAGAATCAATGCTCTTCGCAAATGCTGGTAGATCACCAATGTGAGGATGATCGACCTCAACCATCAGAAGCAACATTTTTCTCAAATGTCGTTCAATCACTAACATAGTGGGCGATAAACCGCTCCGCGTTCTGTTTGCCATTGTGATTTTCACGGTCGATCTATGATCGATCGATTCTAACGTTGCAAGACTCTGCGTTTGCCACTGTTATATTTGCTATCAACCCTTAGATCAACCGATTCCAATGTTGCAAGACTCTGCATTTGCCACTGTTATTTTTGATGTTGACCCTTAGATCAACCGATTCCAACATTGTAAAACTCTGCCTAGAAACTGCTTTGGGCCTGGTTTATCACCTTCCTTCTCGTGATTAACCGTGACCAAAGAATCTGCTTTAATTTTTTCAAGAAGGAGATTGACCGCCCCTTACCTGATCGACCTCCACCCCTAAAGAGTACCTTCTTTTACATTTTAGTCATTTTATACCTTTAACAATTCGTTTAATTTAACTTCATAATATATTTATGCCACTAAATCAAGTGAACAATGCACCAATACAAAACACATTTCTTCTATCAAAATATATATTCCACAAAATTCTTTACATTATACATGGAGGAAATTTCCCAAATATTACATCATCACATGCATTACGTTCCTGAGATTTTAATTCACAGGAGTATAGATCTAATGTCATTCTCGTGCGACTTTATGATTTCCGTCCAAGGAAGATATTTAATTGACTCTATTTGCTTTATTATTCCACACACGTCATACATCAAGAAAGCTTACACCATTAGAGTAGAATGTATAATAAGATGTATCCCTTTGCATCATGATATGTAAACAATCTGTGTAACAATGTTAATAATCCATATGCATTTCTTCTTATATGAGGTTGGCTCTATAATCAACCAACGTACTTATACCTAATTAACAAGGAAACTTCATTATTAATCCACATGGTAATCAACTTGTAACATACAAGTGCTTATTTGTATACAAAGTGAAATAAGCAAGCATAAATATCATGTCTCAAAATATTAATGCATGCAAAATAACATTTGATTATTAATCCACATGGTAATCAACTTGTAACATACAAGTGCTTATTTGTATACAAAGTGAAATAAGCAAGCATAAATATCATGTCTCAAAATATTAATGCATGCAAAATAACATTTATTTATCTTGTATTCATTAAGTCACATTATGCATGAATCATGTGTCTAATGCATCACTAAGTTATAATAAATCATTGCATTTTTAGTGAACATATATGTATAATGGCATTGCGACTTAATGATAAGTATTGCAACACCCAAATAATGGCATAAATTAAATATCAATCTAAGAGCTTGGCACTGCAGAGCCTACTCTCTGATGCCTAGGGACAAAAAACATAACACAATTAATATTCAATATGAGACTTAGGTGCTGAGGTGCATGCCTCCTATCTTTATGGTGCTAACACAATATAAAGTGTTTTATACATAACATAATGCTTAGTGTGCAACCTCATATTCCTAAGTCACGATGCCATCTTGATATCAAATCTACCCTCAATCCTTCTTCATTCCAAATCATGTTCAATCTATAAATTCATCAATAAACACTTCAATATATTCATTGACAACACAACTTCAAATAAAATCATCAGTATGCAAATATATTTTTCATCCTATACATGTAATACACCAACCTGGTTTAGTAAATACCTAAATTAGATTTCTTACCTTTTTGACTTTCAAGACACCTTCTTAGGCTCTTTAAGATAAAGTGTTGATCAACTTCTCTTTCGGTAGTAAAGATCAACTATCTGTCCCTTCCCCTCCTTTTTCTCTCTATTTTCTTCTCCCATTAGGTTGAAGCACAATTTCACTGACACTAAAAGATAAAATATAATGATAAAAATGACTATTTTGTCTTTAAAATTTCATGGAAATGACCATTTTATCCTTGAATTTCTCCATTGTTACAATTGAACCTTCTTGATCGTGAACAAGATATCGTTAACTTAATTAATCATAATTATCATTAATCCTAATCCTCAATTAGTCAAGATAAGTATACTTAATTATTTTAATTAATCTTTAATATAATACCTAAAGATTAATCCAACCATGACACATGTAAAATCCATAATTTTTGGATTTTATATTTTTTTGAGTAAAATTTTTGCTTTAATTGAAGTTAAATTATTTGCGTTGACCTGGTCCTTACCCCATATTCTGCGCTTTCGGCCACATGTGAGAGTTCGGTCCAATGATCAACTAGTGTATTTCGTGTTTAACTGTGGTCCCTAATTATGACATTATATTTCGTAAGTTTGTGTTACTATAGCTTGGGTTTCAAATCCTTTGAATTTCTATCGGATTAGGAGTTTTAGGATTTATTTAATATATATAATATTATATATATTAAATAAATTATAAAAAAAATCTTTTTATATGTAAGAAGGAAAGAAGTTTCCTTCCTTCCTTCAGTGTTACCACGCGAAGAGAGTAAGGGAGTGAGGGCAGATGAAATCCGAGTGGCATATGGAGGTTTCCCGACACTAAGATCGCATTCGTGGCTCTCCAATCTTCAAGTTTTGTGAGGGTTCTCTTAGGTACATCGATTCCTAACTCTCATTTTCTCATTTGAAATTTTTGTTTTGTGTTGGTTTTAGGTTCCAACTTGGAAACTCGAATATTTAGGTTGTTTCTGTGTTATTGTTATAGATTTAGTGTTTGTTCAGGGCCTTATGCCAATCCGCCCAGGAATTTCCTAGGGAATGCGAGTTTCCTCGTGGTTTCGCACTGGAAAACTTTCTCTGGTCGATCATTGGTTATGTTCGATTGACTACAGAATTGGCTGAGAGCCTCTTTATTTGAGATAACTTGTGTTCAGTCAACTGCTAGTTGGGTCTGATCGACCAGAAAATTGGTTGAATGTCTCTTTTCATTGTAACCTGTGTTCGATTGACCATGTTGGAGTTTTAGTCGACCACGGGATGATTTTGGGGCGTTCGGCCATGTTGTGTGATTAGGTTTGGGCATCCACTCTAATTGTCCGCAACAAGGTCTGATCAACCCCTGTACGAGCTCGATTGATCGTTGTTTAGTTTTGGGGGTTGACGGCAGGGTCTGATCGATAGCTGTCCTAGCCCAATCGACTGTTGTATAATTATGGGTGTCCACGGCAGGGTTTGGTCGACCGCTTTCCCAACTAGGTCAACTGTTGTCTAGTTTTTGGGGTCCACGACAGGGTCTAGTCGACCATTGTTCGAGCCTTGTTGACCATTGTTTAGTTCTGGGCATCCGCAGCAAGGTGTAGTCGACCACTGCCCATGCCTAGTAGACCGCAATTGTGTCTTTTGACCCTTGCTTATCTTCCATTTGATCATAGTTGAGTTTCGTCAACTGTTGCTTGGTCCTGGGTCCGCAACCATACCTCGTCGACCATTGTTGTGTCCAGATCGACCGCAGGTGTGTTCATCAACCACTACATGGTCCCGGTTGGTAGCCTCGTGTCTTGTTGACACTAGATGGTCTTGGTTGACCTTAATCGTGTCTGGTCAACCCCAACGGCGTCTTTTCACATGCTGTTTCATTTTGGCCGACTGTTGATGTGTAACACCCCGACTTTTTCAGTTGGATAATTATCGGGGTATTACCAAGGACATTCTAGAGTGTTAAGTCTAGGGGTATTTTTGTTACATTTTTCCCTGTTTACGCAATGTAATTAGACAAAGGGGTGATTAGGATATTACGTTGCGTATTATTACATGTTAATTTATGACATGTACTTATGGGTAAAGTGTTATGGGGTAGGAGTTAAGTGAGAAAATGTGAGGAAATGCTGTCCAGGGCGTTTTTGGACACCTGCAGACGACACTGTGGACGAGTTGTCTCGTCTGCAAACGCATTGCACACACGAGGAATGGGTTGGGACGACTCAGGATATGATTCTGTGTCCTGGCTGCACTGTGTCGCAGACTTTCGGATGAGTGCGGACGTTGACTAGCCGTGTCCGATTTGAATCTGTCCAAATCCTGGACAGTTTCGGATGACTGCGGACAACTGCGGACGTGGAGTAGCCTCATCTGATTTTCCTATGTCCAATTTTGGGACACCTTCGGATGCCTGCGGATGCCACGTGCAGACGCCACTTCGCGTCTGAACATCGTCTGCGGACGGTACGGACAAGATGGGGATGCCTTTTCCCGTCCGAAGCCACGATTTAGCCAGTGAGATTTTACACTTGCGGACGAATGCAGACGAGACCCGAGCGTCCGCACTCATCCGAAATAGACAAGTTCAGCATAAATTTAGGGATTTAAAATCTAATTCTTTGTCATTTAGTCATTAATTGACGACAAGAATCGACCCCTCCCCCTCCCTGGACAACGAAGTCACCCTCCCTATGTCATAGCTAACCTCTCCCTCCCCTAGGTGCTACGTGTGAAACCCGAGAATTTTTCAAGATGAAAATTTCACGTATAAATTTTTCGCTTAAAGGATTGGTCATGATGTTGAATAATTGATGCAAATTGTTGCATTGCAACCACGTTCGAAATTTTGGCCAATTAATCAAATTGGTAGAGTTGGAAATTCCCGGACGGAAAGTTAAAATAAGAAATGGAATTGGAGCTATAAGCATCGTTGGGTGATGTTGGGAATAAATTGGAAATTTGAGAAAGTTGCATAATGTTATCTTATGTGAATTTGGTATATTAAGGAAATGAATTAAGGAATTTAGATAAAGAAAAGATATTTAAATTTTGAGAAAAGAAAGGAGACACGCTGCCACAAATTTGGAGATGAAAAGTAAGACTTAAAAGAATATTTAAAGGAAAGAAAATGAATGCTCCAAGGAATAGAAGGATTCAGACTAAAATCAAGGAAAGAAACGAGAAGAAGAGAAATTACGTGGATTAGAGGAATCAAGGGGTAGCGGCTGAAATAAAAACAAAAGAGGAAGAGAGTTTTAAAATAGAGAAAAGGATTAAGGTGAAGATAGAGAGAAGAATTAGGGGTTCTCTCCATTCCCATTAATAGCCGCCAGAGGAGGAAAAAGAAATAGAAGGAAGAGGAAGGCAAGGGCATACACCATTTTTTCCCCATTTCATCTTCAGTCAACAGAGGTTTAAGAGAGGGAGGCATAGAAGGAGCTCGGCATTCCGAGCATTCCGAGCAAACGAACGCTCCGACCGACGGTGACGCGAAGGCGGGAGCTCGGCTACGACATTTTTCTGAGCATTCCCGAGCTGCATTCTGCCATTTTTCGGTCAATGTAAGATTTCTCTGTGGGTTATGGAATTCTGTATTTTTTTGGACTGCTACTTTGATTTCAGTAATGGGTTCCTTGATGGTTGTTTTATGTTCTATTTTAGATAATGGGGTTGTGATACTCGATGGTTTTGTCCCTGCCTTGCTGTGCCTTTTTGATTTAGAGTTCAACTCTGTGTTGGTTCTGCCGAGAGTCAATGTGAAAGATAAGACCCTGTTGAAAATGAATCTATTCTCTACGTTTGCTACTGCCTTCACAGAGATATATTGGGTATCTGTTTGGATTTTCTGAGTTGAATGTTGTTGTTTCTATTTTCCAGCCCGTTGATTTTTTAAGAATATTGATTGCTACTGTTTGCTGAATAGCTCAGCTTTGCTTTGGATCGGAGAGGAAATCCCCTTTGGGTTTCTATTTAAAGAGATGGATTCATAAAAGAGTTCTGTTACTTTTATGATATGGTTAACAATCGTGGAGTGGTGTTGTTCTGTTGGTTGGAAGTTTGGAACATTTGGAGGACTTGTTAAATGAGTGGGTTTAGATCTATCATGCTAGAAACTATTGGGATGTAGAAATTGTTTAAGTCATTTTTGTCGGATATTACTGGAATTGTTAGACTTTGTTAAAGCATTGTTTGTAAGATGTTTACGAAGTGATAAAGTTTGAGGATTTTGTTGGGATTTTAGATGAGACATGTATATGATAGTTGGGCTCCTAGATTAGTGTAGGACCTCTTCACCTATTTATCGAGAGTCATTGATGAGAGTGTTTATCCTTTGACATGTTTTAGGTTCGGACGAGTTTGAGGACGTCGCGTCGGCACCCGCAGTTGCTGCTCCTGATACGAGGAGAGACTGTCGTCGAGGTAGGGGTTTTATACCTACTTGCTTTGCACTCCCATTCCATTAGTTTTTTTTTTTAAAAAAAAACTACTAATTTGTGGATTCCCACATATACATAAAAACGACGGGGACTGTTCAACAGCACGTCTGATTTTATTATATCTATGTACGCGAGTTTTTCATGTTTAAATCTTTTGCATAGTTTTGATGGTACGTGATATCTGCTTTGGGGCGATGAATTCTCTTAGCATTCTAGACGACCGTGGCATCAGAGTATCATGAGGCATCCCCGGTACGTCTCATGCTATGAAGAGAGGAATGCTTCTATGCAATATCTGACAATAATTGAATTGGGAAGGTATGACGCTTCCTTGGGTTCGAATCCCTAAACCTGGCCAGGGAGTACTTTTATTCAAGTTGTCGGCGCTGAGCTATGCTCGTCGGCAAACTTGAGATTGAGTTATCGACACTGAGCTTTGGCTCGTTGGTAAACTCAATGAGGTGATTCGACTTGTGTCGACACTGAGCTTTGGCTCGTCGGCAGGACTAGGGTTTATCTCAATATGAGTTTGTTAGCACTGAGCTATGCTCGTTAGCAAACTCGAGAGGTGATTCGATTTGTGTCCGCGCTGAGCTTTGGCTCGTATGTAGGACAAGGGTTTATCTCAATGCGAGTTGTCGGTGCTAAGCTTTAGCTCATCGGCAAACTCGAGACGTGATTTGAGTTGTATCGGCGCTGAGCTTTGGCTCATCGACAGGACTTCGGTGACGATACGGGTTGGGTCGGCGCTGAGCTTTGGCTCGTCGGCAAAACCTGGGGTGACGAGCCAGGTCTACGGACCGTCGTTACTTTACCCTGTACGATTGACCGGAGGAGTCCATGAGCGACCTCCCTTTTCACTGGTGATGATTTTCAGTGTGAAACCAACGAGGGTAATTTTGAGTATATCTGTCTATGTATGCAATGATGTTTTCTTCGATATCTCGTCAGGGCCTTTTGAGGATGGTTTTCCTTAAAAAAAAAATGTGAATGATTTTGAAAACGTTTTGATAAAATGCATAGCTCCTTAAAAAGAATCAAGGTTTTGGTAAAGAAAAGGTAAGACAAGTTTTCTCACACGCTTGGCGGTGAGTATAAGTTTCCTATTGAGCTAATCACTCACCTCTTCGACTATATTTTTCCCAGGTAGAGATAGGAATATCTAAAGCGTGGATGCATTAGACCTATGAAGTTCTAACTTTGAATTGCAGCTGATTTTTTTTGCTTCCTTTGGTTTAATTACATTTTCTGCTGGTAAGAACAAATGGTTTCTGTAATATTTTATGATTTAAAATTCAGGATGTATGGATATGGATGCATAGTTTGTTTGGACATTTAAGTTTATATTTCCGTAATTTAATTCTTGCAATCACTACTTGGACCGTGACCCATCACATGTGGGTTGCGGCTGGAAAAAAAATATTTCAAGTCTTCCGCTAAATTTTAACAAGCCTTGGGCTAGGCGACAGGGTCTTCTATGAAGACCAGGTTGTTTGGCCCGGCGTTTCTGTCCGGCCCCCCTTCGGGTCGTGGTTTGTCCCTCCCTTTTCAGGTATAACCTTCCTCCCTTGCCATCCCTCTCTCATTCAATCCTCCTCTTCTGCGTGAGCTCCTCTCCCCCTGCGAGAGAGTTCTACCTGCGTGTGAGGGAGAGTTCTCCTTCCTGTGTGAGAAAGAGTGAGACCAGTGAAGGAGAGTTCCATCCATGTGAGTGTGTGTAACGTGAGGTGAAGCTGAGTGGTGGAGCTATTGTGTGCTGCTCCCTGCTGTCTATGAGCTGAGGAACCGTGAGGCTGGGAGTGCTGCTGTCCCTGAGTGAATTAGTCCATCAATTTAGGTAAGGAATTAGGGGTGTCTTGCCTGTGGAGGCCCTACACCACAAGTAGAGTGTGTGAGTATGGTATTCCTTGGGTTTTTAGTTCTGTTCTTGTGTTGATAGCTCTATGATTAATAGTCTGCAATTATTTCCTTTCCCTGGATGATTTTCTGTGATATTCCCTTGATGATATTCTTTGTTAATTGTGTGATTTCCTTTATTGCTAAGTGATATTGTTAGTTGTTAATAATGGTTGCTGAGAAATAGAGAATGATGAACTGGAAAGAGGAATACGTGAGGATGAGATAAGCTTGAATGAACTATAATTTCCTTTGCTTATGTTAATTTTATTCTTGTTGTTTATTTCCTTACTCGTTGTTAGTTAACTCTCTGTGTAAGCTGTCCAGTTACTTGTTGTTAATGAACATGTTTGAATTAACTTATTAGGATTCTATTAGAACAACCTTGAGCATGTTTAACCAATTAAATATTTATCGTAGTTAACTAATCAATTAATCAATCTAAACAAGTGAGTTAATTAGTCAGTAATTATAATATGGGTTTAAGCATGTTAATTAATTAAAGTAACTAATTAAACTTGAATATGCTTGTTTAACTAATGAATTATCTATTCGTTAAGTAACAATCTGAGCATGTTTAACTAGTTGTTTAATTAATAACTAATCCTTGAGTCTGTTAATTAACGAATTAGTTGAGCATGCTAATTAACTAGCGAATTTAACTTAATCAGAAATTGAACATGTTAATCAACTAGAGTAATTAACTTAACTTAGAAATTGAGTATGATTAATCAACTAGAGCAGCTAACTTAATTAGAAATTGAGCATGATAATCCATTAGAATAACTAATTAGAATTATAATCGAAGTCTTTACTTGAGCATGTTAATTAACTAGGACAACAATTCGATTAACTGGTTAGCATATTTAATTAATTAATCAACTAGAATAACTAATAGTATGTCTATTAATTAACTAGAATGAATTAACTAGACTTTAATATGACTGGTCAAACATGTTTAATTTAATTGTTGAGCATGTTTAATCCCTTAAACTATTACTTGAGCATGTTTAATTAGTAAATAACTAGCAAGTTAATTAACTAAGTCATGCCATATTTAATTAGCATGTTTAATCAACTAACTAGAATAAAAGCATGTTTAAATCATCTAGGATAATAATCGTAATTCATTCTTGAGCATGTAAATTGACCTAGAACAACTAAATATAACCTTGAACATGGAAATGAACTAGGATAGACTAATATTAACATGTAAGTTCTTCTTTGATAATATTATGTGCATTATCACTTTACTGCAATTTCCTTTACTGTAATTTCTATAAATTGATGCTTTACTTCATTATGATGCTTTACTTTCTTAGAGAATAATAGAGAAGACGAAAGAAGAATGAACTAAGTATGAACAAACTAAGAATTTCATTGATTATGTGAATGGATGTTTCTACATTACTTTGTTATTGTCTTCTTGATATTGCAATAACCTCGCTTATGATTACTTGTCCTTAGCATGTTATTTTCTACTAAACATAAGCATGATTAGTTAACTAGGATAAAAGCATGTAATCATCTTGAACATGTAATTAATTAGGATAATCAACTACACCATTAATTATAGCATGTTAAATTAATTAGAATGAAAGCATGCGTAATCAACTAGAATAAGAATTTTTAATTTACAAGCATGTTCACGTTATTTGTTGTCTATGCATGTCTCTATTTCTAATTGTCTAAGCATGTTAGGTTAAATAAATTTCTTGCATGTTTACCATACCATCCTTGGATTTGTATGCATTCGTTGTTCCAATTCGATATGGTACTCATTTTCTATTGTATGCAGTTATTTCCTTTTATTATATGCTTTACTTTCTTTATATGCAGTTTCAATTACAGTTGCTTTCAATTACTTATATGCACACTTCAATTTCTAATAATGTTATATTATAAAGCATCACGCATCACATTAGGATGAGAATGTATGGTCATGCATCATATTAATAGAAACCAATAGGGAGTGATGCCTTGGGGTGGTACTCACGCATGCATTGAGTGAGGAAAATGTTAAAAAATGAATGATAAAATGAAAAGGTAATCGGGTCTAGTCTGGCAACTAGTATGCACACAGGAGGCTAGTAGTCTGGCAACTAGTATGCACCCAGGAGGCTAGTCCATAATGGAACGAATGGGGAGTTGGTGGCTGGTGGGTAGTCCAGTCTAGTCTGGCAGCTAGGCACAGCCCTTACCTTGATGGGAACGGGACCTAGTATGCACCTAGGAGGCTAGTCCGATCAACTATACCACCACATATGGTAGGATTGGTTTGGGTGGCCCCCATTCCAAAAAGGACTAAAGAGAGGCATTTCATAATTGAATTAAACCCTTTTCCTTACTGGGTCATTAGGCTCACGTATTACTTATGGTGTAGGTAAAAACAATGAACAGATGATAAGCAAATAATAAACAAAGGGATGAGGATTTGCACGAGCAAGATTGGGGCTGGCCAGACTAGAGCAAGAAGAGAAAATGATTGTAATAAATTGTATTTCATAGTTAGAATTCATTTCTCAAACGCAGTATTTAATTGTTTAGTCCTTTCATTTAATGATTTATGCTTCCACAACATTTTAAACAAATAATTTTATAACGATTTCGCATTTCATTTGATTTTCACAACGAGTTTAAAGAAGGGATAGTAGTGATCCGGTTTTAGCTTCGTACTCTGATTTCGTTTTATAAAGGAGTCTTTTGAAAATTTTAAATTTCTTGCATTTTTAAGGAATTACAAAAATCCAGGTCATTACATGATGTGTCTAGTCGACCGTTGTTATGTCTTGGTCGACTGCACAGTATGATTTCATAGAGTTTGAGTTTAGTGATTTTCATTCGGCTTCCTCAGCCATATATTATTTCAAGTTAGCGTGGCTTCTCGATTCGGGGCGAAGGTTCTTGTCTTTCCTCAATTTAAGCCAAGAAGTCTTATTGTTAGTTTTTTCAGTCTGATTTTGAATCTCAATTTAGGCTTCATGTTTCGTCCCTAGTGTTTTAATTGGTGGGTTTCGATACTAGTTTGGTTTTCGGTTTCAACAGTGTACCTGGTTTCAATGCCTGCTTTCAATGGCGTGTTAGGCTGGATGGCGTGGGTTTTGGTAGTCATTGAGGTGGAAATTTTTATATTGTACTACATTGCATCATAATTTTCAAACTATTATTTTGTGGGTTGCCACATATGAAAACCTGATGGGGCATGGTCGTCAACAAGTCTATTTTTATGTATACATACATACGCTTTACATGTTTACAATTTCTACATGCACGGTATTTCATTTCGTCATTTATTTACTATTTTATGCTGGAGGATGAGTCTTTATGATGCTTTGGACGATTTTGGTGTCAAAGCATCATGAGGCTATCCTAGTACATCTTCTATTGTGTGAAGATATTTGTTTGCATGCTACAAAAATAGGTAATAGGACATCGATAACATGTCTTTGGGTTTTGAATCCCTAAAGTAAATGGGTAATAGGGCAGTGTTGACGCGCTCATTGAGTTTTGAATCCCTAATGTTGGTGCCCTTTTCCTGCGGTGAGAGTTTATGTTCTTTCTTTTGTTGTAGGGTTTACTATAGGGTGTTGTTTGGTTTTTATTTTCTACACAGTACTTTTCTTTGTTTATTATTACGCTATTCATACCTCTTGTTGATCACTTTGTGAACCTTGTCTCATTTATTTAAGTTTGAGATTTATTTTATGCTAAGCTTTCTGCTGACATCCTATCTTTGGGCTGAGCAATTGGGTTCTCTCTAAGGATCGAATCGTTCGACCCGGTGTTTCTGGGCCTCCGGGTCGTGATGACACATGTCACTATCTTAATGGTGAATAATTTGATATGGCATGAAATGTTAGATAACCTTAATAGAAGGGTATTTATCCTTAATTACCCTTCAATTCTTAAGGTTATCTAATATGATTTGGCATTCCGGATACTTGAGCCCGAGCGATGAAGCTCATTGCTTTCCTAACATACTTTTATTTTGCAGGGGAAGTTACACTTGAGGACCTTAAAGATGAACCTTTGGAAGAAGATAAAGGAATGTCAAATCATATGCTCACTTGGAATAATGGTGCAACCTCTTGGTTAGATCAAATTACCTAAGGCCAAATTGGAGGTTCAAAATACTGAAGCTAAGGAAGCCTTCTAGATAGAGATATGTCTATTTTATGTTTTGACATGCTTGTTAGATTTATATTTTGTTAAGATATTGATTGCTGGATTGGTTTTGATTAGATTTAGGTTGTTTTTAATTCAGCTTTTGTTAGATTGCTCGGCTAGCATGTTAGCCAAGCATTCATGCCCAAATTTTGATCACAAGGGCAAATTTGTAATTTTACGTTAGGTCATCTTTTAGGAGAGTACTTAATCTTCCTAATGAGGCTCTAATCTGCAGTTTTGAAACCTTAATAGTAGCTGCTATGGAGTCTTCTCTCAAACACAATCGGTGATCTTGTCCTTCACCAACAAGTCCTTCTCTCATCGTTTCTTGTTTGGTCTTGGAGAGAAGACTTTATAGTTCTCCTAGCATCTCTTCTTTGAGGTGTCCATTGGCGTTGAGGATTAGAAGACTGAACAAAACCAAGGCGGAGTGTTCTCTTTGAAGGGTTCCCATTAAGTCGCTACTTTCGGTTGTTTGAAGGTTAGCGGACCAATTTGGAGTTCCAATTTTTCTTTTCTAAATTTCAATTGTCATTTTGTATGGGAGGATTTTGGTTATTCTTTGGAAGGGTTTAAATTATTCAAAGCTTGTTGTTGATTGGAATCGATTTGAAGTAATTTGTCCAAGTTATATTGAAGGTAGCCGAATCTATTTTGTTGGTTTCCTTTCCGAGCAGCTTTTTTGTTTTCTGCATAACTCTCATTCTATGACGATATGGATCGTAAATTTTGGTGTGAATCTTTCTCTCTGTTAATTGTACGCACTCTCCAAATTTGGTCTCCATTGGACGTCGGGAGTGATAGTTAGGTCATCTTCAATCTAGGTTGGCCGAAACTATATAATTGAGTCAATTTCGGGGCAGCTTCTTGTAAATGGTATAACTCTGTCTTCATTGCGATTCTTAGCGTGATTTTTTTGTGACGACGTTTATCCTTGTGACTTCTAACTTCCCTCCAAATTTGAAGTGGATTGCTTGTTTGCATTGTGAGATATTGTTGTTTTCAATTGGATTGATCTATTTTGGTATTAGCCTAGCTATTTGCCTTGTTGTGAATTCTTGCACCCCGTGGTGCATTAGGTGTACAATCTCACATCTCTTAGGAGAGTGGAAAATGAATAGTTTATAAGTAAAGTTTTCCTCCATACCTAATACAATACGTTTTGGGCTAACCCTAATAACAAAATCATGTGGGATTTGGCAAAAAATAAAAAATATTATACTATGAGGAATAAGAATGTTACAAATGATATTAGAGCAAAAACCCAACTAGAAGTGTAATACCCAAGGTTTGAATTATTGTAAGCATAAGAGGATAATATTAATATTGGATAATAATAATAATGAATTATTGGAGATTATGAAGTGATTTTATTATGGATTATATTACCTCGAAAATAAGTTTAGTAAACGTAATAAGTTTGGCTATAATTTGTATTGATTATTGGAGTGGGGTTGAAGATTTATTAGATGATTAAAGAGATAATTGATGGATTATGGTTTAAAAGATTTATTAGAGGATAATTAGAGTTAATTGGGGTTAGGAGATTGTTGGATTAGTGAAGAGAAGAAAGGATTAAGAATCAGATATATGGCAGTGGCATTAAGGAGATTGGAGGAGTGGGAGCTGTTGATCGATTGATCAACTGCTGGAAATGGAAGTTGGATCGGTCGATCAAGTGATCGACCGGTTGAACGTAGTGTGAATTCACAGAGGTGTTGCGGAGAAGAAATGGCAAAGACATTTTGAGGTATTACAGCGTTGGATCGATTGATCACACGATCGACCGGTAAATCTGGAGAAATTATCACGGCTCAGCGATTGATCATATGATCGACCGGTCCCACTGAGTTTTCAAAAAATGGTGTTTTTGAGCGTTGATCCAGTAGTGCGTTGAAATCTCGAGAATTGTTATATGCGATTTCTCCATGCGTCCTCCTTTACAAATGGCATTATATACGAAGGGTTAGGTAAGATTTATGGGGATAAATATAGAGAAACAGTGGGAAGGAGAGAAATGAAATAGAAAGAGAGAAGAGAAACAAAAAGCTGTAGAGGAAGGAGAAACGGCCGAGAGAGGAAGAGAAATACAGAGAAGGAGAGGAGAGAAAGTGAGTGAGCTGTGAGAGAAGTGAAGCAAAGAAAAGAAATAAAGAGAAAGGAGTCGAGCTTCTGTGAGGAATCAGGAGAAGAAGAAGAAGGAGGAGGAGGAGTTGTCTTTGGTTCTCTGCTCTTGTCGAGTGTTCTTCAGGTAACGAGAGTTCCTTCATGATTTTTATGGAATGTTATATGAAGATTTTGTTATGGAAGGTGATAAGGATAAAAGTGATAGAAATGGTTTCTGTCAAAAGTATTGATCTACTAATGTGAAGTCTGTTCTGTGTTCTCTCTACCATGCATTTGGGTTATGTTTCTGTTGTTATATTTTGCTTCTAATTGCTGGATGCTGGGAACGATATCACATTGCTGATGGTGGTTTTTGTTCTGTGGTTTGGCTCATAGCTTTGATAAAGACTGAGGATAATATTGTGAAAGTAGTAATTAGTTAATTATGATGAAAAATCTAGAAAATTGAATGAAAATATTCTTTGTCTTTTACTGCATTGAGAAATTATGAAGTGGAGGGAAGGGTGGGGTAGAATAATAATGGACAGTGGAATGTACACTATGTGCTAAGCGAACTGTTGTGTGTTAAGCTTTGATTATTGAAAACTGTTAAGTAATTAAGTTGGATTGGATTATGGGATTCTGTTACAAATGAAGATTTATGGTATCAAAATTGTTTAAGATAATGAATTGTAGAGATGTGATTATTAATAGTGGTGTATTTAATTATTTTGAAGGTACTAAGAAGAAGAATAAAGTGCTAAAGTGCATTACGACCGCGAAGTAAGTGATATTGTTTGTGTTTTGCCGAAAAACCTACATTGCAAGAGTTAGGACTTGTTTGATGCCTACATTTACTAGACGTAATAGGTTGTAATAGGTTGTGATCATGTATGCATTCACGAGCATTCATGCATCATGGTTTTCACAAAACAATATGAAAATGATTTTCATGCATGATTTTGGAAAATGGTATAATGGATGCTCATACATACTAAGTGGATGGGGTTCTGAGCTAGTGGTATGGAACACTAACCTAAGAACAAGTCATTACAAGCTAATCACACGAAGTGGACAACCTCCATTTAGGTTGTGTGATTATCCATTGTATCATTAAGACAAAAGAATTAAACAAAATAAACTAAATAAACGTAAATAGGCGTGTGGGAGTTAGGGATAATAGGTGACGGTCCTTGGTGGTGATACCCCTAATGGATGTACAACTCATCCCACGTATGAAGGGAGTGACGGTTAAGCTACATGGACCATAAGATATATCCTTTCTTCTGTACCAAAAATCCCCAATGCTTGGACTGATAAGCAAAATGTAAAGAAATGACAGAAATGATAGGTTCCTTTCTAGAAACGAAAACAGAAAACTGTATTCAGATTTATAAAACTGCATAACATGAGCATTAACATATTTTACATTGCTTACTGAGACTTAGACTTATAGTTGAAGTATTGTGATGCAGGTACATGGGAGAACAGGATAAGAAGCAGTTGATGAAGGATTTGCATGCATAGATCTCGTGGCTGGCTAAGCTAAAGGATTAAAGAGAAATGGTTTGTAAAGAGTTTTGTAAAGTATTTAAATTGTAAAATAAAAGAATTTTATTTATCTCATTTTCAACCATTTTGTTTATTTCATAGAAGTCTTATGCTGTTTTTATAAAAAAAAAAATGTAACATCCCGTTTATTCTTACAATTTAAAACGCATGATTTTTGAAAACTTTTTCTTTTAAAACCACAGCGGAAGACTTTTCATTTGAAAACTAACTTAAACAAGAAGTACATAAATAATCTCCTCTTTGTTAAACCATTTATCACTTGAAACATGTCATAGTATAAAGCTTTAAAACATTTACAACAGCGAAAGACTTGTATTTACAATACCAAAAGAATTAAACACAATTTGAAAACCTTCTTGTTAAAAAGGAAATACTATAACAAATGTTTACTTTCCTAAAAAACGTTATTGCCAAACATTTCATTTCTTCTTTAATCTTTTAGCCTAACCAGCCGCCAAGCCCGCAACGTACAAATACCTCATCAACTGCTTCAATCCCTGATCCCTTGCATACCTACATCACAAGACCTAACTATGAGTCTAACACTCAGTACATAGTATAAAAGTAAAACGTGCTCATGCAATACTATTCAAACACACATAGTTTTCTATTTCGTTTATCTGTCTTTTATTTCCTTTAATTATCTCCTTGAGTGAGAGAAACCTCTTTAGTTTCTGAACTCACTCACCCGTTGGATGAGAGCAACCTCTTCAATTTTAGAACTCACCCAAACGAGTTATTTATAATTTGGGGTGAGAGCAACCTCTTCAGTTTCTGAACTCACGCACCCGTTAGATGAGAGCAACCTCTCCAGTTTTCGAACTCACCCAAAAGTGTTCACTTTCAGTAAGCAGTTACGGCATCAACCGAAAGCTTTGCTAGCGGTTATACACATCAATGTACAACAATCGGTTCCGACATCAATCAAGAACGCACTAGCAGCTATGCACATCAATGCTAATGGCCTCACTTACCATTAGTTGATCTGTTTCAACATCAATCGAAAACAAACTAACAAATTCAAGCTATTCTCTCTGTATTCTTTTACTTAATTATCTTTTACTATTATTTATTTTGTGACTCTTTCCCATGTGAGAGCAACCTCTTCAGTCTCCAAACTCACGTAGAAACTATCCCTTTACGTTTACGTTTATTCGCAATTCAGTTACGTTTGTATTTTCATGTGCATTAGGGATAATGATGCAAGCATACAATTCTATCTATCATGGCTATTATCGTAACCTCAAACGTGCACCATATCCTAATTAAAGAGTTGAACTTAAATCTAATAAACATACACGCAATCATTTAATAGTATGTTTCCAAATATAACTTAAGTCATGCATTTATTAAACAAGCATCAAACAAACACTCCCTAATTCCTATAATATAGGTCATTTCAGACAAAACACATGCAGTACTACATACCTGGATCCTTAGCTTTAATGGGTTACCACTAAAAATTATCCTTCATGAAACCTCTTTATAATTGACACATATTAAATTAATAATTTTACAACTAACATATAGGACAATATTTCTTAAATCATTTCCTCAACTTATCATCTATTTCCTAAACAATTGGACACTATCTATCCTAATTAAGGCCATCTTCTGTAAGTAATTACGGTAACCATTATCAAGCAACCTAACCACACATTCTACTACATATTCTCTATTGTCAACCATCTATTTTCAACTATTTACATGATTATTTTAACATCTAATAACCAAATCTATATAACAAGCTCTTAGGTATCTCATAATAATCAAATAAACATTAACCTTATTTTATTTACAGAACCTAACAACAACTCAACAAACAGAACCCACTTCACATGATAGTTCCTTTAATCACTCTTCGGCAGAACCATTAACTAATAACTGAAGTAGTAATTCATTTCTATATGTATCCATAAATAATTTAGCAGCAACCCGATTGCTATCCTAAACAGTTCATCACGTTAGCAGAGTTCATACAATTAAACAGAACCAGTATAATATATATACATATATATATCCATAAGGGAAGGAAACTGTTACTAGTAAAATTCAAAGTAAAGCTCCTGCATTTCCTTCACCATTCCAGGGTTCCATCCTCACAGCTTTTCCCCATGTGATAATCACCAAATCATTCTCTCAAAACTCTAGAATATTCTCACAATTTTCTCACAAAAGCAGGACCTCACAATTCACGATTCCCTTCACAGTTTCCTCTTTGTAAGACTACACCCTTCATAGACTCTCCTTCTCTTCTAAATCTCCAGAACTTCAACCTTAGCCTCACAGATCTCTCATCCAGAAGCAAAACTTCTCCAAATATTTTGGCAGAGCTTCCGCATGCAGTTCACTCTCTCCCAAAACATCACTGCCATCATCTCCATTTATAGGCAATATTCTACGTCTCTTCATGTTTTGCGTGAAGATAGAAGGCCAAACATTGGCGTCCCTTTAATGTCCAGATGTGTTCAACGTCAATTCGTTTCATCTTCAGACGCGTTTGATGACGTCTCCTACAATTCCAAGCGTTGGTTAAACTTTTAGATGACTAACATTAATGGCGCTCGATCAATTTTCTTCATGGTTGATCGACCACCCCTTCTGCCAATCGTCCGCCAATTTCTTCCAAAAAAACTTCACTTTTAATGCCGGTCAATCGACACTTCGTCAATTGACTGCCAACTCCAACATGAGCATTATTATATATATTTTTCTCTAGATTATGTCATACACACGTTATTTCCTTAACGTGACACTTATATACATATGTCTTCCATATATATTATATATATTGATATATATATATATATAACATATTCTTCATACCACTTCATCTTCTCCAAACTATTATGCCACTTCATTTTCTCTTACTAATCACTGACTGCCAATCACTAACTCAGCTCTGATGTCATCTTTTCTAAACGTAAGTATCATCACTTATTCTCCAATAACCCTAATCCTTTCCTTAAGCTAATTATGAACATAACGGGGTATCATAATTCACTTATTCCAATTACGTTTCTCTTGACCAATATCTTCAAATCGTCCAATTCAGCTCATATCATCCCAAAATCAGCACATAAGCCTTGTGCTTAGCTCAACAAAAATTTGGAATATTACAAAAAATGTCTTCAAAATTATGCGTTTTAAAGTAAGAAAACCGGCTCATTACAGGAAGTGTGGCCAACGAGAACGTCAAATCTCCAAAGGGGGAGATTGTGACAACTTGTTCTCCATACAAATAAGGGTGCACAATTCTACATTGTTTGAGAAAGTAAAAAATGCATGGTTTATAAGTAAGGTTTTCCTCCATACCTACTACAACATGTTTTGGGTTAACCCCAATAACAAAATAATACGGATTTCAGCCCAAAACAGACAACTTTTATTAAGAGGACTGAGGACATTGCACCTATCAAATTTTCTCATTTCTTTCACCATTAGTTTCTTAAAATGAAAATGATATAGGATTCGGAGCATAATAGCTTATACACTGACTCCCAAACGTCAACACTATTTGCCATAAAAATAGTTAGTAGTTCAAAACTTTACCAATTTTATATCTTAATTAGGGGGTGTGCATGGTCCGGTTCGATTCGGTTTCGATGTGAAATCTAACCAAGCCGGTTGGTTTCGATTTTGAAATTACAAAACCAAAACCGGTTGTAGGAAAAATCGGAACCAAACTGTAATTTCGGTTCCGGTCCTAGTTCGTTTCCAGTTTTACCTTTTTTTTTAAATATCAAAATCCAGATGTAAATACAGGATGCTGTGATTGTGTGATCAGTAAAGTAAGATTATTGTTAAAACACCAACTCATCCAATGTAAACACTGTTTTTTGGAAATAGTTTTTAGAACTAATTTTCTCAAGCATTCACTGCAAACTACAGGCATTTGCTTCCCAAATCAATAAAACAAAAGCGTCAAGTGTGAAAAGAACTTGAATGCTGAGTCTAAACTAAATCGGAGCATAAGGTTCAAACCAAAACTTTGATTACACAGAAGAAATTTTTACAAACTCTGCGTTAAGGTTCAAAAACATAAACTTTGATAACACGAAAGAAAGGGAGATTCAATCCTTGATGATGTAAAATACAAATCTAGGAAGTTTCTTGATTCTCATAAAACTAGTCAGATAAAAACCATCACTGATGAACAACAATCATAAAAAATGTATAAATTCTACCGTAATATTCATGATTCTCATAAGTTACCAACAAAACCATAAACCAAGTACAATATCTTTAACTAATTAACAATTATTTAACAACTAATAAAAATTGCGAGCAGAGACTGACCGTCGAGAGTTTGACAACTCGACCGAGATTACGAGCCGAGACAGAGAGCACCAGAGGGGCAACTGGCGTCTCGATCTGGCGATTTGAGTCGTTCTCACTGAGAAAGGCGACACGGCGTCCTACGACGGAGGGTCCCGAAGGGGAGACTAAAGCAGATGAATATTGCAGCGAAGGATGAAGCAGCAGGGGTCTAGAGAGTGGAGACTGACGAGTCTAGAGTGCCGATTTAAGAGATCTGTTGTCTGCTCTGAAGTCTGGACTAGGGCATCACGCCGCACTCACACTCACCCAAAAGAGAAGATGAAACCTTTAAAGCAAGAGGACTTCGGTTTGTTCGATTTTGTCGATTTATAGTTCTACAAACTAAAACTGAACCAACTTTTCTCGGTTTTGCAGAATATAAACCGAAATTTGATTTTACACATTGCAAAACCGAACTGAACCAAACCGAATCAAAAGGGCCGATTCCGGTTCGATTCTTCGGTTCGGTTTTGGTTTGCACACCCCTAATCTTAATGTCCTTCTACACTCACTTAATTGACTTGATCTATGAGTCAATATTTTTCTTAGTATGTCTATTTTGACACATTAAAATTGAGTAACAATCCAACGACAATATTTTAAGTTATGGTTTTCTCAACTAACCTATCTGAATCACCACTAACGACTATCACTTGCATATTTGAACTTGCATGCTTCCTCTTCGCACGGAGCACATGGTACAAAAGCAATTTGAAATATACCCGAAAATAAATACAATAATAAGTTCAAAAATAGTAACATACAAAATCCACCCATAGACTCTTTGTAATACATAATAATCTATAAATAAATAATCCCCATGAGTTGAAAAGGGACATACAATTATAAACTCATGATAAAATACACCACCAACTTCAACCCAAAATGAGAACACCCATTGGTCAAAAAAAAAAAATTAAATAAAAGAATTGTCCTAATCCATCACACCAACCGTCTTTTAATTTGTAACCCTCCATCCCCTCTCTCTCTCTCTATCTACACTTATTGAAATCTAAAACCTTTCCTCCCCCATCAAAATATGTGAAGATCTCTGCATCCTCCCTCCTTTCCATTTTGTGTTCTAATCACAGTTCAATCCACAAATTTCTAAAACAGGGCCATCTCTTGACACAAATGGATTGATCCTCACCCACAGAAGGGTCAAAATTGAGGCCAGTAATATTGACCAGACCACAATAATTGTGGGCAATCTATCTTGTTTGCCTAATAATCCCTTCAGGAAGGGATATAGGTGGATTATAACCCAGAATGCAAAGAACAGTCTTCCAAAAAGTGGGCCCCACGAATCGTACCCGTTGTTGATGGCATCCGAGATTCCGACCACCACACCCACTATGTTTATGATGAGCAATGTCGTCGGGGGGATCAAAAGAGATGTCCATTTGAAAATGTAGAGTTCCGAGAATTCCCCATCGTCGGCCGCTTTGGATGTGACAGTGAAATTTGTGCTAACTCCGGCCAAAACTTTGAGGAGGCCTTGAAATAGAGCAAAGAGATGTGAGGAAACACCTCCGATTACCCAAAACTGCTCATTTCTCCACCAGTCGTCGATTCCCACGCCGCCCCATTGCATTTCAAGGATTCCAGTTGCAGCGATGGATATGAAGAGTGCTATGAAGATTAGACTTGCATAGTTGCTAATCTGCACATATATAAGAAAATTGCGTTAGCAGATAAAAAATGTTCTGAAAAGCTTAAAGAAAAGAGATTTTAACCTCCGGGACGATAAATTTTCCAGTTAGGAGACAAATGGCCGGAAGGCTACAATAGACGAGCAAGGGGATAGAGGTCCATGGATAAACGACTGAGTTAATATACGAGAATCGCTCCAACCATTTTAAACCACCTCCATAGCCATACCAAATTGGACAGTGCTTACTCAAGAAAATCTCGACAGAGCCAAGGGCCCACCGAAGAACTTGGTGTAAACGATCCGAGAGGTTAATAGGAGCCGACCCTTTGAAGGCAGGTCGACGAGGTATGCAATACACAGATCGCCATCCATGGCAGTGCATCTTAAATCCCGTCAGAATATCTTCCGTCACCGAACCATAAATCCAGCCAACCTGAATCGTTTCAGAATATAAGAGGGTGCGGTGGAAAAAGAAGAAAATGAAGATAAAATGCATTTTGAAGATTCTAATTATTTTAATTCTACCTCTTTTCCCCATTCTGTTTTATCTTCATACCCACAACTAATCACTTGAATGGCTTCTCTCAAGAGTGATGCCGGACTGATATCGTGCGGAACTCCACCGTTTTCCAATATCGTAGAAGCAGCAAAAACCGGAGATTGCCCAAACTTCTTCTCTAATTTCATTTGGGTAGTCTCCGAAGATATTTTTGCGTTAGATTCTGCAAAAGTATATCGATACATAACGATTACGACTTTCCTTTCATCATAAATTAATAAATAAAATAACTATAACGAGAAGATCTAGACAATCTGCTCTTGCCTTCAATTTGCTCTTCAATATTTTCAAGCGCATGTATTTGCTTCGATGTTTCTCTATGCTTTGTTTTCTTCTTTGTCTTATTTTCACCTCTTCCCTTCTTGTTCTTTCTCGAACCGCAGCAAAGACAGCACCATTTAGGCAAACAATTACATGTTTTGCTGGGAGGCTTCTTTTTTATTGGAGCATCATATCCATATAGCGCTTGCCTTCGAAATACACACCCAGTTCCAACGTAAATCGGCCCTTGTATGCCATCTAAACCTTTCATGTTGATCTGTTTTCAATTCAATTTTAGCCTTTAAAAAATACTAAATTCATCGATCTAAACAGAATTGAACCAGCAAATAATAAACACTTACATCGAAAAACACAACATTTCGATTCGAGTATCTATCATGTCGATCGATCCCATCGAACCTTTGAGGAAACTGCACATAGCAAACTTTCTTCCCTGCCTGAGGGTCCATCATGAAACACATAGCTTCTCTAAGTGCCTTGCTGTTATTGATGTAATGATCACAGTCGACATTCAGAATATATGGAGCATTTGAAAGAACGGCCGAAACTCGTACCTTTAAGGGAAAAAAAGGATAAAAAATTGGGTAAGAAGGAAAGGAAAATAAGTGTCAAAGATGAAGATTAAGCACTGGATTGTACCAGTGCGTTCATAGCCCCAGCTTTTTTATGGTGTTCAAACCCTGGTCTCTTTTCACGAGAAACATAAACCAACCGAGGTAACTCATTTCCTTCGCAATCATGAACACCATTATCGCCCAGAAAGACCTAAAAATATGAAAAAAAAAATTTGAAATTAAGAAATTCAATTTTTAATCATATTATACTATAATATCTAAAAGATGAAAAATAAATAAATACCTGAATCATGCCGGGATGGTCCCGAACAAGGTTCCCTGGCCATGGAGTTCCATCCTGCATCGTCCAGCCATCCTCAGGGACTTTTTGTGCCATCGCTACAAGTCCATTTATTTTGACCTTAAATTCTTCGTATTTCCTCTGTTCAACAAAACATCGCAACGTAATAGATTTAAATTGTGTGGCTAAGCTTTATAACGAACGATAAGTACACCAATCGCGAAATATGATCCAGAGAAAAAAGTGACCTTCATTGCCCGCCTTTCCTTCACAAAGGCTGGATGAACTTTGTTCTTCAAGTAATCAATCTTCTGACCGAAATACCACTCCGGGGCCCGGGGCTCGATATTGAACGTTTTGCAAAACGGGACCCACTTTCTAGCAAACTCCGACGTCTCGGAAAGAGCTTCAAACGTTAACATTGCAGCTCCATCGTCCGAGACATAGCATGCAACTTTCTCGACCGGATAATCGACAGCCAAGATGGAAAGAACTGTGTTTGCAGTAATCAACGGAGGTTCTTTCATGGGATCAACTGTACTCACGAAGATGTCTACACCGGCTAACTCCGAAGGCTTCCCTTCTTTTTCATACCTGAGAAACTTAAGGTTTAAAAATTAACATCGACCAAAAAGCTCAAAAAACACAAAAATTAGGCACAGCGGATTAAGTATTATTCAGGCAGAAACCAAAAGAAAACGATTATGTGCTTTACCTAAGTGATAGGCGATCAAGATACGTTTCGCGTTCAATTGGGTACCATTTAGGGAACTGATCTAAAATCCACGAAACAGCAAACCAAATCTCACATATAACAGATGTCAACCACAAACCATATGCATCCTTGACTGGATGACGAAGTCGATAATGGAGAAAGAAGCCAATGATAACGAGGCGGAGGATTATAATTAATCTGTATGGATTTATCTTGCTTGAAGAGATGGGTAATTTCCTCGATAGTGGCTGCCTCCCCTCATCCATCCTATACACAAGGAGAGTAAACTAGTGAGAAATGAAATGATGGTTAAACAAAGAAAAGGACAATAAACTATATGGATAGGATCAAAAGTGATTGTGAAATAGCAATTTCGAGATTGGATCAAACACAAGCTCATAGACAATAATTAATCACTTACATGGGGATATCAGCATCGTCAAGATTGTTTTCGTCATATTTACCACCACCGTCGTGGTTCATCACCTGAAGTTTCTCATTTTGCCTTCTCTTCCACTCATCCATTCTGTCCTTCCATGCCACACTCCCATACCCATAAACTGCAATGTCTTTCTTAGGAACCATAGGTCTGGATTGCACTACAATATCAAAACACGAAGACTTATCCATCCGACAAATACACAAAGCGAGCACAAAATTTAAGATTTAACAAGAAACTATTATAAGAATCTTCACGGCGACTTACAAGGTGCAGAAGGATCAGAAGAAGGCATATGATGAACTTTGTTTCGATGATCCATAAAAGGTGGCACGATAAGAGCATGTCGATTAGAAGATGAATCAGAATCCTACAAGCAATACATAATGTCTTTTCTATGTTACTTTCATTCGATATCAGTACTCAGATGGATATATGCGAAAAAGGGGTAGTGTAGAAAAGTTACCTCCTCGCCATAAGTAAGTAATGGGATCTCAGTGGGGAGGGAAGAGGATTTGTTTTCTGCATGAATGGAAATTCCAGATGAACTACGGACAGTGTTATATTGAGAACTAAGCATAGCTTCTGTCGACGCCATTCCGTCAAGGTTTCCGTAGTCAAATTCATTGTCCAAATCATCAATGTCATCTTCTTCCTCATCACCATCAACCCTTGGACTGCCTGAATATAGTATCATTTTCAGTATTTTTATGATTAGTGCTCTCGATCGAACATGAATAGTATTTAATTACTAAAAGGATAGTTTGATTTGGAAAAGAAGAACAATTTGGAAAACAACCTCACCTTTGATGCGTTTATATCTAGTTTTACACTGAGGGCAGGCTTGATTTCCCTCTCTTCTCTCATACTCGTAGCAAGGTCTGCACACAGGGAAAGCGCATTCGTTACAGGCGACGAACGGATCTCCGTCAAACGTGATTTCTATCTCATCCCCGCAAATATGGCATACTTGGCCACTCAACTCCTTCACAGACTTGATCTGTCAAAAAAACCAGCAATTGGAGAAGAGAAAAAGCTATAAGCATGAAGCATTCCACGCCAAGTTAAACATGAACAAAACCAAGAAAACTTTGCTGTTAATGGCATAATACAAATTAGCAAAACCAAATTTGCTCAATGCAACAGAAATCTCTAGAGCTGCTCTTAGTAAATTTTAATCAAATTATTTCATTTACTCTACATGGAATGAACAACTATGAAAATAGATCTAGAACAGAAACTAAAACCCATTGTACATTACATCTTCAAAACCACAATGGCAGTTCCAATCTTTTTTTTTCATTACAAACAATTTACCCATAATAACCCAAAAATTTGAAAATTCATTGAAAAAACAGATATTGGAATTGCAAACATTTTTCCCAGGTAGGAAACATCAAGAGAACTCGAAATCAATATGAATTTTTCTCAAGGAAATGTATTTCCAATAAGCAAAAAAAAAAGCTGAAAAATGACAGTAAAGATGGGCAAAGTCGAAAACCCCTTCAATGAATAAAACAAACAAATCAGCCAGGAGAAATTGCAATAGATTTTACTGTATACCAAAAAGAAAAGCGAAGTAAAATGTATCAAGCCAAAGCCAAAAAATTCACAGTTTGGGTGGCTTACTCGCCCATTTTCTTCAGCATTGATAAGAACAAACTCATTTCGGTTGTGAGAGCCAGCAATGAGTCGACCGCCTGTATCCATAAATCACCAATCCTTCAAACTCCAAAAATCTACCTTTTCCAATTCAACATATAAATCTCCCCAGATGGAGAAAACCCAATTAGAAAAACTCAATCTCCCACTGATTCTTCTCTGGAAAACCATCAAATGGATAAGAAAATGACCCACATAATGAAAAGAACAGAAAACAGAAATGGCCGCGTTGGTTCTCTTGATTCTTCCACAAGCAAGCTGGGTTCACTCTGTAAACCCGGGAGTGCTCTCAACCAACGCCAATTTTAGCGAGAGAAAGCGATAGAGAGAGAAGGATGAGGAAGAAGTGGTTGTAATTGTGAAAAGAAAGAGACCGACGCGTAATAAAGAAGGAGAAGATAGATCCAGAGACGTATGTGTGATTGGAAAAGAAAGTTTGTGAAAAGTGGGGTGAGTGTGGGACCGCTTCTGGCCTGGTGCTCAGTAGCTTCTCTTCTCTTCTCTCCTCCTCTCCTCTCCTTCGATGGAATTAGTGAGAGAAAGTTGAGAGAGAAGGAAGAGAGATGTAATGAAAATGAACGAAAGTTTAATGGTTTGGTTGGGTTTGGTTGTCACTGTACTTCTCTCTCACTCTTCCTCCTCCTGATGCCAAGCGTACTAGCGTAGAACTACAAACTTAAGTCATGTGTTAACAGAAAAAAATTACATTTTTAGGTCTCCAAATAATTTATTCAAATTTTATTATATTATTATCGAGGGTAAATAATAATATATTATTATTTTTCTCATCAAATTTAATAAAAAAAATATCATTTATTTATATTAGTTAAAATAGTTAATTAGAATAAAATTTATTAAGAAAATTAACAAAAACAACTAAGTACTAAATTATAATATCATTGACAAAGTAATAACTAAATAATTTTTACTAACAAATAAAATAATAAATTATGAAAAATGACCGACACAAATATTATTGTCACGTTTTTTGTTAAAAATTTAATTTTTTTCACACTGTCGTCCGCTAAGGAAAATACTCTTTCCTTTTTTACAACGAAAAAAATATTTTTCGCACTGAAAATTATATCTTTCACAACAGAAACATATTTTTCGCAGAATATTAATTAATTTTTAAGATGCTCGTTTTGGTAATTAATTACAAAATTAATTACCTATTAATTAATTACCAAATTATTATTATTATAATGTAAAATTAATTAATTAACTATTAATTAATTTAGTAATTAATTTTAGGGAAAAATACGATGAGAAAAATATGTTTTCTATTGTGAAAAATACTTTTTTTGTTGCAAAAAGAATCGTTTGAGCTGTAGAAAGAATATTTTCCTACTATGGAAAGCAGATCATTGCATAGGGCTAGTTTCACTACCGAAAATATTCTTTCTGCAACGAAAAAAGTATTTCACACAACAAAGTATCTTTTTTTCCATAATATTAATTAAATTAATAAATAATTTTAAAATTAATTAAATTAGTAAGTAATTTAGTAATTAATTAAAATAGTAATTAATGTAACCTTATAATAATAATAATAATTAATTACCGAGTAATTAATTTGGTATTTAATACTAAATTAATTACTAAGTAATTAATTATTATTATATGGTGAAATTAATTAATAATTTAATTAAAATTCTGCAAAAAAAATATGTTTTCGCTGAAGAAAATTCCCTTTTCGCTATAAAAATTACTCTTTCCTTTATGGAAAATACATTTTCTGCTGCAGAAAAGTAAATAGTATTTTCTATAGTAGAAATATGTCTTTCATTGTGAAAAAAAATTAATTTTTAATTGAAAATATGATAACGATGTTTGCACTATTTATTTTTCACAATTCAGTATTTTATTTTTTAGTGAAAATTGTTTAGTGATTACATTGTAACCGATCTCATAATTTAGTTACTTTTAAGCTAAATAATAAATTGATTAATTTAATTTAGAGAAATTAACAAAACAACCAATGTACTCTAGAATCAATGATAAGTCAACAACTAAACAATTTTCACTAATAACTTAAACACTGAACTATAAGAAATGGACGGAGCAAACATCACAATTACGTTTTCAGTTAAAAAAGATTATCATTCCGTTATGGAACGTTGTCTTTCCGTTGCAGAAAGTAAGTCATTGAAATAAGATTATGGAAAGACAACTTTTCGCAGAGGAAAGATGATTTTTCGTTGTGGAAAGAAAACTTTCTGCAGAAGAAATATGACTATCCTCTCCAAAAAGATGACTTCCATATAGGAAAGATAATTTTCCACAAAGGAAAATTGACTTTTCTCTGCATCTTTCCTCCCTAGATAAGGAATAAATCTATTATCTTCTTCATGGAAAAACATAGACAAGTTGCAATTCTCTCATGGATAGTAAAACAATTCTAAAACATCTGACATCTAAAATATTATATATTTTTTTACAAAATCTTCTAAATTATAAAATTAAAATCAACATATATAGTATTTGCTCAAATTCATTCTCCTTGGGTATTAGTTATTTTCCACTGAAAGTCTCTGAAATCACGAATTCTTGCAGTTTTTTGCATGGGTATTAATTATTTTTCACTGCGAGTTTTCTGAAATGATATGGTCTAGTAATTTTGCTCAAATTAACAGCGATATTTGCGTTGTTCATTTTTCATAGTTGAATGTTTTATTTGTTAGCAAAAATTATTCAGTTGTTGATTTGTCATTGAGCCATAGTACAATGGTAGTCTTGCTAATTTTGCTTTAATTTAATTTGAAAAGGACTTGAAGTTTTAATTTTAACAAATATGAAAAATAAAATAAATAAACATTTTATCTCATGATTTTTCAGTAAAATTAATAATAAAATAAGTTAGAGGATAATTCAAGAAAAAATTAAAAGCATAAAGATCTTAATAAAAAATAAAATAAAATTATCGAGATTAAATTAAAATGATACCTAAATTACAGAGATTAAAAATATATTTTCATTTATTATTTTTTAATGTTATACTTTTTCTGGTATTTTCATAATTTTGAACATTATAAAATATGGTTGTTATGCCGTCAGTTGGATTTTGCTTTGATTTTATTATTATTATTATTATTCTCATCAAAGCACTCATAGTTCAGGTCTAATTACACTTTTGTTTACGTTAAATTGAAAAATAGTCGTTGAAAAGTGAACCAAGGCCAAAAGGTTCAATAGCCTACATTAACTCGGTTTAACGCTTACATATTATTGACTCCATAAAAATATTTTTAAAATAAGCAAAAACAAAAAACTCAATCAATAAATCACAAAAATTAAGTTGTATGGAAAATCTCACCAACCAAAAAACCCTCTTAATAATTCCTTCGGAAAATAAATGTATTCCGTTGATATTTTTTTTAATGTCATTTTTGGTCTTCAATTTACTTCTGATTTAATAAATTTTGCATGTGAGTCTCTTTAATTTTCGGTAGAAAATGAAGTTTTCGGTACAATTAATGATCATTGAATATATATATAATATAATTATCATAATATACAATGATTTAGCATGTCCATGCACTTGTTTATTTAGGTTTTAAAATGAGATAATATACAATATTAAAACAATATTGTGTTACATTTGCATCATATAAATGGAATTTATTAATTCTTTAATTCTTTAATTTTAGGTTTTTAAATTAAAATTTATGTCATGATTCCTAAATAGAAAATTTTCATCTATTTTAGTAATTTTGTTAATACTTAGTAATTTCGTTATTGTATTTCCATAAATAAAGGATCCTTGGTCACTAAGAGTGTGCAAAACCAAACCAAAACAGAATAATTAAACTGGAACCGGCCAATTCGGTTCTGTTCATATCGGTTTTGCACATCGTAAAACTGATTTTCGGTTCAATTTGTTAAGAACCAAAAAATTCAATTCGGTTTTTTATTTGTCTTTCTCAAAACTGACAAAACCGAACCGAATTCCCTTCAATCCCTCTCATCTTTGCTCAAAAATCTTCAAAATTGAAAATGAAGAAGTGAAACTATACGTCTATCCTCTTAATAGGTCTTTGTATTCTTCTACTCTCAGCATAAAAAGCTTGGAAATGTGTACTGAGAGTTTAGGGAGTGAGACAAACAACAACAAAAGCAAAAGTAGCAATAGAGAAGAAATCCGTCCACTTCCATCAATGATGGCATGGAAAAATCCTAGAAAACAGAGCCTCAATTCAAAGAGAATCTCATTGCTTATATAAAAGAAAATTCCAGAAAACAGAGCCTCAAATCCCATTGCTTATTTGAATTTTTGAAAATTTGTTGTAGTTGGTTTTATACTTGCAGGAAATGCTTTCTTCATGAGTAAAAAAAATCCAAATTTGTGTCTACATTTAGGTAAAGGAAAAGGAGGAGAGAACACAAACCGCTAAGAATATTGTAAACTCTATCATATATCTTTGCAAATGTAGGGGAAGAAATAACAACCTCCCGAGTAATTCCGTTGTACCTAACCGACAACGAAAAGATGAGGCCGAGGTCGGATGGGGCGTACAAGTGTAGAGAAGCTATCAAGTTCACTAGCTTCTTAGAACAGACGAGGATTGCCCCAAACTCTAAAATAGCAACCTGATGTTCATTTTTGAACGTAACAGTCGCCTCATCGTTGAAGAACGTGATCTCTAATCGATCTCCACTCAAACCCTGAAGCACAAAAAGAAGCTGAAATCCGAGAGATAGAAAATGAGTTGGAGGATATGCTTTCTTCATTAGTAATAATTGTGATTATTTTGATATTTAATAAAACAAAAGATAAAACCAGAACTGAACTGGAATCAGAAACGAAGTTTCCAGTTCGATTCTAGAACACTGAATTCTCAATTTTGGTTCGGCAATGACTGAACCGAAACCATTGCGATTCGGTTCGATTTCACACTAAAATCAAACAAAATCGCATGTTGAACACCCTTGTGGGTCATCTCCCCCAATGCGTAGAGGTGTCTCCATTTCAATTCAATATTGCAAAGTGACTTTATTTTATTTATATTTTCATTTTATATCATAATTATTTTTTTATTTATTAATGAAAAATATTATTTTAATTATTTATAATCTACTATAATTATTCTATAAATAGGCGTCCCCTTATGTGAAAGAGTTAAATAAAGACATATTTCCTATTAATATTCTTCTTCAATTTCGCTTTCTTTACTTTTCAAAAGTAAGAAAATGATTTATGAAAAAATGGTTTGAATCATTTTAATTTATTAGTATTCCGTTTATAGATTTATTTTCTTAAAAAATAGAATAAATTAAATATTAAATATTTTAACCCAGCAAATTAAAAACAAAATAATAATAATATAATAAAAGGCTTTCTTATCAAATCATTGTTATTTTGCAATAATTAAGTCTAATCAAATCAGTTGCTTTTCCTAACATTCCCACATGGACTATGCTATGCCCATGGCCCGAGTCAACATAAATAATTAAACAAATAATATTATATAATTTGTCCGGATAGACTTTTTTGTTAATAATTTTAAAATATACTTTTGGAAACTTTTTTTAATAGTACAATTATAAAATTAATTAATATAGAATAAAATATAATATTTTCAGATACATAAGTGACACAACTTTAATTGCCCTCCTAATTAAATACTAAAGTTTTCTTAAATGTTGTATTTGGATTTTTTTAGAGAATTGGTCATGAATTGTTTTAGTCGTCTATCTATTTATTTATTGAATAAAGTAAAATACAAGCTTTGAATTAGCGATAATTGATAATATCAATAATTTTAAAGAATTATCATAAATATGTAAAAAAATATCTTATGATAAAATTACATCAACATAAAAATAATAACGAGATAAATAAAGAATCAAAATTCATTCTTAAATAAATTATAAAATAATGTAATTACTAGTACATGAAGAAAGTTAATGATCAAAGTTAGTCCATAATTGATTTGTTTAATTAGAAACAAGCAGAAGATTAATAAAGGAAAGAAGAGTTGGTGTGATGGATGAAGAACATGGCACGTGGCGAGAAGGTTGCAATGGGGGGCCAAAGGCAACTGAGAAAGTTTCAATGAGTGAGCAAAGTTGTGAGAGCTGGCTTTGTGTTTGCTTAGATGGAAAGTGATGACCCATTTTCCATCATTTTCCTGAGAAAACGCAGGAAAGTAACTTCCAACCCTAACTCCAGGCTAGCAATGGCGAGACTTGTTTGGATTTTTCCCATCTTAATTGAAAGAAAGCTGTTGGGTTTTAGTCAGACTTTGAGCTTGACACTCGACAATGGCTGACCTAGTTCAGACTGTGTTAGTTCAGATGATTTTTCAACTTGTCTGTTTTAGGGTTCTTCATCTTTGTGGCGTCTCGCTGCATCCATTGATCATGACGACACCAGTTTGGACTGTGTAATCATTGCCAAAAATGATGCTTGGGAACATTGGAAGTCAAATTTTGTAGTGGGGGTGAGTTGTACAACCTTTTCTATCTGTCAGCGTTAAATGACCGAATTCTATATTTCCTTTTAATGAAATAAAGTTCTGAATTTTCCATACAAATTTGTATGCTGTATGAATCCTATTTATTTCATATTTTCAATTTAATTTCTATGTTTTCATTATTTACTGCAAAAGAAACTCTCCCTGTAATTTTTAATTTCATAATACCCTTTCTCCTGGGCTCTTCAACTTCTATCTATTGAGGTTTTTCATGTAAATCATTATATTAGGTTCATTTTTCATTTTTTATTTTTCTTTTTTGTGATTTGTTTTTTAATATTACATTGTGGATAATCAAGCTTAGGGGTAGGCCTTGTGATGGTGCGGTCGACTCGGGCAAGTTGAGCAGTCATCCGAAACTATACTCAAGGGCATCAAGTTTTTAAAGATGTAAAGTGGTGAGCAAAGATTGCATAAAAGGTCATCTAGAAGCATACCCAAGAGCAACAAAGTTTCAAAGGCTTGTTGAAGTGGTCGACCGTTGAGGTAAACTGGTCAAACAAATCAAGAAAGAATTTAAGGATGATCTGTGAGGATAAAAGTTTACTAAAACATATATCTATGATTTTATATAATAAAATAGGATAACTAGTAGGGGGATGTCCTATGTTAAGCTAAAACGAGTAGTTCAAAGTGTAAAATATGAGAAAAAAAATGACAAGCTGGTCATTTGACTTCAATAATTAAAGCCAAACTTGTAAATCATCAATGAAATCTCTAGAACTTTAATATATAAGATAAGAATGAAGGAAATCACTGCTACTTGCTGTGAAGAAACAAAGAGGAAGAGAGAAAAATAGAAAAGAGAAAGAAAGAAGGTTTTAGAGAGAGAAGTGGAAAATTGAAGTTGCAAAAGTGAGATTTTGAGATAGAAACTCAAAGAAAAAGGGTAGAGAATGTGAAGAGGATTCTAAAGAATCCAAAAAGTAAAGAAGAAAGTAAGTTTGAAAACTCAAATTCAATATTGATAGTGTCAAACACCAAGCTAATCCTTTTTAGAATTAGAATTTTATGTGAATTGCAAGATTTAGATGATAGAAGTTACAATATATGGTTTTTATGAGGATACCTCTAAATTGATGATAGTTTTCTTTAATCAAATTGGTTGATTGAAAATAATATTGTTTTAGTTTGATGAGTAAGAACCCTAATCTAGATGATTTGTTTAAACTATGCTTATATTGCATAGTTTAGGTGAAAATTGATGTATGGAAGATATTGACTATTGTTATAGTTAGTTTTGATACAAAGAGCTTCGAAGAATAAGGGATAAAGTTACAGGATTTGGTTGAAAATGATTGAATGAAAGAGAACATTTATATACGTTAATAAATATTGCTCATAAATAGTTTTGGAATAAAATTGTTACAATAATTTAGTAGAAGACATTGAATTCTTGGATTGTGTTATCATTCATTGCTTACATGTATGATTGATATTAGTTTGGTTTTGGTTACAGTTTGGTAATCATGAAGGCATGAAATTGATATAGAAGGGGGGACATCATTAAAAGATGTCTAGCTAGTTATATGACCATAATTTATGCATTGTTTTGCTTGCTGATATGCGTGGTTAATATTACATACATTATTAATATGTATTTATATATATTCAATGTATGCATAAAATGAATATTTAAATTATGCATTATGAAATTATATACGAAAGGTATCATGAAAGATATGATTGATCACATCTGAGCCCAATATATTTCCCCATCTATATATTGTGTGACAAATGGAAAATAAAAAATAGAAGGGAAGTGACTATAAACCCTTATTGGGTTGCAAATCCCTAACCCTCCAGAGGTATATCTTGATATGTACGCACCTATTGAGAAAAATCATTGCGTGCTATTTTTCATACAATGGATTATGATCACAAATATTAACATTAGCATAATATGATGATATGATATTTGTTAATAACATCTCCATATATATTAAATAAAGCATTTCCATTGATTAAATTATCAGTGAATGGATGTAGAAAAGAAAATCATTGTGTGATATTTGTATTGCATATTATTGTGAATTGGAATATCAATATAAATATTGATCTAGGTGTTGGGAGTTGGTTCTACACTTGCAAATTGTATGAGATTGTAATTTTTGCGTATTAATCTTACTTACTTAGCTTTGTCAGCTCTCTCGATTGGGGTTTTTATTTTTGAGATATAGGTGACAATATAAAAGACAAGGCTAAAACACCTCAAAGGAAAATAGACTCAACACTCAAGGTAGATTTATAGCTTGAAACTCTTTAGCCTAGTGCGTGTGTGAGTTTAGTTTTCGTTGTACATAAATGTGTAAGTTGTATATAAAAATTAAAATTGGTGGCTCAAATCTTGTAAATATTATTATAATAGTTTTAATATATCGTTTTAAATAAAAATCATATAATTTATTTAGTCCTAGTTACAGTAAACAAAATTATGGGTCGTCTTGCAAACTTTGTGAAACCCACAATTTTTAATGTGGTTGGGGGCGATTAAAAATATAAAATTTTACATGGAGGTACGTTATTTTAACTTTGTTTCAAAATAGAGTGACATCACATTATCAAGCATAAACTATTATGATGTGATAATATGACCTGGTGGGCTTTTCTTGGACTGTTTAAGCTCTAGACCCATTTTCTCATTTTGGTAAACTGGTGGTGATGGTCGTCAGTGGGAAAAGGGAATTGGAGGGCAAAATTTCACCCGATGAGGAGCAGATTGGCAATTTCAACGCATAAATCTACAACATTTTCAAAGAGTCTCAAGGGTATGTCAATTTAAACACATTTTTTTGTGAGAGGCCTTCCATATATTTTGAAATCTTGAATATAAATACATTAATATGTCTTGTTTGGGTTCAACATTGTTTGGTGTTAAACAATTAGAGAAACTTGAGATTTTGTCATGAAAACTAGATAAGTTGTGTTGTTTGCACGGGGGCGCTAATGTCAGTTGAGTTCAAGCCGCGACAGTGTATAACATCAGGTTACGATGCAGAATGCATTTTTAGAATTGATGGTATCTTGACATATGTCGCATTGTAGAGCCAAAGAGGTGGTGTTGCGGTGCTAAGATAGACATGTGCCAGGTGCCAGGTGCCGTGACGCCCAATGTTTTGGGATCGTGACTCTATTCCACATGTGGGTACTGCAGCGCCAAGCCAATTTTAGACCTCTTTTGGAGACATGTTTCTTGAATTCTTGAGTTGGGTTTTAACCTTGTTATAGAACCCCGACTCTTATTCTAAGAGTTTATAAAGTATAGTAATGAGAATTCACATTTAGGTAAAAAAAAATCATGTATTGGTTTGAATTTCGAGGATATAGTTTTCAATAGTCCCGTAAGGTAGACATTTGTAACTCCTGTTTTTTATAAATCTTATTTTCTTGAAATATTGTTATATATATATATATATATATATATATATATATATATATATATATATNNTATATATATATATATATATATATATATATATATATATATATATATATATATATATTTTCTAAAAACACCATCATAATTAAACTTGTCGTTTAAATGTTATTGAAAATAAAACGCACTTTATAAATTTTTACAACAGAAGACTTTATCAATTAAAATATTTTTCTTGCCAAAACTAAGTTTAAAAGTCCTTATAATGAATAATAAACTTATACATAGTGTAAAGTATCCAACTACAAACAACTAAGATTGACATGAAATTTTTTGCAAAAGTAGTTGACACACTCAACTCATAAACCCTGGTCCACGTACCCAACAACAAGTCTTCATCATGGTGGGATTCCTCAACATGAACTTCGTATTTACCAATTCATCTGTAATATCTATATCTACAATGCAAGGTTCATCTATAAATCTAAGACTTAGCAAGTAATGCATGTAACCATAAACATAACATGTCGTGACTATAGGATCAATATGCGCATATATATATATGAGAGGGAGCGAGGGGAATTAGGCAAACTAAACTTTTTCATATGATAATTTAATTTTTAAACCCTAAGTGATTTATAAAAAATATTCAATCAAATAATAACAAATATAAGAGTGAGGGTTAAGGAGAATTAGGCGAACTAAACTTTTTCATGTGATAATTTATCTTTAAACCCTAAGTGATTTATAACAAATATTCAATCAAATAATAACAAATATAAGAGTGAGGATTAGAGAAATTGCAAACCAAATTTGTTCATGTAGTTTGGCAACTTCGGTGTATGTCCACGTTCCAAGTTTTTGACTTGCAAATCCTTAATCATCTAACCTCTCTGGTTAATGATGATTGACTTCACGAGTGTCAACCAAACTTTTATAATGACTATTTCTCAAGGCGTCATCCTTTTCGCTTAACTATTCGCAGGGCATCACCCTTGATTTGAGTACAATGATAATAAATAGAAAATACAACAAATAACCTAAACTCTTTATGTAAACTCTCAGGTTTTAGGATAGGAGAACTAGGTTTGACACTCTATGATTAATGAGGAATCGAGTATAAAATTTGGCAGAGCTTCACTTCGATTCTTACTTGGTTAATTTGAGTTTCAAAGTGTCTTCGATAGATAGACTCAGCTTGAGCGGTTGACCACCTTTGTTTCGGTCGACTGCCTCCCGACCGTTGGAATGTTGCCGTTATACTTTTGGTCCTCCGATTTTTGCTCTGGTCTGTCCAGCCGGTCGGCCTATTCCTCGTCGGTTAACCACTACTTCACTTCTCAAAAACTTGCCCGAATTTGTCTTATTGGGCGGTCGACCATTTCTGCACTAGTTGACTACGCTCTAGCATTCTTGAATTGTCGAGCAATCTGCCATTCGGCGTGTAGACCACCTTCAATTTGGTTGAACGCCTCCACTATTTTTCACTAATTTGGTTGACCACCTCAGTGCTTTAGTCGACCTCTTTTCTGTGTTTTGCCCAAAATCAATATTCTAAGTCCCAATAATTTACCTATAGGTTATATGAACTTAGATAAATATATTAGAACATATAAATACCCTTGCTAATTAAGATCAATATAATTATAAAAATAATATAATTAATCAATAAACAACTTATAATTTTAATTAAAATATTTATCATCAAAACAAATAAGCCTAATGACACTTAGGCTAACAGTGACATTGGTTTTTCTTACTTTTCTTTCATTTTTCTTATTTTTCTTTCTCTTCTCGGGTTGAGTAGGCACGATGGTGGGCACACACCACGACCCTCCATACTGTGGGAGGTCTTTTCTCTGTGGGAGACATACATCCTCTATGTGGGAATCCTTCATTAATTGTTGTGCAATTTAATGCATAGTGACCTAGCAACCTTTTGTGCCAGTCAGCCGTAACCTCGTCATACCATGTTAATGAGCTTATGCCTCACTGGTCTTCTTTGTGGGACAACCTGTTCTCCTTACCCATTTACATACGTTTCATATTTTATCTTTCTTAGATACAGATTCATGCATGAACATACATAAAATGCCACGGATCACATCCTCATCAATTGACCATTGCAATACTTAAACAAACCACAATAACAAATCCTCGAGTGCATTTATCATCACAAATAGCACCGTGCAATATTTAAACAATAGCATCCACAAATCTTCAACATATGAAATAATTAAATAAAAACAATAACAACAAATCCTCAAGGACAAAACAATATAAAACATAACCATAAAATCTATTCTCATCATCACAGGTGACAGGGAACAAAATATGGCATATCCTCAAGACAGTTTCCATTAGTAAAACAGTGAGCAATATATTCTTAGAAATTAGACATTTAACAATGTAACGAAAATATTACTATAAATTGAACACTAAAACTAATGCAGATAAAATTCCCAAATCCAAAACCAGACATCACAGATTAAACATTAAAGAGAAAGAATAGAGAACAAGAAGAATTACGTGATTCGAACGAAGTCCTACATCCACGGATCCAAAACTCCATAGCAATCTTTGCATTAATCGAAAACGATTCATCAAGTCTTTACAAGATCTCTTTCTCAGTTTCCAGAAAAGAAAAATGAAACCCTCAAAAACCACTTCTCCTTTCTGTAAAACCCACTGTCTTATCTCACATACCAAAGCATAAAACAATTAATAAGAACCTTGTTTACCGAGCAGCCATTTTACATAATTGCCCTCCAATGATATATCTGAAGAGAGAAGACACATTGAAGAACACATGCCAGAGATAACATGAACTATTTACATTACAATGCTCCACCTGGTTCATGTAATCACCATAAACCAAAGCTATGGAACAATCACCAGTTCCAAAAGAACCTATATCCTGCACACTCCAACCAAATCTAAACAAAATTTAAACTTGGTTAGCTGTACAATTTTAGTTCAAGCATATGCAAGATTTCAAGCAGAATCAATTTTCATTACTTTGATATTTCTACTTTCAGCTACTTCACGAATAACATGCAATCTAACATCAATATGCTTAGTCCATTCATGAAAAACAGGATTCTTCATAAGATAAATTGCGCTTTGACTATCACAAAAAATAGTAAAATTGGAACTTTCTAAACCTAACTCTGTACGAAGTCCTTTAAGCCAAATTCTCTCTTTAAAATTTTCAGTTGTGTAACGACCCAGTTATTTATTATCTTTTAAAGATACGTGAAATTTAAATTTTTTTTTTTTTTTATAAAACGACAAAAAACCTTTATTAAAACCTTTTAATTGAAAATCAGAGTGTGTTTCTTATAACCAGACCGTTACTGCACTTTTATTAGACTCATTTGAAAATCGTTATAAGCAGTAGAAAACTATGGTTATATAAATCGTTTATTAAAATATAGCGGAAGCGTAAATTACTTTTTCTTTGAAAATGTGGCGGACGCGTAAATATTTCATTTAAAGACAATTAATTAAAATGTTCCTTTACGTTTTACAAACCCGTTATGCTTTTTACCTTCGTTAGCCTGACCAGCCACAAGTCTCGTCCGTGCAAATCCTTCATCAGTTGCTCCTAAATCTATTCGTCATTTTTCCTACACCGCAAGTCGTAAGCTATGAGCCTAATGCTCAGTAAGTGATATTACCTATCATGCTACTATATGCTCATGCTGTGCATCTTTAAAATCGTATGCAGTTTAAGTTTCTCTTCTTTTTCTTATCTTTTTATCCTTTACATTTTAATTATCGTCTTCATCAGTTGTTTACGTTTTATTCATCGTTTTCATCTTTTACCTTTGATATAGTAGAGACGACATAATCCGAAAGCCTGTTAATCATTGGCCGTTATGTCCCAACATAATCCAAGGACCTTACAACAGATATGAGCAACAATGGCATAATCCGAAAGCTTGCTAGAAACGATGGCATAATCTAAAAGCTCACTAGCGGCCGTGCCACATAGGCTTAAATGGCCTCGCGTCATATCGTTGCCTTTTTCTTTTCTTTAATTTACTTATTATTCGCTTATTATTTGTTTCATTTATTTTCTATTTTGCTTTTCATGGTAAATTAGATAGTCCAACAACCCAAATGATGGTAGTTCACTTCGGGTGATCAGCCCTCGAGACCATCGTACACTTAGCATGTGTGAGCATCCCTTAAACCATTCTTTAAAATCGTGCACAAAAATTCATTTTTGTATTTTTTTTGAAAATCGTGATGCATGATGCTCGTGAGTGCATACAAATTCTAAAAGCATAAATAAACATTCAACGTGTTGTAAAAGCAGTAAACAACGAAACGTGTGATTAATAATGGTAAACATGCCAAGAAAGCTACGTGCAATCAATAACTTTCAACATGCTAGGAAAGCGGTAAACAACGAAACGTGCAATCAATAACTGTAAACATGCTAAGAAAACGGTAAGCAACAAAACGTGCGTAAACATATTAAGAAAGCAGTAAACAATGAAACGTGTGATCAATAACTATAAACATGCTAGGAAATCGATAAACAATGAAACGTGCGATCAATAATTGTAAACATGCTACGAAAGCTGTAAGCAACGAAATATGCAATTAATACCTATAAACATGCTAGGAAAGCGGTAAACAACGAAACATGCATCTCCTAATCTTGCGATGTAGGGCCCGCAGACCAAAACACATGCATATCACTTACCTCGATTGCTTAAAGCATTTAACGCTTATTCGTTATCATTTTCTTCCTTCTTCAGTACCTTCACAATTTAACAACGCTTAATTATTGATCTAATCGCTTTAATAAATTTGTTAATCTCACCTTCATTTATATTCTTATTTCTTATTCGTCATCTACTTGAGTTTCCTAAAAGAAACCTCTTCATTAATTACGACTTAGCTTTATTAATTAATCTTGATTAATAGCGTTTAGAAACTTAGTTCAACATATAGCGAAAGCTAACGTGATTTGATACACATATTACAGATTCATAAATACTAACGTAATTTCACCCATGAATTATCGGTCCATTATTCAACCCCAATAACAACATCTGAATCGAGACACTAATCTAATTTCCATAATATCTTTATTCCAATTAGTGGACCGAATTCAAAACCAACCCATAACCTAATAATTCACATCACATAATCGAGTAACAGAACAATAAACCTATTTCATGAATATGTTTATCCATAGTGATTGACATGAATAACTAAATACGATTAGCAGAACAATAACATCCAACACTGTCAATCAATCTATAACCAAATAACAACTTATTTCATAGGACAATGACAGATGATCACCACACATCCAAATGAATAGAACATGTATTTTATATCTCATCCAGATAATAACCAACAACTTATCTTATCACACCCAACTAGATCATCCAACAACAACATATAATTATCACTAAACCTTTTAGACTATAAATTCGAGCAACAAAGTATTGATCTAGATATACATCCAATGTACTTAAATCTTTTCTTCATAAAATCAAATAGTATTCTAGAACTTAAAACCAAATCCAACAGAATGTTCCAATATGATTCATAGAATATCACCTAACTCATTATTCAAATAACATAATAACAAACTCATTCAACAAAGGCATTATCTTGTTAACCAACCGCAAAGCTAATCCAACATAACAGATTATTTCATCCCACAAAATCATCCAATCACCGGTATATATCCATCAACTAACTGAATATCTCAAAACTAACTAAAGCAGTTCAAGATACCACTCAATATCAATGTTGGACTTATCATCTGAAACAGAAACCAACAGACTAACACAACCGAGAGGGAAATCTCACCAGACAGGGCATACCCAAAGTAGGAGCTCCAACACTCTCGGCTTCCAGAATACTCAGACAGACCAATCCTCCAGAGAGCTCTTAGCTCACCCGAGAGCTTTCAGCTCTCTGTCATGCCCATTTATATGGCCTTCTTCTCTCTGTCAAAATCACCAGCTGATTCCCCCCAAGAAGACAACCACTCTGCCTGGCAGAGCAGCCCTTCTGTACGCCCAACCAACCATTGCCCTGCTCCACAGAATGTTCCCCACGCTGTACTGAGTGTGATTCCAGGTTGGAAGATTCGTCCTTGACAGTTAGCAGTTCAACCCGAACCGGCAAGACCGATTTCGGAGGTACCCGGGTCGCGAGTCGCGGGTCGCACCTAGACCGAATCGCCCCTGGCCATCGCGAATCGCCGTTGTCGATAGCTCCTACAACAAACCACCAGCCAAGGACCCAACAATAGAAAGCATAGAAGGAGGAGTCCGCCAGCTTACCACGATTCGTTGCCAGAAAACACCACCCACAGGAGCCCCGGTTTGTCCCATGACTTGGCGACGCCGAACCCAAAATCGCAACCCGCTTCGCTGACTGCAGCCTGCCTCTACGCCGGACAACGCCCCCCTTCACGAAGAAGCCACTCGCGTCGAAGTCGTCGTTGTCACCCGATCTCCTTCCCTCTCTGTCGCACTCTCTCTCAGCTTCCTCTGCGCGAAATGGCCGAAGGCCAACATCAAAACCAAATAACCTAATTCTTCCCCCTCTCTTCAATTAATTTATGAACTGAATCAAAGCAACCCGAACCACAGTCAATCTGAACTGGACTACTCCTCCATCCCCATTTTAATTACATTTTTATTTATTCCTTCAATTCCCACTAATTTCTCTTAATCCAATCTTCCACTTAATCTCCAATAAATTACTCTATAATATTTTAATCACAACTAATCCAATAAGTCTCATTGTATTCTTCTTCCAAATTAATTCTTAATTATCATCTAATAAATTTTCATAAATTATAATCTTACGGAGACGTCATTGATAATACCTCCAAAATTATCTAATTAATCCAAAAATCTCCAATTTATTTCTAAAATAAAAGTCAATGTATTACATTTCTCCCTCCTTATATAAATTTCGTTCTTAAAATTTGCTTAGCGTAAACATCTTTCTCACTTATTATCCAAAGGATTTCTTTTTCTTAATCCAACTTAACCATTTTAATCACACCGAAATCTAATTACGCATCAAAATACTAATTCCACACCTCAAAAACCCATCATAATTGCATCATCTTCACAAGAAAACATTTTGATGCAATCACCTTTTTATTTCTTAAGCTAGATTCACTTAATCCAATTGTTAACTCTTTACCCAAATCATCACTTATCTTACAAAGATTTAGCATTTTCACTTCTTCACCAAGAATTAACGTATCACTTTAGTAGATTTTCATAATTCCTTGTGGGATTTCCCTTATTGAGAAAACTCATTTATTTTCTTTTCTCTTGTTTAGCTATCCAACAAATAAAGATATCAAAATTTCTACACTCTATACCTTATCCTTCAACCTTAATTCCAAAAGATGTTTGCCAGTCGTAACTTCCTCATAGCATCATCTTATTATTGTCCTTAGTATATGCAAAATTCTTATAAACGATTGAACCTAAACAACTTTTTGTTCAATTACATCCTTTAAAGCTTGTTGATCATAATTGTTTTCTTCAAAATACGATTGCTTGAGTCATCATTGAAACCTTTAAATCCTTAGGAACCATTATCAGTTAGTTTTCCAAACCAAAACCAGATAGTTCTCAACCAAGTGATCACTCACATTACTGCGTTGAGTCATCAAGGTGTCTTCCAAGATGATTTTCTTTGATCCAAATTGTAACACCCCAACTTTTTTTTTTTTAGTGGATAATTGTTTAATTATCGTGGTATTACGAATGACGTATTCATAAGAATTTCATTTAGTGAAATTAAATTGAATTTACTGTAATTAAAATAAATATTAATTTAAAGAATTTAAATTATAATATTTGAGATTTCTTATAATTGTTTTATATTAAGGATTAAGTTAATTGTTTTACATTAAAGAATTAATTAGGATTTATCGAGATTAATTAGAGATTTAAGAAAGATTAATTGGGGGATTAGTTATAATTAAAATGTAATAAAATAATTAATTGAAGATTTAAAATGAAATTAGAATTTAAAAGGGGTAAAAAAGAAAATAGAAATGTATCGATTTGGGGTGAAGAGAGCCCGAGAGATGCAGAGGCGACGAAGGAGAGCAAGGCAAGCTTCTTCATGGGTGACAGACGAACGACAACGGCGACGAGGTGGGTCCGGTGAGCTTGGTCGTGCGGGTTTGCGGTTAGGGCTCGGGAGGTACGGCTTCACGGATTCGATGGATTTTGCGAGGCAAATCGAAACTCCTGCGGGTTGCATTTTTCGGCGTCGATTTCGGTATGTGGGTCAGGTTCTCTTCCGTTTTCTGTTGATCGGACATCGATTGGGAGTGATCGACGTTTTGTGGAGGATGCAGGCCTTTGGTTCGCAATTTGCGTCGGACATCGGTCTGTGATGGCTTGCGGTTTGGTCTTCGATTCGGTTGGACCAAACCGGTCTGTCCTAATGATCCTGTGATTCTTGACTAGCGGTTTAGATGGGAGTTGAGAGGCGATGGAGTGCAATCCGAAAAATCAAGATCAGGGGCTGATATTATGGGATAAACTGTTATGCATTTCAGTTGTCATTTGTCTTTATATTTAGCGAGAGATAAAGACTAGTAGGGGAAGGAGAAGAAAAGAGCAGAGCTCTCTGGAGGGACCTCTCTGATGTTTTCTGCTAGAGGATTTGGCAGTGTCTTCTTCGCGAGGTAAGTCTCCTATTCAGGTGACTCCTCGACCTCCATTGTCGGGTACGGTGATCTTCCTCTAGTTTTGGTTGAATTTCAGTGTATTGAATTATTCTGTTATGTTGGGGGGAATTGCTATTAATTGAGGGAATTGCTATTAATTGGTGCTCTGTTGATTTCTCCTTGGTGTGTGTGTGATGGAGCTACTGCCATGTGAGCTGGGTGCTCTCTAGAACTAGTGTTGGAGCTGCTGGGTGCATCAAAGAGTTATCCCTACCTTGTGTCTTCGTCAATGGTAAGACTTGGGTGTGTCTTGGCCATGTGGAGGCCCTACAATGCAAGTGTGTGCGTGGGTTTATGTGCGGTTCCCTGTTATGTTCAGTTCCCTTATGCTAAACTGTGATGGTTAGATAAAGTGACAATGTTGATGCTTGTGTTAGTGGATAATTTTACTTGATGCTACCGTCGTTCAGATTCCCTTGCTGTTAGATATCTCCCTTGTTGGTTTTGCATATTCTAAATGCTTGATGTTGACCTTCTGTAGATAATTCCTTAGAGAATTTTACTGTTGATTGTACTTTGTAGTATTTCTTTGTACGAATCATTGTTATTTCCTTTGTGTAGTCCATAGATTTTTCCTTGTTGGTTGATTGTTGATTTCTCTGTTCTTTGTTTTGTACAAATAAATTGGTGAGTGAAAATTGTTGTGAAGTGTAGAGTGGTTGTTTGTGATTAGCATGTCGACTAGAGTAACGAATTTATAATTAGAACCTAAGCATGCTTAGGTTAATTTAATTAACAAGCATGTTAATTACAAACTTAGCTAGTTACTAGTTATTGATTTAGTTGTTAATTCATTAAAAGTTGTTAATCAATTGAATATATTCACCTGATCGATTTAGTTAACATAAATGAGTTAATTAATATAGCATGTTAATAAATTAGGTTATAAACTTTTCAAGCATGTTGTCGTTCATTAATTGTTTGATTAAATTATTGATTTGTTATTGTCATGCATACTTATGTCCGTTAGGTTTGTTGTATGGACTCTCTGTTGCTTGGCGCTTAATATTGTTAGTCCTGGTGCTTATGGTTGTGTTAGTTTTTGGAACTCGTTCTTGATAATCAAAACTATTAGTTTATTTGTTATGTGATCAAAATCGGTTAATCAATCCATTAGTGTAATCAACTTGCATTCCAAACACTTCAATCAATTTAATGCATCTCTTTGTTGGTAGTTGGTGTTAGTCTGTACACTTTTCTACAAATTCTCTGTTGATATTACCTTGTTTAATTCTTTGTTGATATGGTTGCCTTTATTCCTTGGATTTTGTTTAGTCTACTGTGAATTAATCCATTGAGCATGATAATTAATCAATGTAAATATAACTAGTATAAATAATTAACCTTTCGAGCATGATTATCAAACTGTTAATGAGATTAGTATATTGTTCTTTAAATTAAACTTCTCAAGCATGCCATCATTCTTTAACTTATTGTTTTGCTTAATCTATTGTATGGTTTGATTAGTTCCTTGTATGTATGTTTATGATAGTCTCATGACGATAGAAACAATTAGGAACACCATCACAGGGTGGCCACACGTCTTGAGTGAGGAAAATAACTAATATTTCCGTTGTTGGGATCACAAGACTAATTAACATAATTAATTAGAAAACATAGAATTCCCCAAACTCCATGCTCCATGTACTAGCTATTCCTAAAATACGTAACTATTCCTAATATACGTAATTGAAAGATTGGTTTGGGGTGGACCCATTTCGAAGAATTAAAGAACAAAATTTCATATGCATAAACCCATTTTCTTACTGGGCCTTTAGGCTCACGTCTTACTTGCGGTGTAGGTACATATACGAGCGGAGTTCTCAAGTAAGTGAAGGAGCAGTTGATGAGGAATTTGCACGCGTGAGCTTATGGTTGGTCAGGCTATGAGAAGTGAGAGACAATCAAATTGTAATTAATTTGTAATTAAATTTAGTTTTCTTTTTCATAAATTGTAATTTAAATGCTTAGTTATTTCCTTTAAATTATTTACGCTTCCGGAAATATTTTATTCTGAAATGATTTATTTCTGCTACATTTTAAAGTGTTCCTAACGGCCCGGCGTGCAGTCTGATATATTTTCTTAAAATTTAGCACATTTTAAATGTACGAAAATCTGGGTCGTTACACAAATTCTAAGTACGACTTGAGTAAAGAAACATTCTAATGATTTTATAGTAATTTAAATGCAATCAAAACAAGTTTGCATTCATTTCCCAAATGAATATATTACCACTTCATATATGAACAAAACCTAAGACACTCGAAATCCAATTCTTCTACATCATATCTTAGATTTATCTTGTTCTCCAAAGATCATCCTAAAGATCATTCTGACATTCCCGTGAGTAAGCTGCAACATCACTCATTAGACTCTCGTTTCTATTTCTGTTTCTATTTCTGTGATCGTACGAGTTTCCGTATCCATTTCTGTTTCTGTTTCCGTTCCCGTTTCTGTTTTCGTTTCCATATCTGTTTCCATTTCTAGAAACTCGATTCTGTTTCTGTTTCCATTTCTGTTTTTGTTTCCGTTTCCGTTTCCGTTTCCGTTTCTGTGCTCGTACCATTTTGGTATCTATTTCCATTTATGATTCTATTCCCATATCTGTATTCGTTTCTGGGGCTGTGTCTAAGTGAGTTTCACCAAACTTTTGGGTCCTTCCGAACAGTCCTACAACAATCCATCCATTTATCATACCCATTAAACAATGTATTTAAAAGAAAATTTAATTACAACACTATCTAATGTGTATTACATTTCACTTTCATTACGCTTTCTACTAACCAATGAAAATGTTACAAATAAGGGGTACATCATTCTTTCATCATTTACATCCTCGGACAATTTCTGCAAAATGGTCAGTCTTCCACCATTTAAAGAATTGACGCAACATAGCCAAGCATTCACCTTCATGATTTCTCCTGCACCTTGGGCACCGAATCTCCCATTAGTTTCCTTCTTCAAAGGGCCGCTTTATTCCCTTGGACGTAGACCCTTCTTCTTGTGAATACAGCTGAAGCTTTACCACTGACTTGTGTTGTTTTGAGATCTGATTCTTTACTTCTTCAAGGTCGAGAGCTCTTAATACAATCTCGGAGTAGGCTACCTCTTGTGTTCCTGCTCCAACCACACCTTCTTGAATCTCCGTCTTAAGTCCTCGTATAAAGTGGTGTACCTTGTGCTCATTACTCTTCACCATGTGCGGGGCAAACCACGACAACGCCTCAAACTTATGCATATACTCAGAAACTGATCTTTCCTGCTGTAGCTGAACAAATTTTACCAACTTCTTTGTCATTGTTGTGCGGTTGAAATATTTCTCGTAAAAGATTTTTTTGAATTCTGTCCAAGTCATCGTAGTCACATTTTTGGTTATCTTGACTGAGTCCCACCAAAATCTTACATCCTTGACTAGCATAAATGTGGCAGATGCTACATTTTCCTCTTCCTTTATCTTAACATAGGCCAACATGTCTTCCATGGTTCTCAACCATTCCTCAGCACTGTCTAGATCGGTAATATTCCCATCAAATTGAGGTGGTCGTAACCGTCGAAGCTTCTCATGACTTACATCTGGCTGCTCAGCTACACGTTGTTCCGCAACTCATTAATTTCCATGCACAATAATTTCCATTAAATTCTCCAAGTTTTTAGACCGTTGATCCAATTGATGTGATTTTCGTTCCACTAATTTAGTCAACCGAGTGATCGTTTCATCCGCACTACTCGTATCACCCTCTTGCCCAAATTTTCGCCGTCCTCTAACCATGATACCTTATGTCGCAAAATAAAATAATTATACATTAGGAAAAATTAAATTTAGTAACTTACTTGAAGTCGATGGAATATTTCTATGTCGAAACTTGTGGTGGTAGGCAGGCTACAATATTTGTTTTTTTTTTTTTGTTAAACACAGTTACGGTAAGTACAAGAATCAGTTTTAAAACATTTGCTCTGATACCAATTGTATCAGGGTAATTTAAAACGCAGTCAAGTTTTAAAACGTAGTTAAATTTACTAATTGGCTTTGATACCAACTATAACGACCCGATTATTTATTACCTTTTAAAAATACGTGAAATTTAAAATTTTTCTTTTCTTTTTATAAAACGACGAAAAACCTTTTAATTGAGAATCAAAGTGTGTTTCTTATAACCAGACCGTTACTGCACTTTCATTAGACTCGTTTAAAAATTGCTATAAGCTGTAGAAAACTATAGTTATATAAATCATTTATTAAAACATAGCGGAAGCGTAAATTACTTATTCTTTGAAAACGTGGCGAAAACGTAAATATTTCATTTAAAGACAATTAATTAAAATGTTCCTTTACGTTTTACAAACTCGTTATTCTTTTTTACCTTCGTTAGTTTGACCAACCACAAGTTTCGTCTGTGCAAATCCTTCATTAGCTGCTCCTAAATCTGTTCGTCATTTTTCATACACCCAAGTCGTAAGCTATGAGTCTAATGCTCAGTAAATGATATTACCTATCATGCTACTATATGCTCATGCTATGCATCTTTAAAATCGTATGTAGTTTAAGTTTCTCTTTTTTTTTTTTTTTTTTTATCTTTTTATCCTTTACGTTTTAATCATCGTCTTCGCCAGTCTTTTACGTTTTCTTCATCGTTTTTGTCTTTTACCTTTGATATAGCAGCAATGGCATAATCCGCAAGCCAGCTAATCATTGGCCGTTATGTCCCGACATAATCCAGGGAGATTGCAACAGATATGAGCAGCAATGGCATAATTCGAAAGCTTGCTAGCGACGATGACATAATCTGAAAGCTCGCTAGCAATCGTGCCATAAAGGCTTCAACGAACTCGCGTCATATCATTGCCTTTTTCTTTTATTTAATTTACTTATTATTCGTTTATTATCTGTTTTGCTTTTCATGCTAAACTAGATAGTCTTACAACCCAAATGATGGTAGTTCACATCGGGTGATCAGCCCTCGAGAATATTGTACACTTAGCCTGTGAGAGCATCCCTTAGACCATTCTTTAAAATCGTGCACAAAAATCCATTTTTGTATTTTTTTTGAAAATCGTGATGCATGATGCTCGTGAGTGCATACAAATTCTGAAAGGATAAATAAACATTCAACGTGCTGTAAAAGTAGTAAACAACGAAACGTGCGATTAATAACGGTAAACATTCTAGGAAAGCGATAAACAACGAAACGTGCGATCAATAACTGTAAACATGCTACGAAAGCAGTGAGCAACGAAATGTGTGATTAATAACTGGAAACATACTAGGAAAGTGGTAAACAATGAAACATGCATTTCTTAATCTTGCGATGTAAGGCCGAAGACCAAAACACATGCATATCATTTACCTTGATTGCTTAAAGCGTTTAACGCTTATTCGTTATCTTTTTCTTCCTTCTTTAGTACCTTCATAATTTAACAACACTTAATTATTGATTTAATCGCTTTAATCAACTTATTAATCTCACCTTCATTTATATTCTTATTTCTTATACGTCATCTACTTGAGTTTCTTAAAAGAAACTGCTTCATAAATTACGACTTAGTTTTATTAATTAATCTCGATTAATAGCGTTTAGAAACTTAGTTCAACACATAGAGAAAGCCAACGTGATTTGATCCACAGATTACAGATCCATAAATACTAACGTAATTTCACCCATGAATTATCGGACCATTATTCAACCCCCAATAACAACATCCAAATTGAACATTAATCTAATTTCCATAATATCTTTATTCCAATTAGTGGATCGAATCGAAAACCAACCAATAACCTAATGATTCACATCACATAATCGAGTAACAGAACAATAAACCTATTTCATGAACATGTTTATCCATAGTGATTGACATGAATAACTAAATACGATTAGCAGAACAATAACATCCAACACTGTCAATCAAGCTATAACCAAACAACAACTTATTTGATAGGACAATGACAGATGATCACCACACATCCAAATGAATAGAGCATGTATTTTATATCTCATCCAGACAATAACCAACAGCTTATCTTATCACACCCAACCAATTCATCCAACAACAACATATAATTATCACTAAACCTTTCAGACTATAAATTCGAGCAACAAAGTATTGATCTAGATATACATCCAATGTACTTAAATCTTTTCTTCATAAAATTAAACAGTATTCTAGAACTTAAAACCAAATCCAACAGAATGTTCCAATAGGATTCATAGAATATTGCCTAAGTCATTATCCAAATAACAGAATAACAAACTCATCCAACAAAGGCATTATCTTGTTAACCAACCGCAAAGCTAATCCAACACAATAGATTATTCCATCCCACAAAATCACCCAATCACCCGTATATATCCATCAACTAACTGAATATCTCAAAACTAACTAAAGCAGTTCAAGACACTACCCAATATCAATGTTGGACTTATCATCTGAAACAGAAACCAACAGAATAACACAACTGAGAGAGAAACCTCACCAGACAGGGCAGACCCGAAGCAGGAGCTCCAACCCTCTCAGCTTCCAGAAAACTCAGACAAACCAATCCTCCAAAGAGCTCTCAGCTCACCCGAGAGCTTTCAGCTCTCTGCCATGCCTATTTATCTGGCCTTCTACTCTCTTTCAAAATCACCAGCTGAATCCCCCCAAGAAGACAACCACTCTGCTTGGCAGAGCAGCCCTTCTGCACGCTCGACCAGCCATTGCCTAGTTCCACAAAATGTTCCCCACGTTGTGTTGAGTGCGATTCCAAGCTAGAAGATTCGTCCTTGACAGTCAGCAGCCCAACCCGAATCGGCAAGACCAGTTCAGAGGTACCCAGGTCGCGGGTTGCGGGTCGCACCTAGACCGAATCGCCGCTGTCGATCGCTCCTGCAACGAACCACCAGCCAAGGACCTAACAACAGAAAGCAAAGAAGGAGGAGTTGGCTGGCTTACCACGATTCGTCGCTGAAAAACACTACCAGCTGGAGCCCCGATTCGCCCCTCGACTTGGAGACGCCGAACCGAAAATTGCAACCCGCTTCGCTAACTGCAGCCCACCTCCATGCCGGACAATGCCCCCCCTTGGCGAAGAAGTCGCTCGCGTCGATGTCGTCGTTGTCGCTCGATCTCCTTCCCTCTCTGTCACACTCTCTCGGCTTCCTTTGCGTGAAATGACCGAAGGCCAACATCAAAACCAAATAACCTAATTCTTCCCCCTTTCTTCAATTAATTTATGAACCGAACTATAGCAACCCGAAGCCAATCTGAACCAGACCAGTCCTTCATCCCAATTTTAATTACATTTTTATTTATTCCTTCAATTCCCACTAATTTCTCTTAATCTAATCTTCCACTTAATGTCTAATAAATTACTCTCTAATATTTTAATCACAACTAATCCAATAAATCTCATTTTATTCTTCTTCCGAATTAATTATTAGTTATCATTTGATAAATTTCTATAAATTATAATCTTACGAAGACGTCCTTGGTAATCCCCGCAAAATTATCTAATTAATCCAAAAATCTCCAATTTATTTCCAATTATTCTTATTAAATTTTAATATAAAAATTCGGGATATTACAAGTTACAGCTACAAATTCAGCTTCTGTAGTTGATAAAGCTACACTCTTTTGAATACATGATTTCCAACTAACACATCCATTATAAACTGTAAACAAATATCTAGTTGTTGATCATCTGCTATCTAAACATCCAGCATAATCAGAGTGTACATAACCAGAAATGATATTTTTCTCACCAACAAAATTTCCAAATACCAAACCAATATGTAAAGTGTTAAAAATGTACCTTACTAACCACTTGAGTGCATGCCAATTACTTTTTCTTGGGTTTGCCATGTATTTACTAATTACACTTACCGCAAAAGCCAAATCAAGATGAGTACACACGATCACATACATAATACTTCCTAGAACATTAGCAAACAATATCCACTGCATAAACATCATTTCTTTTCTAGACTTTGGTTGTTGCTCCTCAGACAGCTTAAAATGACTTCCCAAAGGAGTTTAGACTCCTTTGACATTGGCCAACTCAAATATGTGAAGAACTCGACAAAGATAAGATTTTTGAGTTAAACAGAGAGAGAATTTACCTCTATCTAGTACAATGTCAATGCCCAAAATTTTCTTTGTACTCCCAAGGTTCTTCATCTAAAAAAACTTACCAAATTCATGCTTCAATTTGTTAATCTTAGATTTATCTTTCCCAGCAATAAGGATATCATTCACATACAACAATACTATTAATCTGCTGTCATTGTTAATCATTCTGATATACACACAACTGTCATATTTACACCGAACAAATCCAATGTTTGTAATAAAAGTATCAAACTTTATATTCCATTGCATAGGAGATTGCTTTAAACTATAAAGAGATTTCTTTAGTAAACATGCCTTATTCTTGTCGGATGTTTCAAAACCTTCGGGTTGAGACATAAGAATGTTTTCTTTAAGAACTCCATGTAAAAATGTAGTCTTTACGTCTATTTGTTCTAATTCTAAATTCTGTACAGCAAGTATTATTAATAGAACTCTAATTGAAGTTAGCTTAATAACATGATAGAAAATTTCATTAAAGTTTATACCATTTCATTGTGCAAAACCTTTAGCAACTAACCTTGCTTTATACCATGGTTTTACCTCCCCTTCTATGCCTTCCTTTAATTTGTATATCTAGTTAGAACCGATTACTTTCTGCTTATTTGGATTGTCGACCAACTGCCATGTTTTATTTTTCAATAGTGAGTTCATTTCCTAATGCATGACAGCAATCCATAGATCCTTATCATCTTTGGTTAAGACGTCAGCATCGAAGGTTGGTTATAAGTTTTCAAGATCTGATGCTATCAAAAGGGGATATTGTAATACCCCGGAACTAATTTTCCCGCGTACGCGATGTAATCAAACTTGGAAATGATATTATATAATTTGTTGCGTATCGTTATTCATGGCATGCATCCATGGGGACTGTACGGGATAGAAAGTTAATTTCACAAATGGGAATAAAGTCTGGTTTGGGCGTTTTTGGACGCCTGCAGATGACAGTGCAGATGAGATGTGTCGTTCGTAGACGTATTGAACACCAGCTCTAGGGCTTGGGACGACTCGGGACGCAGATTTGCGTCTTGATCTCATTGTGTCTCGGACTTTCGAACGAGTCTGGACGACACGTGGACGAGTTCAGCCTCGTTCGATTTGACTCTGTCCAAGTCTGGGAACCTTCAGATGCTTGTGGATGG